>JAZAYU010000656.1:0-192500 GCA_038501625.1 Corbicula japonica | reverse complement strand
ATGTCAGGGCATTTAAATTGGCATGCTTTCCATACTTGTTTGTATGTGGTTTTTCACCTTAAAAATAATACCAGCTTTAAATGGAAATGATCTCAAATACCTGGTCACCATTTAAACATATTTTTAAACCTACATTTTTTTAATCTGCCAATCAATAAACTTACAACTTTTATCAGTGTAGACCCAGGTAAACTTTCACATCACCACAGTGCAATCAGGGTCTACACTTTTTCTTAACTAGTGTATACAATTCAACTAAACCTTTTTTTAACTATCAAAGAAAAATTTCACTGCAAAATATATCTACTTTCTCTAAAACTATCTTAATTACTGTAAAATTTGTAAAAACTGTTTCAATTCCCAAAAGACAAAAACTGCTGGCCAAACACTAGCTGCATAGGAAATCTATACCAAACACCCCTCTTGAAAACAAAGTGGTATCTTCCCTGTGAAGTCTGTCCATGGAAAGTGGATTATACAATGTGGCATCATGCCATATTCAATAACAGCAAATCTGATATGACTTAACATGTCATGACAACTCAGTGACAGGAAACTTCTTGTTCAGTCTTACCTGAAGTTAGTTCTGGAAACATTTATCTTAAATCGAACAATCAATTCCTTAAAAAGCAATCTATGGTGTTGTTATCATAGTAAATATAAAGGTTATGTAGAACTCTCCAGGCTATGGATTTTAGAATCAAACAATATAATGTAGAACTCAATCAGCCTGCACTGTGTAGACCCTAGGAGATTGAGGATCCTTATAAGCACACAGTGAAACACTGACTGAATTGAAGTGACAACCCTGTTATGCCAGCACAGTGTTGACCTTTAGATCCTACTATGACAACACAGTGTAGACCCTGCTATTACAGCAATGTGTAGACCCTGCTGGCAGCTAGGTGTAGAACCTGATATGAGAGCACGGTGAAGACCCTGATATGACAGCACAGTGTAGACCCTGATATAACAGAACAGTGTAGACTGATATGAAACACAGTGTAGACCCTGATATGAAACAAAGTTTAGACTCCGATATGACAGCACATTGTAGACCCTGATATGAAACAAAGTTTAGACTCCGATATGACAGCACAGTGTAGACCCTGATATGAAACAAAGTTTAGACTCCGATATGACAGCACAGTGTAGACCCTGATATAAAACAAAGTTTAGATTCCGATATGACAGCACAGTGTAGACCCTGATATGAAACAAAGTTTAGACTCTGATATGACAGCACAGTGTAGACTCTTATATGAAACAAAGTTTAGACTCCGATATGACAGCACAGTGTAGACTCTGATATTACATCACAAAGTAGACCCTGATAAAAGCACAGTTTAGACTCTGATATTACATCACAAAGTAGACCCAGATGACAGCACAGTTTAGACTCTGATATTACATCACCAAGTAGACCCTGATAAAAGCACAGTTTAGACTCTGATATTACATCACAAAGTAGACCCCGATAACAGCACAGTTTAGACTCTGATACGACAGCACTGTGTAGACCCTGATATGACAGCACAGTGTAGACTAGACAGCACAACTTGGACTCTTTAATGACAGCAGTGTAGACTCTGATAGAATAACACGATGAAGATAGATATGATAGCACAGTGTAGACCCTGATGACAGTACAGTTTAGACCCTGATATGACAGCACAGTGTAGACCGGGCTGCACAATGTTGATGCTTTTTTGACAGCAGTGTAGACTCTGCTTGGACAACACAGTGTAGACCCTGATATGACAGCACAGTGTAGACTCATATCACTGACAGAACAGTGTTGATCCTGATATGACAGTACAGTGTAGTAACAGCACAGTGTAGACCCTAGTATTACAGCACAGTGTAGTAACAGCACAGTGTAGACCCTAGTATTACAGCACAGTGTAGTAACAGCACAGTGTAGACCCTAGTATTACAGCACAGTGTAGTAACAGCACAGTGTAGACCCTAGTATTACAGCACAGTGTAGACGTTGATATGACCACAATATTAGAGTAAACCTTAATGTGATGATATGATATATTCTACTGATAGATTCATTAATTTTGTTCCTGTCCAAAGGGAGAGGACTATACCAAACTAAACTTAGTTCTGACACTAGCAGTTTGTTCAGAAAAATTTACCCAACTCTAGATATGTCATCATCGCAGACATCTTAGCAATATCAGTCTGACATGGTTCGTGACATCACACTTCCAGGAATTAAGCAAGGCATAATAATCTACATAATACAATGGCTCGTATTAACTAATGACAAAACAGTGATACAAAAGGTCTCAGTCACAAAATAATCTGCTATAAAGCCCTGTATAGTTGTTTTCACTATTTAAATTGCCCAGATAATACACGCTTAATAAGGATCCATAAGCATATCTCATCATAACTGTTTTCCATTCATGCTGGAACATTTCTGATTGGAGATTCTTCAGATATCATCCATTGGGAAAAAAGCTACCATGCTATACAGTTACCACTCCATGACCAATATGTAATGATGTCAGTGTGGATAACACATCAAAAATAATTTCTGTATTTTTCTTGATAACGAACAAGTGTTCAAAAATTCTATAATAAAGAGTGTAATAAAGAGTGTATACAATCCATTATAAATTCAATTTTCAATCATCCACCCATCTTGTTTGGCAAAGCAGGCAGTTCAGCAGCTAATGTTACAAAAGTATTTGTCTGTTGAATACAATACTAGAAACTCACCAGCAAATATTGCAAGAGACCCTGAGGCTGAGGAATCTTCAGATATACCCCTCCACTTATATCACATGCCTGAAAACAGTAAAAAGTACAGTGATAAATTTTCAAGAATTGAACTTATGTTGTCAAGGAATGTCAATTCTTAACCCTCCATGGGATATTGCTGCTATCCATAGGCAAACAGTCTCGATCCAAATCAGGGTTGAAGGTTATAAAGCTGAGATTGGAAACCAGTCTCAAATCTCAAGCATCTGATTGGCTGAAATGGCGACTGGTCGCCATTTCAGCCAATCAGATGCTTGAGATTTGAGACTGGTTTCCATGCTCAGTTTTATAACCTTGGACACAGTTGGCTCATCCATACAATCTGATCAGGATCTACATTGTTCACTTAATGATTTATTATTACTGACCAAGTGACCATGAAGCGAACAGAGTTAAATTGTGATCAGATGGCATGGATGTGTCTGCTGATTAGGAGCTACCCTGTTTGCATTGTTGTAAACCCCTATCAACCCAGGGCCCCTGACAAGTGATTTTAATATGCTTGCCATAACAAAACTCAGCCCAAAACATGAGGTCTCAAAGACTCGTCTCAATACCCAAAAGTACAATATGTCCCATCAGACCTCTGGTTCCACATGGCAATGCTCATATAATTCAAATTTGCAGAGAAGCTGTCACACTTTTTTCAACAAAATGCAGGAAAATATCATACATTATCTATCAAATTATGTATAGTTTCTCTAGAGATTGGTTACATTGACAGAGAAAAACATCAAAACAAGTTTTATGCAAACTATTTATTAAATTGTGGAACCCAGCCAATATTTTAACTAGGCCAAATACAGCCTTGTGTATACATTGACGCAGCCTAAAATGTGACTTTCTGAAAGCTTCTACAATATTAATATTCTTTCATCATGCACCTTCAGGATTTTGTAGGGGCAATCTGATTATTTCCAATGAATCGAATAATCAGGTTGTAGTAAACTGGTTACCTGCTGAAGAAGTCCTGAATCATTGTCCAGTATACATGCATCTATCACCACATTCTGAAACAGTGAGAGAAACAAATGCCCAAGGTTATAAAACTGAGCATGGAAACCAGTCTCAAATCTCAAGCATCTGATTGGCTGAAATGACGACTGGTCGCCATTTCAGCCAATCAGATGCTTGAGATTTGAGACTGGTTTCCAATCTCAGCTTTATAACCTTCAGCCAAAGTAATCTTAGCAATATTTGTAACCTGCTCTACTGTGTATATCTCTTTTACGAGTAGTCACTACCCTTTTTAATGCCCATCACCATTTTCCTTAGCCTTAGGCCACTGAAACGGACATAGGTTAAAAATGGTGAACATGACGATAAACTGTTTTTGAAAGCCGACAATTTGACAGAACTTTAAGAAATTTGAAACATTCATATATGATCAAGGCTTTTTAAAGTTCATTAAATATCACTTGTTAATTATTTATATACAGTTCAACCTGTGCTAAAAACCACCTGTAAACAAAGACCTGGTGTTGATACTTAACAACATTTTATTTGTCACACTGATTAAAAATAAATTAGCCTGATCTCAAAGACTATCAGATTCTGGTTCAAAGACCACTTTTGGCTTTTCCCCTAAGTGGTCTTTCAAAACAGGTCTGACTGTATAATAAATACATGGACTACAGATTTAACAAATTGACAACTAAAGACATGAAAATGACCAGGGAGTTTGGATGGACATTAAATTATGGTAACAATAAACATATAGTGTAAAAAATGATTTGAGAAAAAACAAAAACAAATTTAATATCTCAATCTAAGTTACCTGTTTTTGTGCTGTAAATATTGTGTTCATTAGATTCATATATTGTGCAGGATTGTCTTCTGATGCCTTTATCACCTGTATAAAAATATCTGACTTAAAAATTGCAATTTCTATAAAACAGGGGCACTGTTTGCGGGGTGCCTGGAAGTTAAAACTCATTATTTTATTTAGGATGTAAGAAAGAAAAATGTCAAACAATCATGAGAAGTAGATTATCTTCAAAAGTTACTAAGAAAAATGAATTTTGACAAAAAAGAACAACAATTTTCTCAGCTGTGTAAATATATAATATACCACTTTTATCTCATGAGCAAACAGTGTAGATCCAGAATTGCTGGTCAATCCTTGCCATCTGATCAGGTTCTACACTGTTTGCTTCTCAGTCAGAAATAATCTAATGAATCAAAGAGAACATTATAATTCTAAATCAGATGGCACAGATGTGTGATCAGAGTTGGATTTACAATGTACACAGTTAGTCAATGGGAAAACATCCTTATCCCATTAAGGGTTAAAATATCAACTATCTACAACTGGTAGAATAAACTTACCAGAACTCTGGAGGAAAGCTTCACACCTATTGGCACTTCTTTCTCCATCCTGTGAATGTCTGATCCTGGTTAAGAATATTTTCTGCTTTGTTTGTTAATTTGACTTATATACTTACGGACATAAGTCCTGTCTGGTCTACAAAAACTACATTTTCTTTTTGTTGCAAACATGTGATCAGACATCCAATCAGATGCTAGAGATTCAAGACTGGTCTCCAGTTTTAGTTTTAAAAACAGCTATCACAACACCTTAACCCGTTACTCCATGGATACACCTTTATTGCATGGGCAACCAGTGTAGATCCAGATCAGTCAGCACATCTGATATTATTACGGACCAAGATGTGACCGGTGCAGATCTGATGGCATAGATTTGCTGGCTGATCTGGATCTACTCCGGTCACACATGCAACTTGTATATATGGAGTAAAAGGTTTAATTTCACCAATTTATGGCTGTGAAAATCTTTATCTTAATTTGCTGGGGGGGGTTGCGGAAATGTTCTCTGTGATGAAACATTGAAACTATTGTAACTGTCAAAACACTGCAGGTAATGTCTATGCTAAAATCTCATCTGCCATTAGAACATGAAATTACTAATTGAATAACAAGAACAATGCATAAAGGATACAACACAAGGCCATGGATACAGCACCTGCTATCAATGAATCATTCTCAAATTCAACCTCCATACCTAAAATGATAAAAAAATCATGCTGTCAGAAAATAATGAGCAACATTGATGTAAAATATAATGTGTTTTATTTAGAACTGGTCACATACATGTACCGAGTAATTTAAATTATAACAATGAGCTTAGACCTCGTTATTAACATACATCGTACTACAAGGAAATGTTGACAATTTCACCAAAACACCTTTTTCTGCTTTAAATGTTCGAAGTTTTACTGAACTGCATTTTGCTGAAAGATTTTGATATTTTTTTATTGATAACAGTGCAATAATGAGAATACGAGCACAGGATTGTACTGCCACACTGGATCAAAGCATCAATTTAAACAATCAGGTTTGATCAATAAGATAAGAAATTCAGAGAAACCAGCTTAGGGATGGATCAAGAGGGGTTTGATGGGCTCTATCTTACCCTCTTTTTGGGGGCAGCAATATTTAATTTTCATGGGAGTTTGACCAGAAAGTTAAAAATTATTATGTAACTACCATAAAACTGCCCAAACAAAGACCTTTTCTGGAAATCTTGCATATGACCACCAAGCTGTATTTTTGAATGTACATGTATGTAATTAATATTATATTAATCATATATTATTCATCTAATTAATGAACTTACTATTGAGAACAAGATCTTTGATTTCTCGTTTCAGACTGCAGTTCATCTGATCAAACAGTTCATATTTCCCATCATGCAGTTCACCATCTGTTGTATCCATGTCCGATGTCTCACTGGATTTCTTGGGGTACAGGAAATGACTGAAAATATACAATTGCATAGGATCATTTATTTCAATTTTGCAAATAGAGATGTTTATGATTCAGCAAGCATTTAACAATTTCTAGTTGAAGACATCAGTGAAATTATTTTCATGCAATTTGTTCAACCTCTGCAGAAAAAAAAGCACAAGAGAGGTATGACTTCCTTAATTAACCTTTACTCCATGGGATATGGCTGTTATTACATGGGCAAACAGTCCAGGCACATCCATGGCTTGTTGTGCTTTGTCAAAGGGAGGCCACTGCATTGAAGTTTGCTGATAAATGTGAACAGTGTTACCTTGCATTAGAGTGGGCAGCAATCACTGCCAGTTTGTTGAGATGGTTCATCATGAGATGGGAGTTGGCAAACACCATCACACAATCCACACACTTTGATAATGACAACTGAAATATCAGAATAACCATTTCAATACTCAGCAGAGCTTGTGCCACATTTGTGACAATTTGTGACAATTTAACCCTTAACATCATGGGATATGGATGTTATCCATGGGCAACAGTAGATCCAGTTCAGCTGGCACATCTCTTCAATCTTATCAGGATCTATACTGTTTGTTTTTTTTATTCATTAGGTTATTTCTAACCAAGATGCGAACAGCATAGATCCAGATTCGCCAGCAAATTCAATTAATTGCATAAATATGGAGTAAAAGGGTAAGAACGAGGTCAGTCTACACAATTGCACAGTTTTGATCAGGTTCTTCACTTTTCACTATTCAGTTGTAAGTGTCTGCAAAGAAAAATCAAATCAACTATCAAAATCAAATCAACTATCAATGAACAGGCTCAAATTGAAAGAGAGTCCCTGTCATTAATTAAGCAGGTAATTTATTATTTGCTGACATTTTAATAGTTTGACCCATGAACAAAATATAACTGAAATAAGACAAGACATTGTCTTATTTAGTCTGTAACAGTTTTTAATAGTTGATTTAAATTTGTTGTGGTGGTTTACCTGTTTTTCTCCATCTGTCCTGTTGCGACCCCACCATGCTGGATTTGTATCCAAAACAATAACTAACAGACTACTAACACTTGTACTTTCTGAAAATATATTTTATTAACTTGTTTATTTTTTGTATCTGTTATTTATCAAGGTCATTAAACTGACAGCAAAGACCATACTTAAGACATATGTCTTATTGGTCAGCCTGGTGTCTGTCAGTCTGACTTTAATTTCAGCGTTTTTTTCCTTCTTTGACTACCTCACCAAAAGGGTACCATTCTCATAGCTAACGGGAGTCTTCCCAATTCAATCACTGGACCTTTCCCAATCCCAAAAAGTAATGTTCCCAACAACAAAGAGTGCCGTTTCTCTATTCCCATTGAATTTGCAGTGATTTAATAATGATATATCACCACCTGTGGCCAAAGGAAATTATTTTTCCATAGACAGGCAGTCATAAATATATAAATCCCTTAGTGTGAATTTACATAAATTATAAAAAATTCTCAATTTCTCTTATTTTGCGACAATTTTTTTCCCAATTTCAAGATTTTACAATGCAAAAATTTCCCAATTGTAGGGGAAGGGGACCCTTTCACCATTGGGGGAAAATGCTGAATTTAAACCAATCATGGCAATCAGCTTTTTGTTTGCAAACTTGTGTGTTATTGTTAAAGCATTCTGAAATTTCACCAAAATGTTCATTGTGGTAAATAATACCAATTGTATAACATTTTATTCACAATTGTTGTCTACACAGCTTACATAATTTTTTGTGGAGAATTACTTTGGGGAAAGATTATTTTGCTACGGGAAAGGAAAAAAACGCTTCAATCAAAAGATTAAGGTAATATGTACAAGTAGTAAAAAGAAGAATTCAGCAGTGAAACAGGTCGGAGAAAATTTTTTAAACAGGATTCAAACCTCAGACTTCAATCTTATAATGCTGGTGCTTTACAAAATGATAGAAACCAGCTGATACAGGGCATTACAGGCACAACCTCTGTTCTATCATTGAAACTGACTATCTTTTAACCTCTGACCAATCAAGAGCGTGAAGGCTACCCTCAGAGAGCCCTCTAACATGGAATCGTCACTAGATATACAGATTTAACAATGCCAACATCCATGTTCACTAGTTTGTAAATATATGCAATAAGCTTTAGAATAGAGCCATTTGTTGAGTTGCTTGATACAAGACATATTTATTGGCAAATGCTTACATTTAACAATCCAGTTTTGCATGTGTATGGTTTGGATCAACTACCATTACCCTAGCCAATGCTTTGAACAGTAGAACTCCAAGGGTGAATAAGTAATCACTGGCCACCAATGACTGAATGAGACATTGTGCAGACCTCAACCTGGACTATAGCATTGGACCTCTGGCTAACTGTACCATGCTCTATCAACTTAGCTAAAAATACCAAGTGATACAGGCAAGAAGTAGGAAAAAAATGCTCTTGTTTTCATGTAAAGGATATGTTGACAGAATATTGCAATATGTGCATAATGTCACACTCCTGACAAATTTAGCTGACATTCCCTGAAGGGAGCTGCTGACAAATATAATTTCAATAGAGGTGATAATATTATAATTATTGCATCTAGAAACATGAAACTAAATGATACACAAAACAATTCTTATGTACTATTAATCTTAAAAGTCCTATAAGTTTATAAAGCAAAGAGGTATTGATTTTCTTGAGGTATTTTCTAATCTACCACCCTTGACTTAATAGCATATATTTTGATTACTTTAAGTATAATATGCTTAATTTTATCATTATTTGATGCCTAATAAATGCATATTTAACTAAAAAAACACTAAAACTTGTCTTTGCTCAAGCTTTTTGTAAAATAATGGTCTGAACAAATGTGATTTTGAAAAGTGTCACACATTTTTGTCACACTCCTGACATTTTGTGCCCTTTATTCTAGAATATTTTTTTAACGGATGGTGCTATTTTGATGAAACTTTACAAATCTTTAAAGGGCATGATGAGACACCTCTGCAAAGAAGGAAAATGGAAGTAGCTGTTTGTTGTACATTTTTATAACAGGAAAACCCAAACCAGCCATTTTTTTTGAAACAGCCCAAAAACAATGCAGGAATACTCTTTTATTTGATGAAATTGGTGAATGAAATTTTGGTAGGACTTTTTGCACGTAGTCTTAAGTTGTTGTAGATCTATTACCACTCATGCTTTTGCATCCGACTCCTGTTCAACACATTATTGTGTTCATTGAATTAACAATGCGCAAATGTCAATGTTCAGAACCCTCCCTTAAAAGGTGAATCGATTTCTGAAAAGAGTTTGTCAATTTATTTTGTACATAAGAGATTTGCACAACATGCTAATTTCATAATCACCGTGAATTTGACTAAAGACCGGAATCCGAATATACTTAGACTCTTACTCTGTCGGAATCAGTAAATAAGCTGTCTGCTGAAGTAGAGACATGCGCAGCAAACAGTCAATACTGTGATAAACTGGCACACAGTGCCTTGACTACACACTGACGATCGTGATTACGTTAGGCTACTTATAACCTATGGAATGATTACTTCCCTTATTGTTTAAGAGCTAATTAAATCGCTGCAAAAGTTTGCCTTTGTGATAATTCTAAATATTTCCTAAGAGTTATAGGTTATTTTACGTATAAGAACAAATGAGTCTTTTTAAACGGTCGTTGATCATTTATCACCTGCTTCATGTGAATTTTTAATGCTTATAGCGGTATCCGGACTTCTCGACACTAAAACTCATCAATGCCAGGACTTCCTACAGAATTTTTCAAAAAAAAAAATCCAAGTTTTCATGGGTATAAAATGTGGCATTTAATATTTATTTAAAAATACTGAAAAAATCACGAAATAAATATCTAAAAATATCCTAGTTAACTTACAGTTTGCAAATTAATTTAAGTTCTCTGAGTGGATCCTTCTACTTTTGTGGTAGAAAAATAGTCCATACACTAAGGGAAAAGTAAAGGTACAGGGATGATCAACATTTGACATATTTTTAATTAATAACATCGACAAGTATATTCATATAGATTTATTGCTAGTTCAAATTGACATATTTTTACAATGGGGATGAATATAGCCTAAGTGTAAAAACATCAATTTACACCATTATTGATTTTAGTAATAAAACGCAAGTAAAACTGAAAAAAAAACATACATTTAATTGGCATACGGGTTCAAACAAATCACTGAGACCATATCAAACTGATATTCTCTTTCTTTGGGGTGCTATTTTGTAGACTGCATAACAATTCAGACTAATACCCTTCAATGATTAATTCAGCAGAATGTTAAATTTGTTGATATTAGTCCTTTCAGTCGCCAAACGGTTCATATTTATAAAGTGCCGACATGTTTTTGAGAAAGTCTGGTGTCGGTGAACATGTGAAAATTAAAATCGAATGTAAAATTTTTAATTTCGACTGGAATAGCGTATAATAGCGAGTAATACGTAAAGTGCAAGGTTTTCAAATAATTGTTAATTTTGTAAACATGTAACTCTTTCGTTTCATTCAAGTTATTTTTCTTCGAGGCATTCAAAATTAAACTATGCACCAAACACTTTTGACAAACGCATATTGCATATGAATGTATGAGTTTTTTCTATTGTTTTAGCATGTGTTTGGAAATGAGAGCATTAATTTGAATAAACTCAGCATACAAATGTGCATAAATTATACAATAAATATTTTTCTTCACAAAATTTTAGCTGGCAATGACTATTTTTCCTTAAATTTTAGCCATTTGCAATGTTTGTCCCCTATTAATGGATGAGATTTTTGGAAAGCATTGCATACACAAGCAAAAACTTGTCATGTTTAATATATGTTTATTATTATAAAGTTATAATGCATGTGTTAAAATGTCAGTAACATTTATAAGTATTACATTCAAATATTGAATAAAATATATTTATACAAAACTGTCACTCAGAAAATACAAATGTGTTAATGTGTTCCATTTTTATTTTTAATATATAAATAAATTTGAAATATTATCGAATTGGAACCATTCTAATGAACGAACATGATATTTCATGCATAAAGTATGTCTCGCAATTTACTCCAAAATATTTACGCTCATCTTGCACTTCACTTCAATAAAAGGTCACTCTCCAGAATGTTTTCATTTTGCATTGTAAAAATTTCGGGCCTCACGCACTTTAAACAACCTAAATGTTTTCCATACCCTGATGAACGCGATAAAATATCGATTCAATACTAATCAGTTATTTCCTGGTGCCTCCGGCTATATGTACTTAGTATGGATAACGCATCAATGCGAGTAATATCTCACTTACAAGGACACGATATCAGAGGCCGTGGGTTGGATCCCACGGCAGAACTACACCTTTTATAGCTTTTCAATATTTATCTTGGAAACTCATATTCCCGTACTATTTCTGTAATTGTTTTTTAACGAACAGTCGTAAAAAATACTGTAAAAATGTTATTGTATTAAAATGATGCAAAATAAAAATTAAAGATGAAAAGGAACAAAATACAGATTTAACATATTAAGAAAGTAAACAAAGAAAAACAAGAATAAGTGAAAATGGTGTGAAATAATACATTATAAAACACGATAAAATAAATAACTATAAAATGTTGAAAATGATGTGAAATAATACATTATAAAACACGATAAAATAAATAACTATAAAATAAACAGCATAAAGATCTGTAAAAACCCTATTGGATGTATATTTGATATAATGGATTAATAAATTACCCGTCTTCAAAATAATATGCAAATAGTTTGAAATCTCGAGGAGGTACGACATTAATTACGACGTTGATTAAAACTTGTCAGTGATAAGCAATGCAGAAAATATTGCAGTATCACTGCTGGTACTGTTAAACAAAATTATTTGGAGGCCAGAAAACTACAATTAACCACTTTATGAATATTGTAAAACAGCATTAATGGCTTATTTAATAAGATACGAAACGTATAAGTTCAATATTTAGCAACATAATCTAACTTCGACAGTTCAATAACATAACCATACACAGTGTATGTCAATTTAAGGGCTGTGTATCTTGTAACAACTATGCTAGGTATTCATCTTTTAAATTTCGCCATCATCCTCGTCGTCATCTTCCTCGTCACTGCTCGGTACTTCCGGGTCCGAGTCGGGGTCTCCGTCTTCTGGTACAACCATCTTCCCGTTTCCCTGAGGAACGTTGATTTCCAGTGCACCATATTCCACTGAAATAAATGGTATATTTCAAAATGTAAGAGCAATTGTCAAGGATTGTACTAAGAAAACTAAGTAGCTTAGGCTATAGATATATAGATTATGATGATGTTTACGACAACAACGACAAAGCCCATGATGATGATGATGGTGATGATGATGATAATGATGATGATGATGATGATGATAAAACTTGTTAAGTAAAAGAAAAACAAAAATATTGTCACTTGGCAGAAATGACGTGTCTCCTCTTTCTATTTCTTCGATAAAACAAAAGAATAATTTACCGACACTATTTAAGCTTTCTACACTATCCTCAACCATCTGTGTCCACATTCCTGTTAATTCTCTACAACGCTGTCCTTAACTATCCCGCTAACGCACCATAACACTCGCCAACAGCATTCTGCCTCCAACTCCAACGTTTTTCTGAAGCATACCGCCGACAAACTTACGCTCTCCTCAATTATTCCACAAACACTACAACGCTACCTTACACATACCGCTTACGCATTCTCACGTTCTCTAAAATCATTCCGCCAACATATCCCATACCCTCCTGAATCATTCCAACATTTTTCCTCAGTTATTTCCACCAACACATCGCCACGCTTTTCTCTATTAAATCCGCCAGGACATTCACACACCCCTCGGTCATTCCCGCAAATACATTACATGTACAACATTCTTCTCCATCATCCTCGACTTCGCATTCATACTTACATTCTCCTCTAACTGCACCAATAAGTCTGTTAACCCTAATTACTTCCAGTAAAGGACAATACTAAACTTGTATGAGCATCATATACCCTTAAGCACGAGAGATCAGAATATTGAATGGTTTCCAAAATCCAGATATAGGGGTCCAGTTCTTGTTTCATAATCTACATTGGAAGAAGCTGGTAAGCGCTCCTGCATAAGTCCTTCCAAACTATGAATTCTCAATACTGTTCAGTTTAATCGGTTGGAAAAGGGTATTAAACTAATTACACAAAAATACCAACCAGGTCCGGAGAAAGCTTCCGGCAAACTGTTTACATCGACATTGCTAACGTATTCGTGGCCAAGCTTGATGTTCCACCGGAAGATCTTTGGAGCGCCTAAAGTCTTCACAGCATAGAAGAACTTTCCGCTGGCATCCCAGTGGACGTTGTTTATCTGGAAATGTAAATTACATTGGTCACGATTGTGTTTGTTCCAGTTAGGTCAAATTGACGGAGGTTTATTCCAGATTACGTCACACATACAACACATTTCAGCGGAGCAAAATGTGGTTTCATTTCCGAGTCGATATGATTAGCGTAAAATACGAACAAAGACTTACGGTTTTGTCCAGTGTGAAGGTAGCTTGCTGTTTGAATGTCTCTTTGTCCCATATCCTGATGCAGTCTTCTTCATTGAGAGACCCATATGAAAGAATGTAGGGTGACTTTGCATTCAAGCTGAGGTAAACCGAAGTAGTATGCCCGATAAGTCTGTGGAGCAACTTACCTAAAATATTTGCGAGGAGCGGGTAAAATTACTCATTCAAAATAAGCATATGAAGAGTTTAAAAGGTACCAATTTAGATTTTGTTTATTTTTAGAGATAAAGTATTGATAGCTTTTAGAATTCTTTATTTTCAAGTTTCACTATTTGGTTTGAGCACAGTACAGGTGTCCCTATGCACTGTTTAAACACCGATACAAACACATCATGATTGTATGGGTGTCAATATGAACGCATGAAAGGCCCTTCTACACGTCAATGAAACAGACAGAAAATGCTGTTAACAGTTTAGTGGAAATACGTGCAAACACCAACATGCGAAATAAACGCTGCAATATTGGCTTTGATATTTCTGAACGTGAAAAGTGAAATAGCGAGCTTGTCACCAGGTACTCACATTATTTACCATATAATTGTAGTTTTTAAAAAATTGTTTTAAAGCATAATTCACCGCACGTCGTGCTACATAAACGCAAATTTTATCTGTGTTTGTACCTGTTTCAAAATCGTACACCCTCATAATGTTGTCCAGACAACGTGTAAATAACATCTTCTTGTCGAGGATGTCCAGTTCCTCCAGACCCGTCATCTCGTCGCTCTTCAACAGTTTATATCTACGCTCATACGCAGCATCGTGGCAGCGGAACAATTCTTTTTCTGAAAAATTAGGCCACCCCCTTAAAAATGCTAGTTATTCTTTTAGAAAGAAGGCATCCGTTAAAAGTCATGTTTGTTATAAATGTTATTCTTTTACAAAATGTTTTCTAAAGGATGCATATTGATATTGGTGTCCTTGCAAAGTATATGAGTGAATAATAAAATATTGATTGTTAGACAGAATGTTGGCTCCCTGGTAAATTGTGATTTGACATCTATTCATTTATAATGTTCTTTTATGGACTCTATCGGCATTGACTTCGCACATCTTTGATCAATATAAACAACTGCTCAGACTTTACTCACAATACAAAGTTACATTGTTTACTATCTCAGCATTTGCAAAACATATTGTTAAATGCAAACATGATCGATCCTTTAAAAAAGTGAAATATGCATATCAGGAATATCCACACTCACAATAAACAGCCTCCCCACGCAGCGAAAAAGAAGAGAGGAAGAAAGAGCATGCTTGTTATAAGTATGTCGATAAAAATAAGACGCCACAAACAAATAACGAAAAAGAGAACCCTGCAGGTTATCGCCTTGGAACGGTCAGTGGCAAAACAAATTGCCACTGGGGGTTTAAACCAGGTTCTAGGTTGCACTAACCCCACACTTGCCCCAACAGATTCTCATATCAACAAACAAGTACAAGTTGTCTTGGTGAAATAACTCCAACTCACCCATCAGCTTAACAAGCTTGCATGCAAAAGCACACAAACATATAACACATAAGAAGCTAATAGCATTGCAAAGCCAAAGGGGGAAGTACTTAATGATCTAACCGAGACCAGAACCCCTGGATTCAAATTAGCAAGAACACGATGACAGGGATAAAAGAAACAAACCGAGCTTCTAGGTTCTTTAAAATAAGATTTCACCATAAACCTTCATAAACTCTCAAATCCCTGTGCAACAAAAGAGGTAAATATATTGATCAACTGTAGATGTGTTAAAGTAGTATTGTCTAAAAAAGTGAAACAGAACATATGCCCTAGTTATAAAAATGTTAAAACACAGCCAACCACATTATAAATAAAAATAATATATTTAATGTTTCAAATCGTCTATTTTAATTATATTTGACCCAGTGCATCAGAAATGCATTTTAAACAACATCCCCATTTACCAGACAAAAGGAAGAAATTATCTATTGAAAACATCACCTGAAGAAGGGTCAAATAAACTCGAAACGCGTAGTGAAATAATGAAGTTTGTCTTTCTTTATTTATTTACTATTGAAAACATCTTACTGTTGTCTATGTCCCAGACCACCAAATGGTCCACGTCGTCCCCTTTAGGTCCCATTCCTGGCAGGGGCATGTCTACATTAAACACAAGTTTTGTGCCCTCATCGTTGATGTACAACGTCTGTCCGAAGAACGTGCTGTATGCCGGCTCTGGGAAATAGACTCAAAGCTGGAGACCTAACATAAATCCTTTAAGTGTCATACAAAACATTGTTATCCCATTTAACTACGTTTGGTAACAATACGAGATGTATCTGTCTAGTACACATATGTAATCAATCAATAAACTCATTTAACGTGAAATTAACAATAACTAAACAAATATAATTATTTCATGTCTTGCCGGGGAAATACATATATTATATACTAAGAAGCACTGAATGATTTCCGTTTTTACCATGAGGAATGTTGTACATATGTTTCTTGTTCACAAGGTCGAAGAGTAACAGTGGACCTTCATCAGTATTTGCACATGCCACCGTGCCCGTCTCGTTAGCCTACAAAATAAATTTAATATTAACCATACAACATTGTCGAGTTAATGGGTGGTTTGGAGCTAATTGACCAAGAAAACTTGTACTTGTTTGTTCATATGAGAAAATGCGGTAATCTCTCGGGTTCTCACTTTCGTAAATTGTTTGTGGTGTCTATTTTGAAATTAATGATTTTATTACCCATGCTTGTTTTACTCTCTACTTATTGGCTGTGTGGAGAGATGTGTTTTCTGAATTCGGTCATTTTTACTCCATATATAAGTGTTTTGTGAACGTTGTAGATCCAGAAAAGCCAGCACACCATTGCTGTCTGACTAGGATCTACACTGTTCAAGTTTTGGTCAGAAATAATCTAATAAACCAAAAACGAACAGTGTAGATCGTGATCAGCCGGCACGGATGTGCAATTAAAGCAATATATATATGGACTAAAGAAATAGGTATGTCAACGACCAAACGCTTAATGGGCCTGCTTTTGTTAGGTTCATAAATCAAGAATATTTATGACAATAAAGTTATATTGGGTTATTGGGATAAAACTCATCGTCTAATTAATTCTATAATAAGCTTAGTCAAATGTGAAATGAAATTCCTATCTCATTCTCGCCTTATTGTTGAGTCTATACATCGCGTGTTTACTAATTCAGTTTTGCGTAGGTGTAAAATCTGGTGCCTAATTATAACAATAGATGAAAAGGGAACTTTCGAACTTGACAAATTTGAAAATATTGCAATCTCGTTTCATTGAGCCTATTCATAGTTATGCAATTTAATCTATACATATTACGCCACTGAAAACCAGTGTTGCCCTCTCTTAAATGGTGCAACTGTACAATACAAAAAGGATCTTTCTTGGTCCCCATCCAGTTATTCAATTCCAAAAGGAATTACAACTATTTTACCGCCAAGCCTTCTATGTTATGCGTCTGTCCAGCTTTCAGAATGAACTCGACCTTCCCGGTCAATGCATCATGCACCTTCAAATTTTTGTCACCTTTCGACACACACAGAATTTCTATGAAAAAGAACACATTATAACTAGTAGAATTATATTTTCGAGATCCTTATAATTTGCTAGTATTTTTCCCGGTCAATGCATCATGCACCTTCAAATATTTGTCACCTTTCGACACACACAGAATTTCTATAAGAAAAATACATACATGAATTATAATTAGAGGAACTAAATTGCCGAGATTCTTATTATTTGATAGTATTTAAAGTTCATTGGCATGCGGGGGGGGGGTAATTTGGGACTTAAAAAAAATTGAAAATTAAATAAAAAATCAAAAAGATTAAACCATATTTAGATTTCAATTTTATGTTGATTGAGATCTAATAAAAGTAAAAACCATCGGGCATCATTTAACCCTTTCCTCCATAGATACACCTTTATTGTATGGGCGAACAGATTAGATCCAGATCAGCCGGCACGTCCGTGCCGTCTGATCAGGATCTAAACTGTTCGCTTTTTTATTTATTAAGTTATTTCTGACCAAAATGCAACCAGTGCAGATCCTGATCAGACGGACGGAACGGATGTGGATCTACACTGGTTTCACATGCGTAAAAATGCGTGTATATGGAGGAAAGGGTTAATTTACATTTTCATGACGAAAGGACAAACAGTCTGTAATAAAAAATCGCTTACGCGTGATTAGAGAGTGCTACAGAACAGTAAAGGGTACAAAATACTTACGGTTTCGCTTTGTGTAGACACATTGCGAAAGCTGTTTGCCAATATAACCCTGAAGAGTGGCTTGAATGTCCATAGTGTCCAGATCGATGATGAACAGCTTGCGACTGACGCGAAACATGACGTGCTTCTCGTCCATACCAATCAATGTCGGACGACCAGTGATCTCCTGCAGTGGTAAGGCAAACCAAAACATTCGTTATGATGAAATGACCGCGGTGTTACCATAATTTTGTTCTAGGAATTATTTAACAAAATCAATCATATAAATGATGTACTCCTTTGATCGAGGCTGCCTTTGATAAAGGAAAAAGTAATTGCATATCTTACGAAATAATAATTAGCGTAAGAGGAGTTTCCCTTACGTTATAAGCTAAAGAGGCGTTACCCTTACGTAATTAGCGTAAGATGAGTTATCCGGTAATATGCTGAAGAGGCGTTACCCGTACGTAATTAGCTTAAGATGAATTATCCGGTAATATGCTGAAGAGGCGTTACCCTTACGTAATTAGCTTAAGATGAGTTATCCGGTAATATGTTGAAGAGGCGTTACCCTTACGTAATTAGCTTAAGATGAGTTATCCGGTAATATGCTGAAGAGGCGTTACCCTGACGTAATTAGCTTAAGATGAGTTATCCGGTAATATGCTGGAGAGGCGTACCCTTACGTAATTAGCTTAAGATGAGTTATCATTATGTAATGGGCTGAAGAGTAGTTGCATTTACGAAATAAGCTTAAAAAGAGTAACCCTTACGAAATTATTAAAAGAGGAGTATCCCTTATGAAATCATGTAATTATCTTAAGAGGTTTGGTTTGGTCGAACTAACAGCACTGAGTTCGGTGAATCATAAAGCTTAATGATCTGACAGATATATAAATGTATAAGTGCCGAAAAAAGATAATTCATAATAAACACAACACTGATCCATAGCGACATGTTAATCATTTTTATGTCAAATATAGTTATTATAGCATATGGGGTTATGTTTATGGAATAATTTCGTAATAACATTGTAGTAGTGATAAATAATAGTATTGCAAGTTAAAATAACAAAGACGTCTTAAGATAATAATTAAGGTTGAAAAAAGACCACAAGACAATATAAAACAAACCATTTTCCTGAATTTGACAAATTTTTCGACGACATAGTCGTAGACTCCCAGTGCATATTCATCCGCATTCTTCACAGGTTGTCCGAACACCAGCACGTACCTCGGGCATGGAAGAGGGAGGATCTTGCTGAAATGAAATTATGTATACCATGCAAACTACAGAAGGACCGATAAATGATTAAAACAGTTTGCTTTTTCGTGAATTTGCGCATTTTGAATACTAGTGTATATAATAAAAATGGTGTATTTTGCCGGGATTCGAATTCGCACATAACGTTACCAAATCACAAAATAAAGGAATTGCAATATCCCCAAATTTTTAATAAGCACAGGTAGTTTATCATTAATAAGGTAAATATTGTAAAGTTTTAGCGTGTATGAGAGAGAGAGAGAGAGAGAGAGAGAGAGAGAGAGAGAGAGAGAGAGAGAGAGAGAGAGAGCACTACGTTGCGATTACGATAGTTACCTCACAGCTGATATACGCGACAGTTCTCCGGATCCGTTGTCGGAATCTTTGATATTTTCCTTCGCCTCTTGCTTCTTTCTCGTAAGATCCCAAATACGCAAGTTACTGTCCTCTGCAATTGTCACGACTGTTTTCATGTCTCGGGTTAAAGCACCAAGCAAATCTTTGCTGTGGTCCAGTAGATGTATTTCCTGTATCGAAGTTTTTCTATTGCTTTCATTTATGACTGATATCATAGAGAGGTATCCAAATAAAATTTTAAATATTACGATATAGATCTGATAAAGTATGTTAATTAATAAATGTTGACAGAAAAAAATCCTATAACCCAAGCACGGGCTTCAGTGTCAATCTATGTCCGAGACAAATTGCAAGAGCATAACCATATACATAATTTTTAAGCGTCATAATGACAAAAATGAATTGAATTACCGGGCGTCTTTTAATGATGGAATCATTTCCGAAGACCCATTTTTACATGGCCAATCTCAAATTTACTTTACAAAATGTTGAATGTTATAATACCTCTAATGTGGCATTGTCAAATATTCGAAGTAATTTATTGTCGAATATATAAAAGTATTTTCCATCAAGCGTAAAGTCTAAACTTCTGTAGTTTCGCTCCTCGTCACCTGAAAAATATATTAAGACAAGAACTGGTCAAGAGAATTATCAAACATCGATATTACAGAATTAATCGTCGCGGGGAGCTGAAAGATAAAAAAGGATTTAAGTTTCAGCTTTTAGAACATTTAGTTTTAATAAAAAGATAGTTGGAAAACTAAATAAAAGGTCTACACCATCTCTAACATTTATTCGACTGAATCTGCTTTGCTGTGATTTAACTGATTTTCCTCAAAAATACTCACGTTTATGGAAACCTTTACATAATAATACGGTTAAAATTAAAACTGAAAGGTGATATAAATAGTGGTTCGGATAGATTTACCCGGTATCTTTCTAAGAACGTTTCCACTGAAGTCGGCGAACACGACAGCGCTGTTCATCAATGATGTGTACGCCAAATGTGTTTCATCGGGATAGATGGCCACCATGTCAACTCCAAATTCATCGTAGTCACCGTCGTCAAGCAGCACACGTTCAAATGCTCGAAATTTTTCCATAAATGTCATCGTTCGAAGGTCCAGTACTGTGATGAAGTTTTGGTCGTCGTCACAGACAGCGCAGTAATGCTCAGATCCTTACAGTACAGCAAGTCAAAGTGTTTGAACTAAATTATGTACCAGTATGTAAAGCCATGAAGCCAAAGCAAACATTTATTTTATTTACTGTATTTCTTATCATTGCATCGCAACACGTACATAACAAGTTTTCATTTCGTTAAATGTAACTGCAAGAGAACAAGCGAATTCTGCGACATGTAAATTTTATTTCAGTTTTAAAGCTATGATAGGAAAAAAATTGCGTTCTTACCATATGGTACACTCATAACTCCGAACTTGATTTTTCCAGAATAAGTCACCGTGCTTATCAACTGCCCATCATTTGTCAGGTCATAAACATTGCATGTATTTTTACTAAACACTAGTAGAAGTGTTTTGTTCTTTCCCGCTACACAAATACTTGTTTGCCTGATATCCAACGGAGTTTTAACTTCGAAACAAGGCTTTCCTGAAAACATATCACAAAAAAAACCTGACTCAAGTTTCATCAATAATTTATGTACACTGAGGATGACATCTGATCTAGATCTAGACTGGTCTCTTCTGGTTAGAAATGACCTAATGAATCTAAAGGCGGAGGTGTATGATGTCGGCTGATCTGGATCTATAATGTTCGCCCTTGGGATAAAAGCCATATCACTTGGAGTACAGGTACAGGGTTATTTTAAGT
This sequence comes from Corbicula japonica, assembly GCA_038501625.1. Lineage (NCBI taxonomy): Eukaryota > Metazoa > Mollusca > Bivalvia > Venerida > Cyrenidae > Corbicula > Corbicula japonica. The sequence goes on along the minus strand of JAZAYU010000656.1, from coordinate 170,724 downwards.
GTTCTAAACATTGAAAAAATAGCTGACGCCATATTAGTGATGTTGAGAATAAGGCAAAAGACAATTAATACAACAAGATATCTTTGCCTCATCCGGAAAACACATCTTCCCCTTCCAGACAAAAACAGTACGAGAAATTTATACCTGTGTCTGCATCTTCCACTTTTATTTCTTTATTTTTCTCATATGCGATCCATTTGTCGTAATTGCAGAATAATGCCTTTGTACACTGTCCTGGATTGACCACGACGCGTTTTAATCGGGCCTCCTTAACGCTCCAAACGCTCACTTCTTTGTCCGTTTGGCACACTGGAAAGGGAATTAAATGCCCAGGAACCTAGGCTGAAGGTTATAAAACTGAGATTGGAAACCCATCTCAAATATCAAGCATCTGATTGGCTGAAATAGCGACTGGTCAACATTTCAGCCAATCAGATGCTCGAGATTTGAGACTGGTTTCGATGCCCAGTTTTATAACCTTGGGCACTTGGCCATATAACTTAATAGACTCATACAATGGTATCGAAGTAAAATATTGTATATTCTGTAATTATTTAAATTTAGTAGTCTCAAACAGTATACACGCCAAGGGAAAATTTCTGTTAGACTGTTGCACTCCCCCTAGTGTATATTTAAAAAATTGTCACACTTGAATAAATGCAATTAATCAGAACATCTTTATAACATATTACTGGTTGTTTACCAAAGAAAAGTTCAACTTAAGGATCTTGTGGTGTCAATCGACAATCTGAACACCAATTATTTCCACATCATAAGTAATCTAAGATTGCGGGGACTAAGCGCCTACCAATTTAAAGATGTGATAACGGTCAGCGGCTGACCATTGGACCATTATTACTTATCAGATTCTAGTCATCTAGGAAAAGCTACGCTAACATTTTGTTGAATCTGACTGCAGTGAGATTGCCATTATAACCAATCCTGAAAACCGCTACGCCATCAGGATCTGACGACGAGTAACTTAAACGAGCTTTTATCACTAACCATTAGAATCAATCAGATTTTCACCTACAAAATCGCAAAAGTGAAAGTAAACATATTATTATAAACCATGGAAAATGTTGACAGCCTGCGTAAGATATATTTTACGGGAGATATATGTGTTTATATAGTATTGCATTCATTTTAATGTGTAAACATCTTCAGATCATTTTGCGAGCGTTATAAATCATTCTTCACGTGACATTTTCTAAAAATAGTAATCAGGGAAAACCGCTATTTCTTATGTAGGTGTCTGCGGGCCGTCATCAGATCTAATATTTTGTTAGATCTTGTTAGATCTGACTTTAGTAAGATTGCATTATTACTTAAGAAGAAGCGATTAAATTTACAACTTCCATACCAGTTAAAACGTAGTTGCCATCCATTGTCATATCCAGCATGTCTATATCGGTCTTGTGGGCGGCGATACAATGTACAAGTTGTCCACCTGGCTGGTCCAGAATCTTTATACAGGGTTCCAGGCTTATTCGGGGATAAGCGTTCAATTCTTGAATAAACGCTCTAGTAATCTGTAATACATTTACAAAAACTACTGATGCAACCAGTATTCGATTATATACTGTATAAATGACGACTCAATATTCGAAGATACACTGTACTAATGACGACTCAATATTCGAAGATACACTGTACTAATGACAACTCAATATTCGAATATATACTGTATAAATGACGACTCAATATTCGAATATACACTGTTTTAATGACGACTCAATATTCGAATATACACTGTATTAATGACGACTCAATATTAGATTAGTTTAAAACAAAAACGTTTCTGTGATGAATGAGTTCCAAACGCATGTCTTCTACACTGACCTCATTCTCTTCTAGACGATCTCTGAGTTGTGGTACAAGTTGTCCTGGGTCGGTGCCCAGACCTTTCTGGGAAAGTAGAAGGGACTCGTAGATCATATTGATCAGTTCGTTGTTGGGAAAGGCCTTTTTTGCAGCCGTGAAATCATCAAACACAGCACTGCAAGAAAAAATTGTGATCAATTGATATTTAAATATTACCGCCCATAGAGGGTTACAGTACAACATTTTAGCCCTACGAAACGATGCTGACCGTGGAACGGAAGAGCTTCCAGCTTGTTGAGGAGGAAGTGAACATATACTCACGTTAACGGAAGAGCTTCCTGCTTGTTGAGGAGGAAGTGAACAGATACTCACGTTAACGGAAGAGCTTCCAGCTTGTTGAGGAGGACGTAAACATATACTCACGTTAACGGAAGAGCTTCCAGCTTGTTGAGGAGGAAGTGAACATATACTCACGTTAACGGAAGAGCTTCCAGATTGTTAAGGAGAGAGTGAACATATACTCACGTTAACGGAAGAGCTTCCAGCTTGTTGAGGAGGAAGTGAACATATACTCATGTTAACGGAAGAGCTTCCAGCTTGCTGGGGAGGAAGCGAATATATACTCACGTTAACGGTAGAGCTTCCAGCTTGTTGAGGAGGAAGTGAACATATACTCACGTTAACGGAAGAGCTTCCAGCTTGTTGAGGAGGAAATGAACATATACTCACGTTAACGGAAGAGCTTCCAGCTTGTTGAAGAGAAAGTGAACATATACTCACGTTAACGGAAGAGCTTTCAGCTTGCTGGGGAGGAAGCGAATATATACTCACGTTAACGGAAGAGCTTCCAGCTTGTTGAGGAGGAAGTGAACATATACTCACGTTAACGGAAGAGCTTCCAGCTTGTTGAGGAGGAAGTGAACATATACTCACGTTAACGGAAGAGCTTCCAGCTTGTTGAGGAGGAAATGAACATATACTCACGTTAACGATAGAGCTTCCAGCTTGTTGAGGAGGAAGTGAACATATACTCACGTTAACGGAAGAGCTTCCAGCTTGTTGAGGAGGAAATGAACATATACTCACGTTAACGGAAGAGCTTCCAGCTTGCTGGGGAGGAAGCGAATATATACTCACGTTAACGGTAGAGCTTCCAGCTTGTTGAGGAGGAAGTGAACATATACTCACGTTAACGGAAGAGCTTCCAGCTTGTTGAGGAAGAAGTGAACTTATACTCACGTTTACGGTAGAGCTTCCAGCTTGTTGAGGAGGAAGTGAACATATACTCACGTTAACGGTAGAGCTTCCAGCTTGTTGAGGAGGAAGTGAACATGTACTCACGTGAACGGAAGAGCTTCCAGCTTGTTGAGGAGAAAGTGAACATATACTCACGTTAACGGTACAGCTTCCAACTTGTTGAGGAGGAAGTGAACATATACTCACGTTAACGGAAGAGCTTCCAGCTTGTTGAGGTTGATGTGAACATATACTCACGTTAACGGAAGAGCTTCCAGCTTGTTGGGGAGGATGTGAACATAATTATACTCACGTTAACGGAAAAGCTTCCAGCTTGTTGAGGAGAAAGTGAACATATACTCACGTTAACGGAAGAGCTTCCTGCTTGTTGGAGAGGATGTCAACATATACTTACGTTAACGGAAGAGCTTCCAGCTTGTTGAGGAGAAAGTGAACATATACTCACGTTAACGGAAGAGCTTCCAGCTTGTTGAGGAGGAAGTGAACATATACTCACGTTAACGGAAGAGCTTCCAACTTGTTGAGGAGGAAGTGAACATATACTTACGTTAACGGAAGCTTCCAGCTTGCTGAGGTTGAAGTGAACATATACTCACGTTAACGGAAGAGCTTCCAGCTTGTTGAGGAGGAAGTGAACATATACTCACGTTAACGGAAGAGCCTCCAGCTTGTTGAGGAGGAATTGAACATATACTCACGTTAACGGAAGAGCTTCCAGCTTGTTTAGGAGGAAGTGAACATTGGCGAGACACTGCTGCTGAAGGAGAAGCTCTTGTGCAGCCTTGGTTCGGTGGTAAGGAAGATTGTTGAGAGCTCGGAGATTGTACTCTTTTTCACCAAACGTTAACTGTTGTGTTGCCACGTGACGATCTTCTTCTCCTCTCTCCCCTTTGGAATTCGTAAATGGCTTCTTCCTTCCTGCAAACGTTTGATTTATGGTAATAAATTTCACATGTTTGAAAAACTACGATTCGATGATTAATGTTGTATCAGAAGAAAAGAGGTGTTACAGCTTTAGTAGAAGTTATATTGCAGGAACAACTTGTGTTACAGAACACAATGTCGCAAAACAAGTTTCATTATCTATATCGTCAGGATATTATTTTTAAATAATTCGAGAAAAGAAGTTAGTAGGAGGTAGAACACTGATTGACACTAATTAACTTCTTTGCCAGCTAGAGCCTAGCCACAAAGCTAAGTCATGTAGGCTGAAGGCTGTCAACCACTGAGAGTAGGAGTCAGCCACAAGAAGGAAGCCATTTATTTAATTTGTGTAAAATCAGTTATTTATACAATGTGGCATGTTCAAGTTAGTAGAAGTCCTCGAATTTAAGTGCTTTTGTTTTCGTTTTGTCTGGAGTCATGCATTTTAACAACGCATTACCGTCGGCCCAAGTGCCACTGAAGAAATCGGCGAGGTAGGAATGAATGAGCTTGTTCTGCTCGATGTCAGCACAGTATCTGGCTTCTGTTGCCTCTATGAACTGTCTGTGATACCAGTATAGCACGCGGGCACCGTCCGCACCTCTCTCAACTAAATAGAACATAAAAAATATTTATCAGAAAATCAATATAGCAAATTAGGTTTATGTTACATAACGAGCTTAGTCTCAATATTGTTACGTTTTATTTTCACATTTTGCGCAAAATTGGTGGATAAGAACATATTTAAGTGTATCTGCACCATATTGTTTTAAGGGTGATCGTGAAATCTAAATAATGTTGTTAATGCATATAGGTTGAGACAAGGGTAGACAAGTCTTCACGTAAAAGCCGGGCATATTTTTATCGATTTTATGACGCTTAAAAAGAGATCAACTACTAAAGACTGGAAAATAAAAATAGAAATTAGGAATCACCTCCAAGAATAAGATGTTATCACTCTTTTATCATTGATCAAAGTTTAGGCGAAGATTTCCGATCAAAATAATACATTAAGTACTTAAGAATGTTACCACTGACAAGTGTGAGGGCAAAACTTTCCGAAACTTTTTCCGTTAGACAACAACAGAGCTTTTAAAGGTGGGATAAGGTAATAGTCGTAGTAGTGAAGAGCTCTCATTAGATACACAGACTGCGCATGGCATATTGTTTATCGAAGTTATGAATGTAAAACTGATATTAGTAAAACACAAATTGAAGTTAATAAGACATTTAATTTTATATGCTGATATGAAATGACTAGTAGCATTTATCTTACCTAGGTACTGACTGAGGTCGTTTCTTATTCTGACCCATAAAAGAGGCGGAAGACGTCGCATGGGTGGAGTCCAGTACATGTACACATCATTCAATACGTCATCGTCACAAGAAAGAATATCTTCAAGCTCTGCTTCTGACACGCCATTATGAGCTACCAAAACATTAAAAAATGATATTGCCTCTAGCTGGAAGCTAACCCGCACCGTCAAGGCGCCTAGCCCAGCAATTTCGACAACGCAACCAATTGAGCTAACCGGGACAACCCCCATCAAAGGTTGATCGGATAGCCCTGATATACGTTACCATCACTGATTACAGTACTGATTATATAGACGGGGAGACTTTTTACGGCCGCCACACTGCACAAATAGAGACACTACACACTGAACTGCACAAGAGACGTTTAACATTGAGCCATACGAGAGTGTACATTATTGGCAGCATGTGTGTTCTATTGTCATCAAAAATAAATATTGTTTCAATTTAAAGTTAATTGCATGTTTAAAGAACTTCATCATTTCGTTAAGCAATTTATCTATCAAAAACCGACCCTTTAGTAACGTTTAAGATGAACTAAATTAAACAAAAATAATTAAAGAGTGTAAAAATCGGGATGTATTTCCTTTTCTTGTAATAAGGTAAAATAACAATTAATCTCCAGTAACATTGAATCATGTCCATGCAATTACATTTAAATAGTATCCTTGCAATTTCTTGTAAACCCCCAGTGTTGCCATTTGTTTTGCCACTGACCGTTTCAAGGCGGTATCGCCCACCAAAGGTTCTCTTTTTCGTTAATTGTTTGTGGCCTGGGTTTTGTGAGTGTGGCAGTTCCTGATATGCATATATTACTTTTTTGAAATGTCTACAGTGTTACAAATGTGGTGGTACAGTGTGTAACGTGGACTCATTTGTAAAAACACAAGTGAAGAAGGTAGATAATATTTAGCAATAAATCAAATAACACCGCATACCTAATGTGAGATAAGCCAAGGCCCTGGAGACGAGTATCTTGCCATGCAATTTCTCGAGTGTTTCAAACATATGGTCAATGCTTGATCGTACTGTATCCTGTAACACAGTCTTTGCTAGAGGTGTGAACGACTTCCAGTTCGTACTCTCTTCAAATGACATCTAAAAGAAATATCAGCAATAAAACGTTTATACCTCGTATACGGTGATACAAATACAAATGTTTTCGTCGAAACTGCTGTATAACTGATAATGTATATGAAGACAGTCACGTGATTATCTGTTTATACAATTTAGAATGAAAATATGCCAGATATTCTGCGATCAATAATCGTCACAAACATGGCGATATCAAATTTGTATATTTTTTCAGTGATAAATCCTATTTAAATTAGCTTGTGTGTCATGTGATCGCCAATGCATCGATACATATGTAGCGTTCAATTCATGTGCATGGTTGGAATTATAAAGTTTTGAAATCGGTCGAACAAAGATTCTTTCTAACGAACTTCAAGGTTTAAGGGATCATTTTTAATTCTATACCTTACCTTTAAGTACAAAGGTGTAGGGCATTTCTCAAATGCTTTTAAAACTACATCTCTTTGTTGTGGCGTCAGTTTTCTCTGTCTCATTTCTAGCCAGTTATCTAAAATGGTCACCACGTCTTTGTTGTCAAGAACTGGCACTTCGACGAAGTTGTCTGCAGCTTTAATTTTCATCTGAAAAAAAAATTAGAGCTATTTGCAGCTTAGGGGACGTTAATGCAATTATTAGAATTTTAAAAACACACAAGTCAAAACGACCCCTAAAGTTGTCAATTTCAAAGGTTTTATAACAAAATTACTAATACTAACAATAATATAAATATCAACGATAATAATTGTAATAATTAATATAACTAGAGTTGTGACTGAGAGCCAACAAAAGCTTTAGATTGAAGACCATATTTGATAACGTACATACAAAATATTTTTGCAACAAGATGATAAGGCTATTGAAGCTGAGGTAGCAGAGTGCTACCTGTGTACCAAAAACGGTCCAAACCAAGCGGTTTCTGAGACAGTATTTTGCCTCAAAACTCTAAAGACATCTGGCAGCCCCATTTGACGAAGTCGATAGCTGAAAAGCTTATTGCGGCATCTCATGTTGAGGCCAATGAGATTTAAAAAATGATGGTAATTTGTTCAGTGGTTTTAGCTGAAAATGGGATCAAGAAAAGGTTTGCGAAGAATTATAGTAACAAACAGTACAAATACAACAGGTCTTTCGATTAATTAAAATAAGCGAATAATGATACTTTCTGTTGCTATTTAACTGGTACCTGTAGCGCTTGGAAACACTGGTATTCCTTTTCCGGTAGAGTTGAAACAATGATCTTTGTGGTAGGAGGTAAAATGTCAACTAGCCATGCCATGCTGTGTGCATTGAATGCAGGGTCAAGCTGATCGAGAGAATCTAGTATGATCACTAGTGGTTGGTTTGGGCGACCTTTATTCACGATCTGTTTGAAGTCTAGAATCTGTTGGTTCATATTCTACAAACAAAAAAACAAGATACACTTCAGGATACTCAATTGTGTAATAATACATATCATATTTTATGAAAATAACATTGGCATGGATTATTGTGATTTATTTTGTTTGGTCTGATGTTGCCCTCGCCCCAGTAAATTCTTCCAGTTCTATGTCTAACTCCCAGTCGCAGGACGAATGTCTTAACTAATCATTACCTATGTGGCTACCATTTTTTGTCTTTTGTTTTTTTAGAAAAATTAAGCTACGTAAGAGACTGACACACATACAATTGACAGTCATCTTTTGTTTTCATAGCCACCTTAGTACGTATAAATAAGTACTGGAGAACCTAACGACCGACCGATAGATCCCTCAATCCTGGGACTTGTAGTCGGCCATGGTAATAACCGAGCTATTTTTCCCATCTTATATCGATGGAATCTCGACATTGCGATTTATCACCGAAACACTGAAACTTTATAGTGAAGGTGACAATTAGCGATCTCGATATATTTCGGTTATCTTTACCTCATGTCCGGCACGTACCACGTACCGTTCCGTTTTCCGTACTCCAGCAGCTGCGCTGGACGTTTACATAGCAAGTCGGCAGACGCCGTCACTGAACGCCGTCACTGATACTAACCAAACAGGATGGACTACTAGTACTTTTAGCTAAACAACGAAAAGTGTTCACGTTATGCCATGACTAAACGAAGTGAATTGTTAATTGATACGCACGTTTCGCCGAGGTAATTTTGGAAGGTTGTAAGCTCTTCTAATCTGTGAACAAATGCTGTATAACAACGACATCAGGTTGGAACTGTCTGGTGTTGTCCCCAAAAATCTACAAATACAGTGTGTCGTAAATTATTTCAGCCGACTGTGATAATTGTTTTATATTTATTCTAGTCTTTTAGTGTGCTGTGAAACAGCTTTACCTTTGCATTAGCCAACCGTTTAGATACACTTTAAGCTAATTTTGTTATAACTAATCCCCAATCACATTTACCGAACCACTATAATTGGTTTTTGATTCAGTCAAGTCTTCGCTATCTTGGCTGCCAAATGTATAATCATGATTCATTTTTGCTCACGGATGCACTAAGGTAATTGTGTAACAACTTTACCCTGTATAAACATTTACCTTACAACTACAAGTGGTGGTTGTTTCAGCCAAGTCTTCGCCATCTTGGCTGCCACCGCCATGATGGATGTCTTTCCGGTACCACTGGTTCCATGCAGCACTAGTGGCTGGTTGTTGTTACTCAATAAGTATTCTTGTATTTTCTGAAAATAAAAGAAAATAAATGACTGCTGCTTTCCGCGTCAAGTTTGTGATCTTTAACGACGGTGATCATTGCTACGACAATAATGGTTAAGTAGACCGGTTTAAAACAATTTATCTGTTATGACCAACGTTTAAATGTTTGTTGGGTTGTCAAAATTCCAAAAATTTAAATGACGTAATTAAGCTAAGCAGACGGCATTTCTTACTATGCATTTTGCAATAAAACTCCCATTTTTTTCATCAAATTCTGTAACAAACTAACATATCAATTATGAGAATAGAAGTAAGTGATTTCCATGTATAATAACAAAAAAATAAAAAATATTCCCGATGACAACTTGTTCCCGGGACGTGTCCCAATAAATATGTTGATAAATCTTCAAAGAATCATAAAAATATCTTAACCTGCAATGTTTCTTTTCTCCCAGCGAAGCCCTCACATTTACTCTGACAGAATCGGACATGCTGTATGCATTCATCTACGAGCGAGTCGTCTATCTTATCTTTCTGTGCGATAGACTGGTCTATCATGTTCTTCATGTTGGTAATGAAATCCTCACACAAGTTCTCCAAGTATTTCTTATGCTCTTCCGACTTTTCAGGATTTATACCTGTGAAAACACGTTCACTGTAATAAACATCTTTTAAAAATATCTTCATAGGTTATTCAGTAATTAATCGGATATTTTTGTTTCTGTTTATGTTTTTATGGTTACTTGGATTTTTGAAGACTCGAACTTATTAAAATATTATATAAAATTGATTTTCTTTCTAATGTGAATTACACACTTAACAAGGCTACGTAAATTTCCTGTGTAGACAGACAGACAAACAGACAGACAGACAGACAGACAGACAGACAGACAGACAGACAGACAGACAGACAGACAGACAGACAATGTTTGTCTTAAGTTCTGTAGATGGCTGTTAAAAACGTAACAGACAGTTAACGCTTAATGAGAGATAGGGCAACAAGGATCAATAGGAGTTCCTATCGACGGATCTGTAAAACACGGCGTCTGAATGATAGCAAATCGTAATCAAATTTGTGGTCACAAAATAGTAAAAAATTAAACAGTGGGCAGATTATATTGGTTCAGTATCTGTGAATGTGTTTATCAAAAGGAAATTCAAATGTGAACTGGTGTTAGATTGAGCCAAGTTTGATGGTTAGTAAGGGTGGGGAAAGAAAACTTACCATGTGTTTCTAAGGATAAAATAATGTCTTGTTGTTTATCTCACGAACTCGAATATGCAAAATGTAACGGTATTCGGGATTCCAATTCAAAATAATACAGTACATTAGATCGATTGTATATACGGTATACCTGGTGAACAATTTGAAATGATACCATCGGTCGTATGACATATTTTTGAATATTGATAACAATTACCTAATATTAGATGTTCAAATTATCTCGCAGCCCTGTGGACTTATATCAGGAACAATCTTGTGCTAAAATTCATTATTTAACTCTACATTTTCATTCAGATTCTGAGCAAATATTGATTATTTACTTGGAATACGTTATGCAAATGAAATAAAATATTACTGTTATATGTTTATAATATAAATAATTCTAATAACACTATGTCCTACTAAGAGAAAATTACCAATCTGAGTTGAGTTTAATGTCTAATAATATTTAAGTGATATTTGGGCGAGAATTTGAGATTTTTTTTTGTACCTAGTCCTGGGTTCCAATGAACGTTGTAGTTCAGAATCTTGCTAGGGTCCAACTTTCTCTGCATTTTATCCTCTTTAAGTTCCTTAAGCATTGTTCGAGCTTTCGTGACTTTTTTCTCTGAACCCAAGCATTCTGTAAATATATTGTAGTGCAAAATCGAATAAGAAGTTTCTGCTTGAATAGTTCAGGGCCTTATAAGTTGTCGATGTTTAATGCTATTCGATTTTTTTTATGGCTTGTTATGGAAAACGGCATGTAATGCTCCGTTAAAATGCAACAATGTTCGTCTTTCTTACTCTAATATCACATTACAAATTAAATGTTCTTTTCTAAATATGTCGCAGTTCAAATGAATTGACTAGTTCTTGTGTGTTTTAGTCATAACGTTCTTGCGCATATGGCGTTTCAACTTAATTGTTTTTAAATATATTACTTTGTTTTAGAACTGTTTGCAAATTGTGCAAGTTCATGTCTGCGCGAAGCTGTCATTTATAGCCTCTGTGCAATTTCTATCCACAAAAAATTTAGATCAAGGACTTACCCATAAACCTAGAAAGTTCATAACTGCTTTCTTGTTTGTCGATATCTTCAATATTTCTCTTCAACCAAAAACAGTTCTTGGAAGGATCGTCAACTTTTAAAAGGCCTTCCTCTACTTCTGTTTCTGTCACTATAAAAGATGATTTTACTATGTTTATCATTGTATCCCATATCGGGAACGAAAACCAGGGAAGATACTGATAATTTACAATGCTTTTACAACATGGCTACATCACCCATAAGCCTGGTGAGCAAATGCTTACCCATTACGTAAGAAAATGCATATTATAAACAATATAAGGTTCTTATAAATGACAATACAGACAATGACACCTACCGAGAATTCCAAGATTTTACCATTTTCGAACTATACCTCAGATATTCCTCAAACAATGGTGTAGTTTTTCTAAAATTCCATTACCCATTGAATTCAAATGTGCTGATAAGCCAAGCAAAACAGTGAAAATATTGTGCATTATTCGTCAATGTGTGTTTACTTTTTTTGATGGATTTTTTAAACTGTATGTTTGAACCATCAAATTTGTAATTTCCTAATATAGATGTAGTCCAACGCGCTGTATTCATTAAAGTCTGGGCACTAATCCAAAATGTTTTGACATTGTAAAGCGTACAAATATATCCGAGCTTAGTCCTAGTCAAGCAGAGTGGGCGTATACTAATCTGCGCTATTATACAAAAGCATTTTACCTGACATGATAAACTTTCTTGCAGTTGCTTCATCAAATATTTTCTTTGCAGTCTCTTCAAGCGCATCTTGCATCTTCTCGCTTTCTTCCCACCATTGATTCTTGGCTGCTTTTTGTTTCTCCTTTTCGCGACTCAGAAAATCAGGGATATGTGTACTTATGGAGGACAGAATGTATGCGGGTGGGACGGCATTGTCGTCTCTTGTATACCATCTGTAATCAAAAGAGTTAATTTCGATTTTCACATAAGAATGTTTTTGGAGGTTACCTCAACGATTTTGCGCATTTTAAAAATAAAATACAATGAAAAATGTTCAGCAATAGCATTTAAATTGCAATAGTTTGTAAGGCTTTTGTCATTTTAAGTATAACGTTGGAATATAATATGCACACTATAAAATATTCTTTACAATTTTGGTTAGCAACAGTCATCCAGTCATATGTTTATTGCTTTACTTTAACCGAGAATGAGTTCTGACTAACAATTCAAAAGTCAAGCTTGATTTTGTTTTCGGTAATAAAATGATAAGTCTTTGCTCTTATAAATATACGCTTCCCTAATAACGGCTCTATGTTTTGATCTGGACTTTCCATTTAGCATAAATATTTGAAGGGTTCTATTCACTAAAGTGTACATCATCATCAGAAACCCTAGACTGATGCTATGACCCAATGACCTTTGACTAAATTGGAAAACCCAAAGCGGCGACGGCCGAAGTTTGCCTATTGAATGGAAACAGACATGGTTATCCGCCAATAATTTAATATTGAAAACTTAGAAAAAAAAACTTAAAACTTTGCTGGGATTAGATATAGCACAAATATTACTTTCTAAACAGATCCTTGGTCTCTTGGCTGTCGATATTGTCAAATATCTTCTCGAATTCAGTGGCGACAATCACTCTAGGAAATGCGGTGTATCCGTACTTGTGCGAGAGCAACGACTGGAGAAAAAGAGATTCGCTGTCACGATGCAGTTTACAGTAGCTGTTGTAATTTCTTTGCATACACAAGACAGAAATTTAACATTCATCGAAATATCTTTCTTCGATCCTTGTATGTGTGCTTTGATGTTGACGAGTCAGAGCCGTAACTCAGACTGAGTGATATCACACCAACATCAGTCTATTATTTGATAACATGTGTTTATTTATGTCCTTTAGAAATAAGTTAACAATCAAATAATGATGAAATGTATGACAACTAAAAGCATGCGACTGTTCCCGACACGTCAAATGTTAATTGTTTGTTCAAACATGTGTGTATCAGAAACTCTCGAAAATGCTGAAAGAATAAAAGTTTTAAACCGATGATCATGGCCAATAACTTACTATTACAGACACGATTTTAGCCATTGTTCATGACAGCTCAGTGCAGATTGTACATGACTGCCCATACCGCCTTAACACTGGACCGGGCGCAACTCAATGCTTAAACAAGCAAATTGTACACCAAACGATGGCGTGCATAAATGCATTAAAATACAAAAAACATACTACGAAGTTAGGTCCAGTTGACAGTCTCTGACACAGTTTCAGCTCTTTGAGGCATAGTTCAGTTCCCATGTGGTCGTCGGTGGCTTCATCACGGACTCCCCATCTCATATCGACGACTTGGAACTCGTACCCCAGCTTGCGGCAGTGCTCCTTGATCTTGGGGTAACCGTATTTCATCAGAATGTTTCTTTCTTGCTTTGTATCTGTTTGATTTATGAATATACCATGACATACATGCACAAACTGGGCCCAAGATCATAAAACTGAGATAAGGAAACCAGTCTCAAACCTCAAGCATCTGACTGGCTGAAATGGGGCCTCCATTTCAATCAGATGCTTCAGATGATTTGAGACTGCTCTCAGTTTGGTTTTAAATTCTTAGGCCCAGGACATGTCATGTATTTGGTAAACTAAACATAATTAATCCCATACAAACAATATGTCAAATGATCTTTTCAAGTGAGTGTTGATCACAAGGGTGTTTAGAATGAATACCAAAATATTTATATCGAATGCAATTTGCTTATAGACTGAAGTTTATATAACCAATGATTTATCATTCACTTATATTGTTTTATGTTTTAAAAAGAAAATACTTAAATCAAAGAGACGGTAAGCATTTTTTTAAATTGACTTACGAACTTGTTGAATTTTTAATAGCGAAACTTTAAACCCAGGGCGACCTTTCGACTATCTCGCTACATTGATGTTACAAGATTGTTCTAAAACAAAATTACCTTTGTTTTTTTACGGCAAAGTTTGAGTTACTCATACTTGATGACACGGATAGTTTATTCATTAAAGTCCGTTTTTTAATTCAGAAGCAATAGCATTGGTTAGTCCTATTATTTGTTTACAATAATGTTATTACCTGTAAAAGTGCTGCTGGTGAATATGCGAACAATTTTGGCGGGTGAGGGACAAACCATATCGATGTTTCCTAAAACAGCATCTTTTGTGATCCCCTTATCTTCCACCTTACCGAGACCAGCCGCCTAAAAAAATTCAAAACATAAACAGAATACTTGAGACCAGAATCATTCAAAGGAGTTCATGTAACAGTGATTACAACTATAAATGGCGGCGAGACACAGACACATTTTTAAAACAACATATTTGGTTCGATTTATATCGTCCAAATCGCAATAATCATGAACTTTCACGCTCACAAAACTTATTTGTTTGTTTGTTTGTTTATGGTATTTAGTTAGATGTTACAAACGTTTGTAACAATTAACGGACTTCCAGTTAACTAACTTCATACTTGTAACTTTTATAAGAAACTAATGATGGAGCTGAAACAAGTACATGTAACTAACTGGTCAGTTGGAGATTGCTCTCACTGGAAGCAGTCAGCTGCTTAAAATATCAGACTGGTCTCGGGTCTCAGTTTTATGCTCTTGGCCATTAACAACCAACACTTCGCAGAGAAAGACCAGTAAAAACGATAACTACGAAACACCAATTTGCCAACCAGAAATCTTAAAAACTATTCCAGGATCTGGGCTGTATCACTGGTGCTGGTCGGAAAGCTTACGTGTCATTTTATTTAGATTAACAGAGGTATCACTTATTTCTGGTGGGAAGCATTTTCATGCAAAAACCACAAATGGCATATTCGCGCGGTCATAATTGCGGGCAATTGCATTAATTTTTATGTCATTATTCAATGGTGTCATTTCGATGAGTTTTAAATTCACATAATATTTACCCTAGCGCAAAATACGCGAAATCTTCGCGAAATATAGTGATACCATAGTAAAAGATTTCACAGTCTAGACTACTCTAAGAGTAAAATATAAACGCAGACCTTCTCCAGTAACGCCATGGCTTCATCTGCTTTCCTGAGTAGATCTTCGAGTTGCCTCTTTTGTGCTAAATGTATAACACACGGTGCCTGATTACAGCTTCACGGCAAGTTTACAGTTTTGACATATAATCGGTTTATGTTTAGGAACACAAACCTTTACCTCATAGATACGCCTTAAATCACATGGGCGACCACTGTCAATCCAGATCATAAGGCACATCTGAGCCGCCTGATCTGGATCTGGATCTATTGTGTTCGGTATTTTGTCAGAAATACATCATGTAGCAGAATGAATATACTAGCGAACAGTTTAGGTCCTGATCTGATGATACATTACTGAAAATCATGAAATTGACAATCGGATCGGAAGCGGATCGGAAGCGGACCGCAAACCGATCCCGTAAGGAGCGCAATGAAAGCGCAATCGAATTGGAATCGAAGCGAATCGCTTTGAGCGTTTGGATCGCTTGGAGTGAAAAGACCGGAGCATTTTGACCGGGTCGGAATCGCTTTGAGCGTTTGGATCATTTGGAGTGAAAAGACCGGAGAGTTTTGACCGGATCGGAATCGCTTTGAGCGTTTGGATCGCTTGGAGTGAAAAGACCGGAGCGTTCTGACCGGATCGGATAGGATCGTTTCTATTTATAGTTTTTCAATTATATATAGTAGCGATCCAAATCGCTTCTTCCGATTCTTTTAACGACTTTAAGCAAAACAATTTTTGACAATAATTTAATTGAGTTTTCTGCTATCAAACACTAGTATTAAAAAAAATAATTTCATGATCACTTTTACTTTGTTTGTAACCACGATGTTTAAACAATAAAATTAAACAAAACTGAAAATAAGAAAAAATGTCACAGAAATGAAAATTCAGCGCGAGATGCGTAATAAGTAATGACCAATGAAAAGCGGGAGCGAAAAGATCGGAATCGGAAGAATCGGTTCAAGAGTAAAGATCGTTGTGAGCGCATTGTCTGGCTTTAAAGTTAATGACCAATGAAAATCGGGAGCGAAAAGATCAAAATCAAAAGAATCGGTTTAAGCGTAAAGATCGTTTGGAGCGCATTGTCTAGAGTAAAAAAAATAAAGTGCATTCAAATTGGAATTGGACCGCAATGGGAATAGAATCGGACTGGTTATAGATAACATTAGGATCGGAAGCGGACCGGATCGGAATCGGAAAAATTTTCAATTTCATAATATTCAGTACTGTACTGGTGTGACTGTTCATCTTGATCTTCAGTTTGCCCATGCAAAGTCGTGTCTTTGAAGTAACGGTTAGGCCTTGTGAGGATTGACAAGCAAAATTTAATTTAAAACTTGTTTAAAGAATACCGTTACAGTTCACTTCAATAGTTTCAATAGCTTTTCCTTTACTTTTGCATTTATTCCTGTCCACGTCAAGTTAAAGTGTATTGATATATGGGGCACGCAACGGGAAATGGTACCTTCGGACTTTTTAGTGATATTTTAGTTTTTACTAAATTTAGAAAGAAATTACAACTTGTGACTAAAATTTGATTTTGTTACACATTTTGACAATAAAATGTTATTTTTACCGCCCAGTGCATAATAAATAAGGTCGTTTGCTCAAATTTATACGTCATTTCAAAGCTTGACGTCAACTGTCCTAAGGTACCTTTCCCTATGTTCTTTGATATTTTTTATAAAAATAATAAACATCATATACATACATAATCTGCTCAAACATACCTTCAACTTTGTTTTTCAACCTGTTAAAAAAGAAAAAGAAAACAATGCTAAAGTCGTGCGTGAAAAATATTGTCCATAACTTCCACACTACATATAACAAGCATACATAATGTAAATGTACTAAAATATTTTTAAATATTGTCTTTCCTGAAGCCCCTGTCACAACCCACCGTACGTGCAAGTGCGTGCTGTCTACGTGAAAAAACGTGGACCAAATTCAGGGATTCGTACGTGGTGAGTACCGCCTCCGTACGGATTTGGAGCACGCAGAGACGCCGTAGCATTTTTAGTGCATGCACAACTTTCTCTGCGTTCGAGCTGCGTGCGCGATACGGATTCACCACCAGTACGGGTGACGTGCGTGCCCTGTACGTCCACGAGCGCATAACGCACTGCCTCTGCGAGTCTTTGCGTGGTCCGTGCTTCCTCAGTTCAACTGTCCAAAACGCACACAGAACTCAGGCGGACCTTACAGAGCAAGTAAGTGCTCCGCACCAACAACGCACGGTGTGCGCACGGAACTCTGCGGTATATATCAAGCATCGATAGGTCGTCCTTATATATATCACCCAACAGCGACCGAAATAAAATCACGTTCACCGCACTTGCACGCACTTACAATGGGCGAGCGAGTAAGAACACCGTACGTGAGCAGTACTGCCTCCGTACGTTGATCCTGCGTTGTAAGCACGTTGTCAGCACGTACAACTCACTTACCACCAACGGAACGTAGGATGCACGCAACCTTTTACCCTTAGACGTGGCATGCGGGCCACGTACTCACACCTTGCGCAACTGTGAGTGTGACGTGCGTCCTCTCTGCTCTTGCCACATCCGACCAAAAACGCCGCGAACGTAACCTCCGCAGAATACTTACGGACAAAAAACACGCACGGCGGGTTGTGACTGGGGCTTAACATAACATAAAATAAACTGACTTGAGACATGCCACCAATCTGTCATTTTTGGCGACTTTCTCTAGCTTTTCACCTAAATATTTTATCTAATATTGACGTTTATATTTTTATATCAATTTACTTTTTGTTAGAGACAATTTATTTTGTTTTTAAAATGAACACGTATTTTTCAGAATTTCATTCGTAACAAATTTTTATCCAAACTTATCTATGAATCTTTCATATCTGTTTAACATAAAACCATGTCGGAAATATTTTAGTCGGGTCCACTAGCAGACCGCTTGATGAGTTGAAAGATTTAAGTTTACAAACAAGAAATATCTTTAAAAAAGATAAACGGCGTTGATGAAAAAGATTTATATATACATGTATATAAGAAAGAAAGAAATACAGAGAGGCGAAGCAGACACAGTTACAATGTAAGTTAGTTTATTTTACTTGTTATAGCTGTTGACGAACCCTCCCTGCCTTCTTAGTATGACCAAGAGATTAAGCGACCGAATCATGACAACTTATAAATTCATTTAAAGTGTCTTTCAAAAAAATGTTGAAGCTGTTGCAACAATTTCATACAGCGATAACAAGTCGATTAAAGAAGCAATGTATTATATTAAGTCTTGATCTACATTTATTCAGTTTCAATAAAATACCTCTTGTAGAGTTAGAACTCAAGATGAATAAATGTCATTGAAATTTAATATAAATACATAAAAACATCCTGTTACAAGAGCGAAATCTACCAACTTTTACGTAAATTAACTTAAAAAAAAAATGTCAGTACTGAGTATTGAACCCGGGGCCTCACGCTTGCGAGGCGAGAGTGTTAGCCACTTCACTACAATGAACTTGTATTTTGAACTTGAAATTAACAATCAGTATCGAAGGAACTAGAAAGGAACCAGTAAGAACTAGAAATATCTACACTTCCTTTTCGTTTTACACTGTGTACTGTACGCAAGTTTTTACCTGACACCCAAGAATATTCCATATAAAATTGTATTTAAGCCATCAATATTGACTTAACTGGTTATTTAAATCGTAAATATGTTTTTCTCCAATACAACACCCACTTACAACCAATCGAAATAATCTATTTGATTTTTCCGTTGCATAATAATACAAATCCCACTAGATACCTCTCCACCCTGCTAGATGCCTCTCTGGTGTAAATAGCTACCAATCGAACTAGTTTATTTCATTTTCCCTCTGCATAATAATAGAATACGAGTATTATTTACAACATTTCATTGGTCGAAAAACTAGGTCAAAAGTGAGCTTAGACAGCTAACGCCGAAAAAAAAACCTCGTTCGGCGTAGCTGTCTGAGCTCACTTTTGACCTAATTTATTAACCAATGAAGTGTTGTAAATAATACTCGTATTCTATTATTATGCAGCAGGAAAATGAAATAAACTATTTCCATTGGTAGCTATTTACACCAAAGGGGCATCTAGCAGGGTGAAGAGGTATCTAGTGGGATAATTAAACAATTAGTTTACTCTGTTTGAAACGATTATTGCTGTGAAGTTTAGATCTTTGCTATTCTGTTAAGCCAAAAAATGTTAAAATCAGGCGCACTCCAATACTCATCATTGGTTAGGTTTATTTGTCAAAAACAATACGGTCACTTTTTATCAACCTATCCAAAATGAAAGTGAAAGTAAGTCGAACTGCCTTCTGGCAGCTGCATATAATATGCTACGCGATATAAACAATGAGTTCGCGATTTAAAATCTTCACTAAATATATTTTATTCTTTCAGCAATTGATATATCATCTAATACATATGTAAGAATGAACAAACACAGACCTTTTACAACAAGTTTCTTATATAAAATTCATTCTTTATTACGACCGAGGATTGTACAATGTACTTACTTATCCTAAATCTGGCAACTACGTGTAATATGTTACGCAAATAATCTTCGAGTTCGCTATTAAAGCAATCGCACTCAAGTCAGATCTAAGAACATGTTAGCGTTGCGGTTTTCAGGAGATGATTTTTTTAATCAGATTGCTATTAAAGCATATAGCTTTATAGAGAAGAAAGTTGCGGTGTATTCTAGAATTGTTCCATATTCCTAAGATTTTTTTTTCAGTTTTATAAAGAAAACAATTTTAACTCTTTATAACATTTTTATTGCTAACAATAAGTCTTAAGATCTTTACTGAATTTATTTATTATCTCGGTAATTGATACATACCTTGTTTATTATGTTAAAGGTATTAATAAAGCCAAGACTTTTAAAATACGATTTTCATAATTATAAGATTCACATGCATAAACAAAACTAAAATCTATTTATCTGTTCCTTATTTTGTGTGGTACGTAATATTACATTCAAATTTGAGTAATTTTAATAAAAAAGTCCTTGTGAAGGATTCTCAATGAAATAATTTATTTACACGTAAATCAATGTGAAGTGAATAATAGCAGCTAAAAACTGCATCATTTCATATACCATATACGCCAATTATCTTTTTTTACAGATATTTCTTGTTCTTTAAACAACGCAATTTTGAAAATATGTTAAGGTTCAGCGATTCAAACATATAAAAAAGAAATATTCATAAAGAAATACTAGTAAACTGTTAATTTTTTATGTTTAACATCTCATTATACGGGATTCCACAGAGCAATGTAGTGTAATAAAATTATTTCTTACTCTTCTTTTGAGATAGCGCTGGCGTCCGCAGGTGCCGTATGTTGCTGGTTACCATTTTTCGGTGCTTGACCGCCAGATGTTGGAGCCAGTGATGGTTGATGTTGGGTTGGAGGAGGAGCCGGGGGAGCCGGGGGAGGCTCTCCCGCTGTTTTAGAACACCCCGCACTTTGAGTCGAGTTGTCTGAAAGCATAAAACCAAAATTGCTTGTTATCCCGATTACCTTTACATCACCCCTTTTATTATTGTGGGTGGGTGGTTTTCTACGACAGATATGCCATTCATACACCCTTTCATATATCACAAAGGTAGTCGGGAATATTCCCAAGTAGCAACACAATATGATATCTGTCAGCATTTCTGATACTTCAGCACGATCTAAGAATAATATGCTTACTATATTTGATACCTCGGATATATTGCATTAACAAAGAATGCTGCTCGTAACGGCCCGTGGTAAAACATGCTGCTCGAAACGGCCCGTGGTAAAACCTGCTGCTCGAAACGGCAAGTGGTAAAACATTTGGTTGGGAACGGTCAGTGGCAAAACATTTGGTTGGAACGAACAGTGGCAAAACATTTCGCAACTTATACTTAATACACTGAATGCAATTACAGCGCGAAAGTAACATAAATAAAATGGAAAAGTAATGTTTTCACTAGAAAAAAAATACAACAAACAACATACCCTTTGACTGTTGGCTATTTCCGCATCCCATCTCATCCCCTTTTTGCACAATATCTGAGATAAACTGTCGATACATGGCACCTTTGACCAAAGGTTATTTTCATTCACATTTATAGTATCCACGTGAAAATCTCCGTATTTTGATAGTAATTGATTAGTAACCGGTCATAATATTGATTTGACGTGAAATTCAATACAGTTGTTTTGATATTTAACTTAAATATTCGCCAAGCCTATACAGCTCTCACTGTATCATGTATATAAATAGACTAAATGGAAATATAGTTCTACCCGATTATTGGTATTTTCAACCTTGAGGAAGCTAAATAGCAATCAATGTACATAGAAACGGGTCTATACGTAACTGCGCTTTTAATGCTTAATGAAATGGAACTTCAATTAAGACTCCTTCTATTACCTCCCCTGGTACCTACTTAATTAGAAACGAATTTGTAAACAGATTCTCATAGACCATTAACATCTTAGAACACTTATAGCCGCACTCACACAATCGCAAATACTGACAATAACACACCACATCAATGTGCAGACCTTTATTTATTGTCCCTCATGCTTCAAACAAATTTAATTAAACTACATCCTTCCACTTTTCAGCAATGCCGTCCTCCATGCTCATTTGGATCACGAAGATTTTATTCAGGTTCGCAAGGATAAAGGTAATGTTTGCAGCAATCACAGTTGCAGTTAACTGCTAATGCTAGAAACTTTGACATAAACAATTAACTGCTAATGATAGACACATTCACCGAAGGAATTACTGCTAATGCTAGACACTGACAGAAGGAAATAACTGCTAATGCTAGACACTTCGACAGAACGAATTAACTGCTAATGCTATAAACCTTGACAGAAGTAATTTTCTGCTAATGCTAGTCTTTGACAGAAACAATTAACTACTACTGCTAGAAACTTTGACAGTAACAGTTAACTGCTAATGCTAGAAACTATGGCAGTATTACTATGATACTGCTAGAAAGTGTAACAGTAGCAGTTTTTGTCCATTCGTGTCTCTTTGCTTTGGCACACCGAAACAGAGCGACTCAAAATTTGATAAGGGCCACTTTTTAGTCTGTTAGTTTTCCCATTGAGCTTATTTTACACTCATGTTTCATTTCAATAATTCAATTCGGATGAGTAACTCATCCGTTTTATCAAATAAACAATAGAAAACAAATTTTCTGTATCACAAACTGTTCAAACAAGTTGTTAACATACACAATAATAATTCTAGGCTACAACCCTTATCAAAATTATTTGTGAATAGTATATATTTAGACATTTCGATGATGTGCTGCAACCTTGGAGAATAGGAGTATCCTATGGCGCTACTGCAGTGCCCAAGGTTATAAAGCTGAGTTTGGAAACCAGTCTCAAATCTCAAGCATCTGATTGGCTGAAATGGCGACTGGTCGCCATTTCAGCCAATCAGATGCTTGAGATTTGAGACTGGTTTCTATGCTCAGTTTTATAACCTTAGGCACTGATGTGCAGCAGTGGACATGTGAATTGTTTATTTAAATGAGATCTGTGCCCAAGATCATAAATTAAATCTGGAGATCAGTCTCAAATCTCAAGCATCTGATTGGCTGAAATGGCGACCAGTCGCCATTTCAGCCAATCAGATCCTTGAGATTTGAGACTGATCTCAAAACTTAGTTTTATGATCTTGGGCCCTTGTGGGATACATAACATTGTTAGAGTTCATAAATAATACATATTATTCAAATAAAACCTATATAATATGTAAATGTACGTTTTTAACAAGAAATGAACCTCCGGAAAATGTGTATGTAATGTTTTTTTCTTAACAATTTAATTTACACATTAAATGGAACTGTATCAAACCGTACTTTGGTTATCGTCAAAACATTATTGCACTTTTATTGTTTTAATGTTCAAAATGTATTTTTGTTATCATTGATAGTCTCAAAGTCTGGCTTTATCAGGTGTTTCTGATTTCTTTTCCTTCCCACCCGGTAGTTTACTGCCACTTCCCATGAAGAAAACTGGTTTATAATCGGGATCTTTTAACGCTTCCCTGTCCAACGTAAACGCTGAAACATCATACTCTGTTTTGCCATCAACTGCCATTTGACTTAGTATCTTACCCAGTAGGCCAGCGAACCTGAAATGACACAACAGCCCTGCGTTTTAAGATATTTTATCAATCGTGAATTTTCACATCCTCCTTGGTTTCGCTGAAGGAATATTTTGACGAAACCTTGAAAAATACTGGAAATATCGGGATCATCTGAACGCGTAGGTATACCTTGCATCGCTCTTTGGCCATGTTGGTCATAAAGCTCTTGCGTAGTACATGTAGAAACAAGTTTTAACCCTTTCTACATGTACCAGTGATATATCTTGATTAAAATGTGGGGCAAATATATAATTCCTCCCAAAGATGTAAGCTGTATTAGATATTTGAACCACCCAATTTAAAGTTTAGCATAGGAACCGTAAAAGAAACGAAGAAAATTGCACATACGGTTATATATATGGCACTGCTGCATTCTACATTTTCGAAGAGCGTTGGCGGAAAGCGTATTGTTTTTTTTTTCTTATAAGTAATACACAACGTCGTTAATTTCTGCGAGTAAGATTTAGTAACACTTTCATGTAAATTACCATTCATAATATATAAAAGCATAACTATAAGTAATAAATACCAAACCCTGAGAAAAAGTTGATTTCTTACTTGTAAGCATGCCCAGCTCCGTTACAAATAATGACGTCCTCGAAACCAGTTTTATGACACGTGTCTACGACGAAGTTGCGATCTGGTGGCATTGTATACAAACAAGTCTTACTGTATAGAATTGGTCCTACAGACTGCAATAATTAAAAAATGTCATTAAACACACACACAGTTTCGAAATTACATTGAACATGTTGATGAAACGTTTTCTTATTTTATGTCTGAACCAACGTGTCTTTCATTATGCAGAATACTGATAATAAATAGATATCAATACTGATAAAAACAGAAATAAGGATATCACTATAAACTACAGTGTTCAAATTAAAGACTTCAAATGCAGCGACCTTGATCGTAATATTACCGTTGGAAGGATTTTCTTCAACAGTTCTATGCAGATATTTTCTCTCACTGGGTCAGGAACAAACGTTCTAGTATCAGGCGTGACCACAGGGCCGCCGGCATCCACTCCGATTTTGAAGCCGGTGTTTCCGTGTATCGGCATTCCATAGAGATCATGGTCGTGGGAATGGTAGATAAAAATGGGAAATCTGCAATATCAAATTTTAAATCATGAGCCTGTGTTAAGTCTACAAAGAAACAAAATAGATTGCTTTAAAAAAAATAACCTCACCAGAAAAACAAAACAGACCCATGTCGCTTTACATTAACGCTAATTCTCTCTTTTTACTTCTATTTTAAACTCTATTCTTATTCTTTACTAAACAGTCTCCCAGCAGAAGCGCGCAACATGTCTAGGTCTCCACCCGTGGTTCGACATTGCTGGCAGATAGATAGACATTTGTTGGAACTAACATCTAGATCTAATGAAACTTTAACACACTTTAGTAAAGGATTAAACAACTCCCAATTTATAAAAAAACAGTAATCATATCATAACTCTGATTCTATTGTACTGTAATGTTGTTATTTTGTGCTGATAAAAACCTTAACGAACGCATCTAATGATGAAATATAACGTATAAAATTACTTGTCCTTGACGTATTCTCTCATATGTGATGTTGCAAGATATGTGACCTGTTCTTGAGTGACATAGATGGGAATATGAACGCCAACTGATCCAATCACGTGGTTTATCCACGCGCCGGATGTGACGACAACTTTCTTGCACGTGAAATCGCCTTTTGAAGTCTGAACCTATCAAACAGATCGAGCAAATCTTAATCCTTCGTTCTTGGACTTCGTCAGAAAGGCCGCTAGAATATTCTTAATTGTTAAAATTTGACATCTTGAAAAGCATTTCTAGAATTCTGTTTATGAAGTCACAATGTTGATGAAATCATTTAATCATAGGTTTTCGCGCAAGGTTGGTATTTATGTTTTCATCTATTCATGTATTTTTATGTTGTAGCGGCTACATCAATTTTTTTGTGAAATTTTATAACTATTAATCGCTTTTTAAGTTGATATTTATTACTGCCTAAAGAGGCAGAAATTTTAAAAAGATTTAAATCCTATGATTTTCATACCAAGATGCGTCCATCCTTATTCCTCGCAAGTCGCAATACGGGGCAACTTTCAATGACGGCAGCACCGTGGCCTCGAGCAAGTTGAATGTGCACAGCGTTTGTCACGGCGGCATCCACGAGTCCCCCATCCTTCTGATAAACGGCAACGTAACTGTCATCTGTTGTAAACTGGGGAAATTTCTCCCTTAGCTCACTGCCGGTATACCATTCGTAGCTGAAACAGTAACATAATGTTAAAACACCGGAACAGGGATCTAACACTAGTTGTTATTGTCATTTTCTTTTCAACAAATCAGCTTCCTAGCATCGGAGACAGATCATCGTTCCAAATGAAAACGAAGCATCAATGAAATTAGATTTATACACATCAGAAACTTTCACATATACATGTAAGGCTTTGGGCAGGAGATGATGCATTCATCTTAAAGATATTATCCTTAATCAACAATAAAAAAAGGACGAGTATGATGTACAGCTTACCAAAAGCTAAAACTCGGTAAGAATATTTGTATACAACTTGCATTTGGTGTCATTAAAAGAGAACAGCTGACTTGGTGTTTGGTTAGCATTGTATAAGGTTTATTAATCTCCTAATTATTTTGACACTGCCAATGACCTGCTGGTTACTGAGAATGTTAAATCAAGTCGTCTATGTCTGCATGACAAGTAACAGCGGGCGAACATAATGAGTGCCAGAATTTTTTTACTCCCATAATAATAATACAGAATTATTCAAGCTACGAAAAACATAAAAACAATACATTTTGGTTAATAAGAGATAAGAAACCTTACGGTATATTGTGAGTTGCCATAGCGTCAGCATATTTGGCAGCTATTTCTTCAGTCTCCCCTTTCTTTGCAATCAATAAACCACCTGTTCTATACACCAGTTGTATACCGGATTCCTTCTCGGCTTCGGCAAACCTGTAAGGGAAACATGAAAAGTATATAAAGCCAGTCTGACAGAATGACCCTTATTACATTCTTAACTTTGTTGGGTGCTTAGTATTCACAATCCCTATTTTGATGAAGTTGTTAATTTAACTGAATGATATCTGTTTTAAATATTTATATACTTAAGGAAAGTAGAAACGCAACTTCTTTTAACAAGAAATATTTTTCATGTTTAAAGAAGTTGCGTATCTAATTTCTTAAGGTATATAAATGTTTGTCTTAAAGAAGGGTGGGCGAATTGCATTCTCAACATGTTAATAATGAAATACATATTGTGAAGGGGAAGTAAAATAACATTGTTATTGTGACCTAAATGTCATTTTGTCAGAAACACAATTATAATATTACGATCATTTGATAATTCTTACGTTCAGACATCGGATTGTGATTTATGTTGTGATACGTTCTTTGGCATGCATTCAGTGCTATGGCAGGTATTTGAAGGCTGTTTTTTTTTCCAGCAATATCAAAGGTTAGTCAACTTATCTGAGAGTCCAAGCATTTGCCTAAGCACAGATCTCAAACGATAGATAAAGCCTTTTTCTCCACTCCGATAATTTGTTTTCGATCGTTTCGATCAGTAAACGGAGAATAAGCTTTTGGAATTCCATTTAATCATGTTAATGTTTTATTTCTTCCATAGAAGTGCTCTACCCCTAAAAAGATACATTCTTGCTAAAATGCTGTACTTTCTGTAACTACAGTTGAACCTGCCTTAGCAGCCACACGCATTCAGCAACCACATGTCTTAAACTGCCAGTTTAAAAATGGTTTTAACTGACATTTTGTTCTTTTTTAACTGTCTAAAACAGCCACCTGTGTTCAGCAGCCACTTTTTGTCACTTCCTTGGATGGCTGCTTAATAAAGGATTTACTTTATTTATCAATATTATTGCCTCCTTCGTGTCCTTTAAGCTTTAAAAAAGAGCTATAACAGGATCTTCTAGTAGGATATTTGACGAGCTTCGATGTGCATTTGCTCTTTGTTCTTACAATATAACTTAATTTGAAGATTTGTATGGAAGCACGGTAAGCAATCTTACGTACGCCTTGTATGTTTCTGGTGTCAGTTTTGTATAAACATCATCGTGATATGCCATGCGTCTGCAGAAAAAAAAGAAGAAAAAAAAGTGAAACTATGATTCTGTTGTGTTGTTTTCTTTAAATTTATTTGGATTAAAATCAAAATCGTATTATTGTGTAAATTACACAATAACAGAAACTTGGTAAGAATTCCAGAAATATGAATGCAAACTTAAGTGCAGGTTATTTTTTGTGTAGAATCCACATAGAGAAATCAACAAGAAATGTTGCAAATTTGCATTTACGCACATTTGTTGCGGCGATAAAACAAGAGTACATGGACGTACATGATTCTTGAGTGGTCTTGTGAACCTCCATTGTTGTGACCCAGCTCAAACTGTTCGATACCCAAAACACCTGAAAAACATATAAATCATGAATGAACCAATTTATTGGATGTTCTAGAGTACCAAGCAATTTTTGGCAGACGAGTCAGAGATTCGTTAATTACTCTGACATCCTAAACGACTGGTTCAAGATTATCAGATGGGTTTACAGCGATTGCAGCCACCAGTTTTGTTGGGAGTCAGCAATAACAGAGATTCGTCGGTTAATCGGCATATTAAACGACTGACCAACGCTCCATGGGTAGGCCTATTGCGCCTTGTAGTGCCGCACGAATGTATTGTTTTGAGTCGGTCATCAACAGTCTGATGCACTGTAACAACGCATAAAGCTCCAGGTGGACAATCTCACTGAAGTCAGATCTAACAACATTATGTCTTGTCCCATCAATTCATATACCTGATCCCTCCTCGTACCCCACTCTGAATGTAATCGATCACAACACTTGCTCTACCTAACCCTCGTCCCCGTACGTTCTCCATGAACTGTGTTGACATCAGCTGACAATAAATTCGAACTTCACTCACCCAAAGTTCTAATTGATCACTTTTTGTCCGTAATTTTTCATAAGAAATTCATAGACTTAACTATTTACTTGTGATCATTTGCAACAACAGTCATTAGTTTAGGATTTCATCTTGTAATAATTGACTTTGGAACAGTTTTGCGAGAGTTATCCTTAATTTTGCTAAAATGCATTTCAAGCAATTAAAGGTCAAGTAACCCGAAAATTGCTCTAAATTGCTCGTTTTTTTATAGGATCCCTCATTAGGAGAAAAACATATAATCTTATTAATCAGCAGCATTTTTGTTTGAACTAATATCCTTCAAAGTACCAGCTTTTATAATTACCTCCCTTTCAATTAAAGTCTGTTCTCATTTTAACCTGTGGTGTAAATGGTATCGGATTCATTTAAGAAAACAATCAATAAAGATTAAAAAGACATGTAAGTATTGATTCGAAGATAAAGCAGTTCTTTTTACAACCTCTCTTGACAAAGGGAAGAAACTAAACTAGCATACATTGTAAACATACACAATTGATGACCAATTAGAACTTTGGGTGAGTGTTTAGTTTGACGTTTAAAGTTAAAATGTTTGGAACGGCAACAATCTTTCATGCACTCTCCTCAAGTGGAGACACTGACCAAATGATTCACAAATACGTATGCTTTGTTTTGACTACAGCTCTGTTATACCAAGGAGCGTCATGCTATCAAATACACAGCTCACCGCAGTAAGAGTGGGGAGCTGGCATTTGACAGGAGCTTTATACAATGTACAATGCACCACGCTTTGGACGGGCGACAGTGACAAGACCTTTAAGACTTTAACATCATAGTTAGTGACAAGCATATGATTCTCCATTAACAGATTGACCTGGCCGACTGAAAAGTTTACAGTCACATCATATCGTGATGATATGCATACTAAATACTTAAAAAAACTGACCTGACCCGGCTCTCCTGGAGAGCCAGTACAGAGTGGCACTGCCAATACCTCCACAGCCCACAACTATGTATTCAAAATCCCTACGTTCCATTTATGTCAGTTATGTATGTGTACAGTATTTATGTTCATTATGCGAGTATAATAGGTGCATGTGTCACAAATTTAGGTTACATTAAATTTTGTTATCGGCATGATATGTTATCATCATTTATATACGCGACCCATATCTCAGTGAGTATATAATTGTGGTTAAACATACAACCCACCTTTTATATATGTGTCAATAGGACATTTTTCGTAGACATAGATAGCACAGGAACTGCAAACAGACAGCAATGGAGTACAAACAAAACTAACGAAAATTTTGAATTACATTTAGCTACAATGGACTCAAATTTGCTGGGATTCCTCTTTTAGGAGAACCAATCCGTTTGGTCGTTTAACATGTAAATACACAACGATCCTATATCTTTCAAGTAAAATTTAAAAAAACTAAAAGAAATAAAGGTCAGTTTTGGCAAAGCGAATGACCCCGTGGGATTTACAAGCTATTGATTATCATTTACAAGTAACGGTTGTTTCCCTTTATTTTGACATGTCATTTGTCCGATCAGTTTGGCTGCTAACGTTAAACAAGGTATGTAGGATTTCCTTCTTGTAAATATTCAGAACTTCTTTAATATATGAGTCCGGTATTAGTGTCGAGCGAGGCTTCAACATCAAAATAAGGTTCTTTATATATTTTTGGCAAAAACATTCAACATACACACCTACATGTAACTCAGACCATGACATTAAATTTAGTTGGTTGGTTGGTTCCAAATCTCTGACTGTTCGGATCAAATAAACACAATTGATCTTTGTGATTATAGAAAATGGAATGAAACACATATTTCATGAACTAGTAATGATATATTAAATAGAATCAGAAATTTAAAACTTCATTTCTCCAGCTTCTATAGTCTATACGGTACAGAACGAGATCCGGAACTATTATTCGTTGCATGTAATAATTAAAGTATACTGTCAATGGCGACTTTGCAAACGTTTTTTCAAAAGAAACATACACCGAACCCACAGTTATAGGTGCCTTAACCCTTTTTCTAAAAACAGCTGTGGTTTTCCATGGTCGGGCGTCTCGGTAAGTTTGTTGGGAATATTTATTTAACGGATCTTAACGACATATGTTAACGTTTCCTCGAAAATCACTTCTAGATCTAGCATTCAATGTTAAGCAAATACCAATCCTGTCCATTGAATTTAAACAAAATAAACAAATGGTACTGTTTTAAAATAGTAAACATTCGTTCAGTTACGTCACATATCATTCAAATGACGTATGAATTGGCATCATGACGTAGTAATTAAATAACCTAAAGTGCTTTTTGCTCAATGAAGTACTTTAATAAAATTGTCAATAAATACGAGATTTGATATCGGCCCTGTTATTTGTCCTCGGGTCAGTCGTATTGGCCCTCGGCCTTCGGCCTTAGGCTAATACGACTTCCCTCGGACAAATAACAGGGCCAATATCAAATCACTTATTTATTAACATATAATAATATACTTAAAGAAATTAAAAACAAAGCTTCATTAAACAGAAAAAATTGTTCGTGTTTAAAAAAGTTGCATTTCTAATTTCTTTAAGTATTCTTTCGCATTTTTTTTCTTTTTTTTCCCCTTCATTTTAGGGGGAAATTAGCCCTCAAAATCTTGCTCAACAGACATCTGGAAAAAATATTGAATAGAATCATGTAGCTGGTTGCCAGGCTATGTCGCGTCGTCTAAACATGTAAATATTTATGACATGCTAATTTTATGCTTTCGCAAATATAAATTGATTTAGATAACCTTAACTTGAAGAAAGTCAAATAAATCGCAATTCAAATAAAATGATTTAATCCAGCCGAAATATTGATAAGAGTACTGTAAACAGAGTCGTGCGTAACCGTAATTGAAAACGGGACTCACCCTTTTAAGGCCCGGTCGTACCGCCCGAACGTTGCTGGAGCGTTCCTTGAACGGTAGGGAGGTGGACCAAACGCTCGTTACCGCTCACAAAATGGAAAAAAATCGAAAACACGGGCTTTGGTTTAGCGGTGCACCGCTGAAGCCGGCGTTGCTTTAAGCGTTGGTTTAGCGGTAGCGAGCGTTGGTATAGCGTTGGTGTAGCGGTGACGCGAGCGTTTGCCTATAGCGGCGTTCTACGCATGCGCGCTTTCGCGCGGCAGGGGTTTAAAGTTTGTTTAGCGGCTACCACTTGTGACTACGGAGCTGACCGGATCGTCTTGAAACAAGCTCTGATAGATTTTTGATATTTTTGATAGAAGTCGATAGTTGACGCATCATGTCACGTGGACAAAAGAATAGAAAGGCTGGAGAAGGAAAGGCAGCACCAATCATTGCAATTTTCTCAGCATCCATGTTGATACAGTTCTACTCTGTAACTTTAAGCAAATTACTCAACGACAGCTCGATTCCAAATGAGCTCCTGGTCCATTTCTCCCCGTATTTATAGCATAATTCTGGTCCCGCCCCCACACCTGTATACCAACGCCAAACCACAGTTCATCGCCGCCGTGGCTCGCTGCTTCAACGCCCGACACCGTTCCAACAACCCCGTGTCCGCTCGTAAAACGCTTATAAGCGCTCCACCAACGTTTTTGCAACGTATAATTGCCGCCCGGGCAACGCTGGCAAAGCAGCGGTGGTGCAGCGTTCAAGAAATCGGCGTTGGCCTAGCGGACCAAGCGTCTACGAACTTGCGTCTAGCGGTGCCAAACTTTGATTGGGCGTTGGAAGAGCGGGGGTGAAATTCGCCGGGGCGGAAAATTTTCCCCTCACCGCTCGCAATATTTTGTGCAGCTCAAAACTTTCGGAGCGGTAGGAGGGCCTCTCGAGAAACATCAGCGGTGGCCGAGCGTATACGGCGTTGCTTTAACGGGGGCCAACTTATGTCTAACGGTGGTGAACGGTTACGAGCGGTGATGAATTTTTTCCACCGCTCCAGGGACGCTCCAGCAACGTTCGGGCAGTGTGACCGGGCCTTAAACCATATAATTATAGGGTTGGCTTTTTTTTCAATGGGATACAGTGTAGAGACATTTGGTTATTTCTGACCAGTGGGCGAGCAGTTTAGATACCAATCAGATGGCACAGATGTGCTGGCTGGTCTGGATCTAAACTGGTCTTTCAAGTGATGAAAGGCATATATGGAGTGAAAGGTTAACATTTTCCGAAAAGAGCTGTAGAAAAGTCTAGCTCACCTTTCGATTAAACAAAAGTAAATTAATGGGATTCCAACTCAAGCGCGCATACACATACTTTCTTTTAACATTGCTTATTGAACACGAGCCTACTGCCTGCTAACATACATGATGACTGCACGGAACCACGTGGCGTGACATACTGCATCAATCACAGCTGCTCACGTGGTCTAGACGTCATGTGGCGTGATCCATGATTTCGCATTTCTAGATGGAGATAATATTTGTAGAGTTTTGTCTATAAAGTTTTTGTGTTCTAGGGCATTTCTTGCCTCTGAAAATTAAATTTCAGTAATATTGTATTATATGTTCAGGAAATTTCTATGTTATGTTTTTATTTTATTATTTTCCGCATACATTGAGCATCTTCACCAGTGTTATATACTACTCAGAATTTGATAAGGATCACTTAAAATATTGTGGTTATCCTAACATAAGGTTGAAACGATAAAATATTTACTGTGATTCTGAAAATTTGCTCAGTTGACATCAGACTTGTGCAAAAAAAGGAATGAGCCCTAAAACTGTTAAAATTGAACAGCAGTTGAAACTTGGTAGTGGCAATAATTCGGGATAAAACGGAAAGCGATCCCTATCAAATTTTGAGTAGTATATATTCTTTTGTTATAATGTAGGCTATAAACATTATATAATGTTTTTATGCTGAATAAACTTATGGTATGGTATGTTAAAAAGTTGAAATCAAACAGCCCAATTAGCATCGAGGCACGAAAACATACTATTAGTACCGAATGCATGTTCTTCTGTGTCTGAATTTGACGGAGAAATCTCGAGCATAAAACGTTACTGAGATTTTGTTTTAAATTAAAACGATAAATTTGCATTAGGGTCATTGACCTCAATTTAGCAAGTTATTGAATTAGGGTCATTGACCTCAATTTAGCAAGTTATTGCATTAGGGTCATTGACCTCAATTTAGCAAGTTATACAAATGACAGAACCAACAACGAGTGATAGAAATTAATACAAAGTTCATAGCTTTCCCTCCCGACAGACAAGTACTCTTACAGGTACAGTCGCAGTGTTCATTTATTATCGGGGTATCAAGCTGTATTCTCGTGCACAACTAAACACCTCAGCTAAACATAATTAGAAATCGTTCATCTCCTTAAACATCTCCTTAAACATAGGAAACCCATTTATGAATCAGAAGACAATTTCATGGTAAAATTAAATCCCTTCATAAAGAACCCCTCGATATAAGGACTATTCCAATACTAAAATCACCATTTCAATGATCCGTTTATTAGTTTTGCAACAAAGTCTATCCCGGAGTTAATACCACCTCTCCTTTAATACCACTATTGTCCAGTCCCAAAGGTGGTCCATATAGAGTGGGTTTAGTGTATTATGCACACACAATAAACTTCTTTTATCATTATTTTTTCTTTAATAAGAAATGAATTTACCTAACGCAGCGAGTATCCAGTCATGTTTAGAGAAACGTTTTAAAAGAATATGCATGAAGCGTTTCTTTTGTGCTCCAGTTTATTGACAATGATTACAGTCAGCACTTTACTAGCTCTTTCTTAACGTAAAATGTGTCTGCTAGCACATTTTCAGCAATTGACCTTTGCGTACTGTCAAAATATATAACTGGTAAATTTTGTATGCAGTTATGTCAGTTATTTGATGATGATAATGATGATGATGATAATGGTGATGATGATGATTATGATGATGATGATGATGATAATTACGAATTGAAATATACTACATTGCAATTGCTTTTGACTAAAACGAAAAATGATAGACAATGGTAAAATGTCCGCTTGTCTGGTCCAATTCTTGACAAGTGTTTCTTAACCCTTTACTCCATTTTTACGGGTTTTATCATATGCGCGAACAGTGTACGAGATCCGGAGATCCGGATCAGCTGGCACGACCAAACAGTCTGATTCGGATTAACACTGTTCTTTTCTTGGTTAGTGAAAACCTAATGAGTCACAGGCTGGGTGATCTGGATCTGCAGTGTTTGCACATGGACAACAGCCAAATCTCGTGCAATAAAGGGTTTATAAATTTACATGAGAGACCGATTGTGAAATACATGTGCCTACATTTTCTTTATCCCATATGGTCATAGGGTAGTTCTGCATTCAGATAGAATCATTCATGTACTTTTTTCTGATTTCTGCTACAGGGCCGGTTAATGCACAGTCTTCAACTTTCAAGGAAAGAGAGTTTTCTGATAACCGGACGGTATCTAACAAGGTACGATAAACAAATATAAAAAGAAAGTTTAATAACAAGTATAATTATAAACCATAAAACAGACATTATAGACGCCAGGCAGACTTTAAAGGTCGAAATTAAAGGGAGATGTGCAGGGTCGAGCAGGTGTACTCGGTAAAATCGTAAACAGATCGATCTATGTAACACTTACGTGTAGTTTTCACTTAACTTACATTTCAAACCCTCCAGGAGGAGGTTTTCGGTTAATTTTACCATTTTACCGGACCTGAAAACAATCCGCTGGAGAAATTCCTTTACAAAAATACATTCTATATTTAGCGATCATTCTATATTTAGCTCATGGCTGAGCTTACTATTCTTGGTGGCCCAGGCATTTTGAATGGCGATGTCGATAGTCGGCAAGGTACACCGAATGCGTATTTTGGTTGAAGTGATCACGTGACAATCCCAAAAAACCACCGCGGCTTTACGCAGGAAATACAAAAATACCTAACCTATGCGCGTCGCATAGGATAGGAAACACCATTTATATATATTTTTTATAAAATATTGGTTTGAAATATTTCAGGTGTAAATCAATATTTGAGCTTCAAATAATGATATTCAACTGATTAATAACCCTTTTTAGCAAATCTGTTCCATTCATCAATCCTGCACATCTCCCTTTAAGCGGGAGCTATACATTGTGAACTGAATGATATTAACAAAAACATACCTTTCCATTTTTATTCAAATGAATATTTAACTACAATCTAATTAAGAGATGTAGTACCCAAGGCTGAAGGTTATAAAGCTGAGATAGGAAACCATGCTCAGTTTTATAACCTTGGGCACGGATCAGAGCTGTTGATTTTATATTGTTCTGTTGTGAAGTAGACGTGAGATGTTAAACCTTTTAAAATGGAATACAATACTTAAAGCTACAAGGTCAACGTCTCGCTTCAATATATTCTTAACCCAGCTTATTTGTTAAACTGTATGCGTCACGTTACACAACTAGTTTAATACA
Organism: Corbicula japonica; assembly: GCA_038501625.1. Classification (NCBI taxonomy): domain Eukaryota; kingdom Metazoa; phylum Mollusca; class Bivalvia; order Venerida; family Cyrenidae; genus Corbicula; species Corbicula japonica. The sequence continues at coordinate 134,906 of JAZAYU010000656.1, read as the reverse complement.
AATATGCTTTTGGTCTTAATAATTGAGCACTATGTAATTTTACATGCGTTTGATAAATTATCCTATACCAAGTGTAAGTTCATTAATTTTCTTTAAACCTGTCCATTTCTTCACAAACATGCTTAACCAATTCCCTTTTTGCTGGCGTTTTGTCATTTCTGTCTTATAACAAAATTAATGAATGGTGAACTATACAAATATATATTAAATTATTATATATGTTCAATATATTCTGTTCTTTTTACATTGATCTTCATTAAATGAGTACAATATAACACGTCAGTAACATCTGCTTCGTACAATAAATACAATAATGAGACTCGACATTCGGTCTCCGTTGAGAAACTTTCCGATGTATACAAAATACATGTTTAATACCTCTAGCCAGTTATTTTATATCCTGTTCTCCAACAGTAAACATGACAGTTTTGACCGAGAAGCGTTATGCGATATTGTTTTTTATTTTACCGAAAAAATTAAAAGATCCTCAGGACGGATTAATTAGAGAAAATACGGTTAGATTTAAAAGGTGAGTGAACATTGTTTGTTTAATAATCAGTGACAGATAAAATACTATCAGATAAAAATGTGATACTATTCACGTTTGCAAGTGGCAATAATTACAGCAATTTATAATTTTATTTAGAATAGAATAGTTTCTTTCAGTATGTCACATACCTATAAAACTAAGTGTGACCAATAGTTACGGGGTCATCGTTTAAGCATGGAACTCTAACATTAAAAGTACACATATGTTAAATCCTGCTGTGTCCTAATTTTATGACCTAGTATATAAAATCTGTAACAGTAACCTCTCAATATGCGTTAGAAACCAGATGCAGTAAATGCATTTATCATGGTGCGATCTATACATGCACAGGTTGGTGGATTTTTGCCAGGTTAAAAAATCTACATCACATTATCCAAATGTGCTTAGTGAACAAAGTAAAGTTCATGTTTTATTGACAGTTTACGCTTTATAGATCATTCCATATGCACATCTATTAAAGCAAAGGTTGGCAGATGTCTTAAAAACTACTTTCAATTTTGTCAAATTTACCTTTACTTATTTACCCAAGCCATGAGCTTTTGAGAATTCTAAAACAGGGTCTACACTGGAAACATGTTATACACTGTTTAATCAGGTATTGTCCGTCTGAAAACTATACTGAGCTCATATAACTGAAAACTCCGGATTTCAAAGATAGTGACCTAGATTGACTCTGTTTACATTTTTTCTTCAAGAAAATCGATGTGGTTGATGCGACCGCATTATTGCCAATACCGTATTGTAGAACCAAATATAGCAAGCCGAGTGTTTATTTATCTACTGTAGTCATGGACTTGTTCCATTTCTTGGTAAAACAGCAACAAAAACCAATTTAAACACTAGCGAGAACTTAAGATCTGTTAATGATACATGGTTGATATGTCGTATTAAAAGTTGTTTTGTACATAACAGTTTTATCCCTTGGTTCCATATAATATACACGGGTTTTCGCACATGTGCGATCAGTGAAGATTTAGATCAACGAGCACATCCTTGCAATCTAGTCTTGATCCGCACTGGCCGCATCAAGATCAGAAATAACCTAATGACTTTAAATGTAGATGTGCCAGCTGATCTGGATCTACAGTGTTTCCCCATGCAATAATTTATTGAATAGATGCGTATATATGGAGTAAAGGGTTCAGCTTGTTTATTGGCGGCGTGTTCTATAATTTTCAATTTTCACAAATCTCTTTCAATCCATTAAACAGTTTATAATTGCACAATAAACTAAACTACTGCTTAACCTAAATATTCTTTACAATCGTTAAAACTTCAACATAGGTCTAAACCGACATTACCCAGTTCAGATTTTTTTGAATACGCTGAAATAAATAAAAGACATCTATAGATCGAATTACACATAATATAGTAACGTAAATAGCTCTTATTCTATAGTTATGTAGACCAAAGTTAATATACTTCGATGTAAAGAGTTTAAAGTTAGGCGGAAATTTAATATACGCAGCAGGCCGACATGCTTTAAAATTATGTGCAATAGCGGCAAAAGGAATTGTCTATTTCATTATGTTAATGAATGGAAATCAGTAAAAGGTTTGTTTGTTTAAGCTTCTTCGTTGATTTTTTTTATTATTATGTATACTGACGCGATTTAAAAACTGTGTATGGGGGAACAAATAAGGAAACTGTTAGAAATATGACTTGTTTATCATATAATGCAAAAAACACGGGAAATTTCTGGCAAAATAATTTTGACATCTGTCACAAGCAAGGACAATTGTAATAACCGGTTTTCAGGATTTGACTATATAATGTGCATACATCAAAATATGTATAATACAATGCATATGTATACAATGCACATTTAAATCGCACCGGGCGATTATCATGTTAATGTGTCTTATAGCTTGACAAGGAATTTATAATTTTCGTAATGATTAAGAAATTTTTAACAATACGAACCATATTAAGCTATAAAACTTGGCTAGCGCTGTACAAGCAAACCAATATTTTGCTGGGCCCAAGATCATAAGCTTTACCGAAAGGCCAGTCACAAATATCAAGGATCAGATGGGCTGAAATGGAGACTAGTCTCTTTCAGCCAATCAGATCCTGAAGATTTGGGACTTGTCTTCAATCTCAGTTTAATGATCTTGAGTCCTGGTGAAGTGAAATCTTTGCAGATTTATTCATATTGCAGACAATCTAAATTCTTTATATTTCAGTTTTATTGCATTATGCTGTACACTTCAACGTGATTTATGATATAATATATTTATGATTTATAGAGATGTCGTTAAAATTACAGAACGTTAAAAAAGTTTCCTACGAGCGAACTCGGTTTGGTACTAGCAAACTGGGTTGGGTCGCGTCCGTTAAGGAGGGCATATTAAACCTTAAACTTCAACTTTCCGGCTAACGCTGTATTCTAACTAGGACAGAATTAATAGACTCTATGTTCTCAAACGTCTTAAATAATACGATCTCTGAAACAATTTGAATACTAAATACAGACTACAACGTTATGAAAATGCAAGCTGTTAGCCTGTCATTTGTTTGCAGTTTATATAATAAATCGGCTTTATGTAAAAGCTACGTAATTAATTCAATGTTGACCCAGTTAGGCAGACAAAATAAATGATGTTTATAAGTATAAAATTAAGAAAATAACAAGAAAAAAGAAAACAGCAACTTGCTGTTTTACAGACTCTCTATGGTCAGATACAACTAAATCATTTCTCAAAGAATGAAATTATAAGTCGTAATAGCCCGTTTGTGGATTTGTTTTAATGATATTATTACGTTTATGTTAATGCCAGAGCGGCAGAGCCTCATCAAAGTTACATTGTATATCAGTCTTTCAAATTATCCAAAATGATCAGTGCCCAAGGTTATAAAACTGAGCATGGAAACCAGTCTCAAATCTCAAGCATCTGATTGGCTGAAATGGCGACCAGTCGCCATTTCAGCCAATCAGATTCTTGAGATTTGAGACTGGTTTCCATGCTCAGTTTTATAACCTTCAACCCTGTTTGATGAAAAATGGGGAAGGTTTAAAAAACTGAAGAGGATTTAACTGATACCCATCAAATGCTAAGTGTGGAAAAAGAATTGCTGCTAACGCTCAAGCTAAACTCGATTAAGTAGCAAAGTACCAATTTCTGTCAATTTTAATTTGCTTACAACAATACTGTTCGGATTGTTTTATAGAGATAATTGTTTTTATGTCCCTGGCATTAATTAGACACGTTTTATCATTTAATTATACAGCGGACAAGGGCTAAGTGTGAAAACGTTTCATCATTTCAGGGCGAAACAATGGTTAGTGTTTGGGTTTCATATATTCATACTGGTCGTTGCTGGCTTTTAAACATGTTAGACATTAATTACACACGTTTCTTCATTGCAGGGTGAAACAATGGTTTGTGTTCGGGGTTCTTATATTCATACTGGTCTTTTTATGGCTTTTACACATTTTCGGACATTTATTATACACGTTTCTTCATTTCAGGGTGAAACAATGGTTAGTGTTTGGTGTTCTTATATTCATACTGGTCGTTGCTGGACTTTATTGGAAGTCAAACCACGAGTTTTTCCATCAGCTTTCAAATTCATTCTCGGAATATCTCTCACGATGCAAGAATGTGACTGTGGCTTCACCGGAAAGACGCCATATTGGATTTTTGAAAGTTCACAAGGCTGGAGGAAGCACAATTCAAAACATTTTGTTTAGATTTGGTTTAAAAAGACAGTTGAATTTTGTAATGCCGGAGACTAGTTACAAATTTGATACATACGGTAAACCTCCGGCCAAACTTATACAAATTACTCAAAGTACATATGACATTTTAGCCCTACATTCTGTGTATAACGAAACGACTTACGCGAGTGTTTTACCAAATGATAGTATTAACATTGCAATAGTCAGGGAGCCACTGTCGCTGATGATTTCCGCTGCCTATTATCATAGAGACATTGGCGGCGTGAGCTATTTACAGACTGTTCCCAAAGACAACTACATACAGAACTTGATCCGGTATCCTGAACTTTACGACAAGGAAGATCTAAGTTTGACGAGGAACAGCATGGCGATGGATTTCGGATTTCCGAAGGGAATGCATGTTACGGATACGGATCGGTTGCAGGAGGTTTTAGACTATTTAAATTCGAACTTCGGTCTTGTGATGGTTTTTGAGTTCTTTGACGAATCACTTGTATTGATGAAAAAAATACTGAACTGGAAGCTTGAAGACATTATGTACGTGCCTTTAAATGGATACAAGCATCCATCTGAAACAGATTTGCAGATATCCAAAATTGACAAGAGCAAATTTGAGGAAAGAAATTTCTTAGATGTTGCAATTTATAAGTATTTTCTCCGAAAATTTAAAGAGCTTGTGTCAAAAGAGGACAGTGATTTCCACGACGAAGTGGAGCATTTCAAAGGAATGAGAACAGAGTTACAGACTTTCTGTGATAAAAACTGGGAAGATAAGCAAGCGCTTGATATACAGAAGTCAAGGTGGAATGAACGCTTTGTTATAACTCATAGTGATTGTGATTTTATGCATACGCCTGAACTGACATTTATAGATTACTTGAGAAACACTATGAAACAAAACAGATCAATATAGCATACATCTCTCAGGATACTAATGTGATATTTTAATTACTGTTTTGTTTTATTAACACTGCTCAAAGTTATGTTTGATACAAAATAAAAATAATATATTAATACGTATTTTGTTATTTAACTAAATAAAACATCACACTAATGATAGACTAAATATCGCATTCGCAGTGTAAAACCCCAACTTTTATTCAAATGTAATAAAAAAGTTTTACGATCTGTATTAACATAGCTGGGCCTATAAATTAGATTTTGAATTAGCAAACATTTTTACCGCTGACAGGCACGATCCTTGACATAAACACTACTGTCTTAAAATGTTTATTCGGTTTATATTGTATTTTTTAAAACGCTACTTGAAAATTGGAGGTTTAATCGTTGCTTATGGATGAAGAAATTATCAGAGACTCTACTAGGATCTGAAAAATACCGTTCTTTTTGGCCGTCAACTGTATTAAATTATAAACTCTGAATTACTAGCGGACATGATAGAATCATTAAGCCAGGCCGCTAGCTACTAAGTCGCTAGCCCGCAATGTTTAGGCCGCTTGGCCACTAGTCACGAAACCACTAGGTCGTTAGGCCGCTGGCTACCAGGCCGTTAGCCTGCCATCTATAGACCGCCAAGGTTTGGTCGCCAATCTGCCAATCTCACAAAATGTTAGAACATGAAAGTACCATACACGCGATGATTTATTAAAATCAGATTTTAAAGATTAAATATAACTCGATCCTTTACATCTTTACATAGGTGATAGAATCATAAACGGTTTAAATAAAACCAGTATTTGTTATGTAAAAAATATTTGCCATTTGGCGGATTCCTCAGCACATACTATTGCTACAATTGTATTCTCGTATTGCCATTAGGAACAGTTGCATTCGACTTTTGCAACACAGTTTAAAATTATCAGCAACTAAAATTGTTGAGGTTTTATTTCATATTTGAACGCTTAATTGTATACATTAACTTTCTCAGTCAAACCTTGCTTTAATTTCATTAATAGATACAATCGTTAAGTTAATTAAGGTACACACAAAATATACAAACGGGTTCTGCTTGCCAGAGTATGAAACCAGCTATGAAACCGTTGACATGTGCAACCTTTTAAGAGGTCGCAAACATTGCAAATGGCGAAAACTGGCTAAAATTTCAAAAATGAATTTTGGGGAAAATACTATTGCCACCTTGGTTTTAGTAAAGAAATGTTTTTAGCTATGGATGTAGTTAATGTTTGTAAGCTCTATTAAGTCTTATTCATGTTCTAATTACCAAGCACATACTAAAACAAAAGAAAACCCGTTTGCATGAGAACTCTGAAATTCATGGACAATATACCAAAGCAACTCATATCTGAAATAAGTATATGCAAGTTCAAAAGTAGATTTCTATAGATTTCTACGTTCTGTTTGAACCAGGAAGTAAGTTTTCCTTGAATTTCTTGAAAACCCTAACGTTATTTTGACGAATTGGGACTAAACATTGTAGACCAGCATATACTTGTTTCAGTTATGAGTTGGTTTGGTATATTGTCCATGAATTTCAGAGTTCTTATGCAAACGGTTTTTCTTTTGTTTTAGTATGTGCTTGATAATTAGAACATGAATTAGACTAAATTGAGCTTGCAAACATTAACTACATCCTTAGCTAAATACATTTCTTTACTAAAATCTAGGTGGCAATAAGTATTTTCCCCAAAATTCATTTTTGAAATTTTCGCCATTTGCAATGTTTGCGACGCCTTAAGGATTGAAATTGATAATGATGTTAATAAAAAGGAAAACATGCATAGTTTGTACATGCGCTGGATTTCACACGAACAAACATTACAGTAATTGACTTTTGATCCGAGTACTGTTGAAGATCCTCATACTAATCAGCTTTATGTTAAGTGCTTTGTCTGTGTGACATTTATCTTTGATCCAAGATTATAAAAAATTAGAATGGAGAAAAGACTCAAATCTTAAGCATCTTATTGGCTTAAATGGAGACTTGCCATTTGTCTGAATGGTCGGTCTCTATGCTACATAGCGAAAAGTGCTGTCCGAAATCGCAGCCTCACGAGTAAACGTGTATGCGGAATAATCGTTTATCTTTGAAATGTTCGTATAGGTCGTTGAGGTGAGCTCATGGCTGGAATTTCAGAGCTGTACATTGTCGGGAACCTATGAATCTCTACGAACCCTGAAAGTTTCAAAGATATACGATTATAAGTATAATTATAACCAGCTTCGTAAAATAGCCGTTCTTTTCTTGCTATAACAAAATTTGTCTTTGAATTTTTGAGAAAACGGCAGCCGATGGATATTAGAAGTTAAATGTCGAATTGAAAATGCTTATTTTTAAGGAAAACAATAACAATAGCAAACCCGCGCATATCCAAGAACTGATTTGAAATTATTCAATTATTAACAAGTTTTATTCCTTGATCACATGTTTTGCTGCTAGAATTTATAATTACTTTCTCGGCATCTCACGCAGTTACAGGCTCACGCGGGAACCAGACAATCTGCAATACTTGGAAAGGATTCGCCGATCATGAAGATGCAACACCTTGGAAAGGATTCGCCGGTGTGAACACGGTCCCAACTGATGACAAATTAGGATAACAAACATAAACAATTCTGTGCATTGAAAATATTTGCAATTATATCAAGCGCATATTTTAACCAGCTCATTCAAGGTTAGGAACCAAATATCGGGTGGCTATATTTCGTTTGCGGTCTATATCTCTTGAAGCGCTTGAAGAATTTTGAAATAAATTACCACAATTGTTCACCATATCTAAACCATATGCAGAGTGACTGTTTTTAACAGGCTAGTTTCTAGGTAAAGGTCACACCAAGGGATCAGGTGTAAATCATGTTTTTAGTTTTAAGTTTAAGAAGACTCCTACATGTAACATATTAACACAGGTCACTTGTTTATCTGTTAGTTGACCCTTTACTCCATTTATACGGGTTTTATCACATGTGCGAACAGTGCAGATCACGATCAGCAATTAGATCAGTGCCAATGTGACTTTCAATAATCTACATTGTTTTCGTCTTGGTCAGAAATAGCCAAATGAATAAAAAAGCGAATATTGTAGATCCTGATCAGACGGCGTTGATGTGCCGGCTTAACTGGATCTACACGGTGCGCCCATAGATATCACCATATCCGACGGAGTAGAGGGTTGATTTTTATATTATTAACATTTGAAAGTAAGATTTGATTATCTTTACACTAAGTTAGCAAAAACAACCACGCGTTCAACTTAAAGAGGTCTCTATTTTTTTTACAACAAACGATTCAATACTGTAAATTAATTGATATTCTGATAATCGTCCGGTACTCAATATCCTTTAGCTCGTGGGCAGGTCGATTCACGAATTTAGAGCTTCCAGGAATGATAAAATTGAACTTAAACTTATTTAACAAAATTGAAAACCACGAATTGAAGAAGACATATTGTCTATTAATACGGCGGCCATCGATTTTGAAATATAAAAGATTTTCTGAGAAATAAATATAAAAAAAATATTTTCAAGGAAAAAAAATATATTAAAATACAGTTTCATTCGATCTACTCTCGATCAAATAAAACGACTATACAAAGGCGGATCTAGTGTGTTAAGTGGTGTTGCTCGAACCCCTTTTTAGTTAGTATTTTTTCATAAGGATTTGGGCCAGAAAGTTGAAAATTATAAAATTATGATGTAAATCCCAGAGAATGACACAAACGATTGCGCTTGCATCCGACCCATATAATATATTGTTGTGGCTGACCGGATCGGGCTGACGAGACAATAACAATTATCGCAAAAATGAAAAATAAATGCTACAAAATTGCAAATGATAGTGGAAGTCAGAAATTTATGGTTATTGTAAGGTGCATTCACAAATATGAATGGAAACTTTTCCTTAAACTGAATAAAAATACTTTCCAATCATGATCATGATGCTTGTAACCTTGGAAACCACATGATATTTCTCTTAAAGAAACTGAAAATCAATTTACTATCTCATAAAATAAGGATTTATAAAAGCTGAGAAATTGAAACGCAATTAAAATAATGCACTTGTCGGTTGCTTGAAATGTTTAACTCAAGTTGACTTCATAAGATTTCACAATTTTAACACATTTGTGCTATTTGGTCCATAAGCCTGATTTTGATAGCCTCTGTCGCAAATATACTTGAAATATTCTTTACCAATGAACATATCCCCAAATTCCAGTCACAAAATTCCTGATAAATCGTTAAATTTGTCATGAATGTTCACTTTTTTTCTCTGAGATTTTTTTTAATTGTCCCCCTTCATAAACTTAAGGTTCTGCCTGGAAAATTGCATTCAACCTTTTTTTACACGGTTTTCAAGTTCCAGAAAAATCAAGAGGTAGCTTTTGAAGTCTTTTGTATTGGGGATAGAATAATATATGTCTGTCCTTCCTTGTTTGAGGTAAATCGCCCTGCAGAATTAAGAAAACACAATATCTGGATACATAAATAGATATCTTTTAATTTGTATTAATACTGCAAGTACAAAAATCGTGTAAAATAACACACACACAAAACACTCAGTTAACGTATATGACCGATTATAAATAACATGGAAGTCACGTGATAGTATACAGTCAAATCTATGCTAACGAACACATGTAAACAAAGACCACCTGTTAATAAAGACTTCATTTTAAGGCCACCAATTAAATATTACAAACAATTTTGCCTGTAAACAAATAGAATCTGACTGTGGGTTTCCCCTGAGTGGTCTTTGAAGAAATGTTTGACTGTTTTCGTAGAAAATAACAAAAACTGTTACATAAGAAACTGGTTGACTATCATAATTTCCAAGTGGACTCATTTAAATAACAAAATTATACTTTTTGTTTGGCTAATTAGCAACAGAAAACAATGTCTATATCACGTGACTGTCTACTTATCGATAACCGACTATACCAACATCATTCAATCTTCTAAAAAATATTGACACTTTACACCATACATTTATCTCTTAACTATTTTAAAGCAGATTGTTCATTATAGACATTGTGTTTCATAAATAATTTGTAATCACTATTTACTTATAAAAATAAATTCTAGTTTGATTTTGACAACGACATACAGTATTATAATGAAAACATCATATAACATCATTGAAACTAGAGGAATCATTAACAAGTTCAAAGAAATCAACAGGAATCAGATTGCATACAACACATCAGAATGCGGGGTGCATTTAGGACCCCTTTTCACAAAGTTTAGTTTCAGCGCATATTTCTGTTACTATTGCCACTATATTAGCGTTATCCAATTATTGGCTTAATGCATTTGTTACATAGCCTGTCAGGCCTCAAACAAATGTCAAGATTATCATCTTAGAAAACTAAAAAAAACAAACGACTAAATCAAAAGGTCTGTATTTTTGCATGGAAGTGTTTGGTGAAATAAGGCAATTACCATATTCTTTGATCTCGATGGAAGGGAAGCAACCTGTGCATTGACAATGCGCAGCGGATTTGTCTTTCTTCTTTGATATAAATCCTCCACACCGAATACAAATATTTTCTAACCATAAATGTGATTCTTATAGTTCTAAATAAAGAGTTAATGTTATATTAATCTAGCCATTCTCGTAGTATTACACTTTGGAATATATCGGTATTTTTGCATCATTTTCACCTTCTTCAAGCCCTGAAGCAACGTCAAAATGGTCAAATATCTGGAAGCTTGTCTTTATTTCAGCAATCAGATGCTTGAGATTTCAGACCTGTCTCCAATCTCAGTTTTATTATCTTGGGCCTTACACAGGGGAGACTCAGTTATGAAAGACTTCAACAAACGGAATACCAACGACACTTAATCCCATATGACGGGCCATTTTCGCAAGTCCTTCAGTTTCTATATGATGGCTGTATATCTTTTCCGGGAATCTTAAGCCCTTTTTATGGCAGGATGCTTTAATCATCAACGCACAACCACCAACGCCATCTAGGACGACAACGCGCCCTTCAGCTCTCAAATCAGGGAGATAAATTCTTCGCGATTGGCTGTATCCTTCTAAAATCAGAATGTCTTTCGGCAACTGCTTCTGATCTTCAATAGACGCTGGCGTCTCACGCCATGAATTTTTATCGAAATTTCTTTTGTAACTTCCGCTTTTAAAGAGACATGAAGGCACAACGACGTCACTTTTCGCAAACAACATTTGCTGAACTAAATCATCAGGAAGCTCTTTAATATCACTATCTATCCACAATACATAGTCAAAATCTCCCTTTTTCAGAGCAACTTTAAGTAGCATATTTCGCGCTTTCGCTAGATGCGCGCGCCTTTCATGTTGACTAGTTCTGTGGTGTACGTCACCCCACGTACCATGGACACCACCGGAAATGTTAAAATGATACGCTGCAGCGTCATTAAATTCATAATCAGTCTTGAGGTCATTTGCTATTAATGTTGCCATATCCAAAGTTCTATCAGAACTGCTGTCTTCGCCAAAGTACACCGATATTAAATTATGTGGATAGCTAAGCTTTGCTATCTGTTTCATATAATTCCCCAAAACATGGGCAACATCACAAACCGGTGTCAAAATCACAATTTTCTTCGAATACAGCTTCCAAGGTAGCTCTAAATATTTCCTGCTGATATTTGCAGCAAGATATGGCACAAGATCCGAGTCGGAAAACTCGGGCACTTTGGGAATATAATGCAACGGAGAATCCGAGTTATACGAGTTCACGTTAACACTGTTCTTATTACTTTTAGAGTTGGCATTATTTTTATCGCCGTCTTGATTCAGAAGTTCGAACCCTGCCGCGACGTCCATCTGGCGACCCTTTACTTGCAAGTAATTATCTTGTTTGGCTCTCTCCTTACTATAGGAATCGAAATCTTCTCGAATCTTCTTCCATCGTTCGTATACCTTTTGGTGGTGGGATTCATTCTCCGAGGTGCTTAGATCGTACATCACTATTAGTATAATCCCGAGGAAAACTAAATTTACATAAAATAAAGTCAGTAATGCCCGCCGAGTGCAAAATGTCACCATTTTATGCAGAATCATTCCCAAGATCCTTTTCTTCCTTATTAAGTCAAAATGCAAAGTAACAGCGAACTTAAAAGTTTTTTTCTTAAATAGGCTCCTTTTATACAGAGCGTATAACTTCAAACATATGCAGGATGCAAATGTAGCAGCAATTTCTAGATCGCTAACATTACAGTCTCGTGCGAAGCTTTAAAATATTGTGCACAATTTTATATTTCAAATGTCATACATCCATATTAACGATGCCCTTTTCTCATGTCAGATATCCGGTGATCAGAAACAGATTTTTAGGTTTTAACGTCATAAACTCCTATTCTGTCATGATGGATGATTTCTTTAACATTCGAGCTTTAGTTTCGGTCACTTGTAGTATTCGTTAACACCAATATTGTACGTATTTAAAGGTTTCAAAATTAACTGTCCTATTGTTAAATCCATTGTTTTTCGTTACAGCAGATCTGAACTTGCCTTCTAGACTATGATCGACCAAATTATGCAATCATCTTCTGCAATTTTAAATCATAGGGCGTATTGATTCAAGCCATGTCTCCGCTAAGCTATTAAATATTCCATAACTCCGCTGTGATTTTTCTCCAAATCTTGTCCAAATAAATTGGTTGATAGTCAAACAAGTTCCGTGCGTCTCTTTGAGTAGAATCCATCTGAAAAAAGGAATTCATGAAAATATTGATAAACTGATTACAAATAAAAGTCATTACAACTATACCGAAGATAAAAAGTTTGGGTACACACTGTTTTTTACTGACTCTCAGAATAAAAACGTTTGCTTTGACTGAAAATGTTTTGCTTAACAGTTTTTTTTAATTAAACGCCTTGTATCTGTATGAAAATGAGCTAAATGCCAAAACGAAACAAAGCTTACGTATTTTTTTCAGTTTTATACTCTTCATCAACACTTATGAAAGTGACTTGTTAGGAGGTCGGGGCATGATGCTAAACATCGAATACTTCGAACGGCATTTTATGACATTGCCGCGAAAACCGAATGAAGAAAGTGACCAACATTTAATGAGTTGAAGTTTTTCCTTAATTTGCACTTTATGATATGGTCGAACAGCTTTCAGTGAATCCTTTTAAATGAAGTTTGCTCCAGGCTTGTGATCGTATTCATGTTAGATAAGATCGCAGATCGCGACACTGATCGTTGTTCCTGTCTCAAAAATGTTGACAACTTTATACTTAATTATAGCTGTAATTATGCGTCGACCTGAGATCTGATCTGTTTGTTTTTAACTGCATAAAATTCCGAAAAATTGTTTAAAGATAGTTGTTATTAATATCCTTTATCACATGCTATTTTTACCATATAATATATTGAAAATTTTCGTATTTAGAAAGGCTGTGATCATTCACGTTTGTTCAACTCCTGTACCACCTACAACACTCAACAAAAATAATAAAGGGTCAAACATAAAGGGTCAAACAAAACCTAGGTGTAGACAAAACATCTTATATAAAATTATATCAATGCTACTGAAATTTAATTTAAAAGATTCAAGATTTTATTCAAAAAATTATAACATAACCGAATGCACATGTATATGAAGGGTACTTAATTTTACACTAAGTCTTGATCCTCAATCCATCTTATTGAGTGTATTTTCAACCTACCTCTTGGTTTTTAATTTGATACAGTCATCTTTAATCACGGTTGATAAATGAAATTGATCATGGTACTATTATCTTCCATTTAAAGAAACTCGGCTATAATTAATGCATATTTATATTATGTGGAAACTGAATTATTAAATTTCTAGCTGTTCGTCTTATACCGTATATCGGTATGAAGAGATACAATGCAGTATAAATTAGATTTTAGCTTGTAGTTGTTTTGATTTAACTATTTATAAGTGTCTATTATTCCATTAAGTTAACATTCGAGTTTCAAATAAAAGTCAACACATTATTCACACTATCTAGTATTCATTTTAAATAGTAAAATAGTATTAATACATATTAAACAAAAAAGTGTTCTTACCTTTGCTTAAATGTAAACACCTTAACTTAGACGTCCGCCATTTTTCACAGGTAAACAAATGTCAACAAAGGGAAACCACTGCCGTTCATGTACTCGTACTTAATACAGGGGCTATCAGATTTGCGACGCTTGAATTCATTAACCTGACCATTCTTACCATTATTGTGACATTATCGGCATTTCAATCTCATCCAACGTGTCAATTTAAATTAGCATCCGGGGTGGGTAGGGGGCATCGTGTCAGCGTTTTTTGTTCAGTAGTCACCCATAAATGGATTTGCTTAAAATATGTAAAATAATGCATATTATAAATTATATGGAACGTGTTTGAAACGTATATTTCTTTTATCCGGATCCATAGCAAAACCGTGTTATTAGCACCATAGTATTGTATAGGATGGAATAAAGTGCTAGCTCGGCACCAAACCGGGGCACATGACCAGTCGAAGAGCGTTTTTTTTAAAAAATTTTTTGAGGGCGATACATGGGCTGTTGCTTCGTAGTTGAAAGAACGGTCACAATTTCGTTTTAACTATCTATACATAAGCCTGAAAGTAGAACGGAATATGTGTTTTCCTAAGATAGGAATTCCCGAATAGGGAAACCCACATTTCAAGTAAACACTTATTCCAAATCCGGCTTATACGATGATATTTAGAGGATAATACACGGCTGAGCGGGGCCGAGGCGTGATAATCGGCCCGAGAGGAGCATAACGGCCCGAGGGCTTTAGCCCGAGGGCCGTTTGCGACCGAGGGCCGATTATCACGCCTCGGCCCCGCTCAGCCGTGTATTAACGTCTATAATACATACCTTTATAGACATCTATTTAGATATCTTTTTATAAAATGTTCACTTTTAGGTTATTAAGTGAGCACTTGTTAATTGAACGAACACGTCACGATTCAAGTATTACGTCATTTATGTTTAATATGTGACGTAATTCGACGAATGTTTACTTTTTCAAACAGTGCAAATGACTTGCGGTTGAAAGTTTCTTTTCTTTTTTGCTTTTAAACCAGAACTTTATTGCACAATCATTGGACAGGACGGAATATGTTTTAATTATGAATGGTAGAAGTGTTTTACGTGGTATGAGTCTGTAAAGGCTATGATTTAAGAGTGTTTCATACTCATACCACTGCTGCGAGCTTCGATTATCTACACCAAATAGGCTTTATTCTACCGGACGTATGGAGAAAACGATAAGAAAAAAGGATTGGAAGTAACGTGATTTTAAATCGGGATATTTCTCTGGTACGTACATTTCAGTTTTAGTTTTAATCATTCCAAAGCTTCTGTTTAAATAGATGATTTCTTTACGACTGAAAACAAAACGGAAATATTGTGACGTCGCGCGCTCATCACGCGAGGGCTGATATCATGATATCAGCCCTCGCGTGAGGGCCGATTATGTGATAATGCCCCGGTCTGGACAATAATAGCCAAAATTACTATATGAATTTGTTACTATAAATAGTAAGGTACGTATTATATCATCATAAATGAATAATTGGGGGAGACGAAAGTATGTTAAGATGTTACGTGCGCTTTATGTAGTAATAATGGAACAATGTCAGGAACTTCGTTATGACGCTACATTGTTTCGACGCAGTTTTTATTTTGACCTCGTTCTGATAATCAGGAGCTTCCCGTGACGTAATTCCGCCGGATTTTGTTTGTAAATATCACCGCGCTCCGTATTGAAACAATGTGGAAAGTTAGAGACTTCCAGGTACTCTTTAAACTTACTTTTTTCTCCATTCACTAAAAAAACAGTATTTTTCTTAATGCAAAATTATCTTCTTAGTTAAAAAGCTGTTTTGAAGTGTAATTTCCCAGATATAAAAATTTTACAGGCTTGACGTCTGCCTATTATGTCATAGGTAAAAGGTCACGTGACTGTCATGTGATTAATGTACGTCGTAAAAATAATTTTCACTGTTTAGAAAGGTGTACACCGTATAACATTTTCAGACGTTTTTTCAGTTATTAACTCTCATTAACAATTCAAGTTCTTGATAAAAGTTGTGAGGCGGGGAGACAATTTCAGATGCTTACACTGCTCTGATTGAGAGGAATAAATTAACCAGAAATGCCCACGAAAGAACAATTATTTGTAACATGATTTGAGCATTGTAAAAAAAATAAATGACATAAAAATTTCTGACCTGACACCTCTGGAATTTTGATTGGTAGTAAATTAGTTATGTTTGCTATATTGCTGGTATTATAAATAAAATTTATTTTCATCTGATAAAAAACCCATCTTACCTTATTACTTTCTTTATAATTTTGTCCCAGACTCAATAATTTTCAGAGTACCGCATGCCTGACAGTGATAATGAGAGCAAAAGTTACTGTCCAATCAAATGCGTCGTTTCATTGTACTGTCAAAATGGCCGCCAAAACAATAGTGGTCAAGGTTAATGCAGGATTTCCTTTAAAATAAATGTTATTGAAGCGAGTGGCTACTTCTTAGAGGTTGTCTAAGACTTTATCTCTTTCACAAACAGGTAATTTTGTTTGAAGTAGGTGAAAAACAAGATTACCATGATGTTATCTCTTAGGTGCGTCAATACAGTGTACTCGAGGATAATTGTAACTCTTGGTAAATAACTATTTTAATGAACCGATTAAGTGCGAAGATAGATGTATGATATACGTTCGAACAATTGTTTATGTAATTCTATGCAATGGAAATATATTGAAGGCTTATTCATTTTAAGGAGACTATATGAAAAGAAAACTACTTCGTATCGCTGGTTAAAGTCCACCACGAGCTTCTGCAATTTATTTCTGGCCTCACAAGTGGCTAATGTGCTCTGTCTCAGGAGACAATGCACTTTACTATCTATATGTATAGCAAAATGTGAATGCAGTAATATCCATTTATGAGAAACTTTCTGAAAGAAACACTCTCTAGCACATCGCCCGTTCTCCGGTCCGAGCCGAACACATATGTCACTTTGCTCATCATCTCATAAAGGAAGAGTGTACGGCGTTGACTATGTGGTATTGTCAATTATCTGCCCTTCTATCAGTCGTCAGATTATCGGAGATTAACGAAGTATATGGTCAATAAAATATGTCATTTGCGCCGGAGGGGAAAACCAATAAAATAGCACAAAAATGTTTCATCATTAAGCATTCAGTTCGTTTCATAAAAGGTGTATCTTAAATATTGAAACTGGACGGTACATGGGTGTGTACACGGGTGTTACAAGGGAAAACAGAATCTGTATAAAATGCTGTAATAATAAGATGATAGAAAACGAATACAACTTTTTGTTAATATGCCCCTATTACTCGAATATTTTAAACGATTATATATGAAGAAATTTTTAGTCAACAATTGATAAATTTAATAGAATAATGAAATCAGAAAGTAAAAGCAATATTTTCAAAAACCATTAGCTTTAACATCAGCACCATCAAGCACATCACCAGCATCTAAATGACCATTCAAACAAGCGGGAAATGCAGAAAATGCATTAACAAAGCCGGATTTTTCAGTTTTAGTTTGTCTTCTACATAGTACTGTACACAGACAGCATTGACCCATCCACTCATAGTAATATTGCTTTGTGTGTAAAAATCTGGGTTGCAATGTCCAAAAGGGTTCAATCAAAATTGACCCCAAGGCCTTACTTTGGTCAAACTCTATTGAGAACCTGTAGGCAATACATCATACAAAATTATATGCCCTTCACTAATCTAGAAGTTCCGGGATAAACAATTTTCAATATGATTCCATTTATTTATTTAATCTGCATGGAACAGTACTGCAGTCAAGTAAGTTAGTAAACCTAAATACAAAGAATATTGCAACAAGTTTCAAGAGAAATGATAAAAACTTAATATTAAGTTATAACCATAACTGAACTTTAATTCAAACTGCCATTAAATTTCTATACAAAAGCAATAATTCTTCAAAAGCAAAGCCTTTTTGGGAATAGATGGACATTATTCCTTTCAGGTTCATTTAAGTTTAACAGTAATTTAACTTTTATCCATTGAGTGGTTCCATAAATTTTTTTTTTAGAAAACTATGCAAATATTTTGCAGATTATCCTAATAAAAAAATTATAAAGTTATCTCAATTTATTTAACAGTTGTTGCAAATTATCAAATAATATTGTTTTTATTACCTCCCTTTATTTGACTTTGCCTTTTGAAAATTATTGCTTTTGTAAAGACACCTTCTTTTGCATACACTCTTTTCCAACAGAGTTTGATAACAGTCTTTTCAAACTGGGAAACTAAACACAAAAGTCAGCTGAAGAATTCTTGTTCACAGTCAAGCATGTTTTTCCCAGGTGTCCATCTTGACATTTTAGACAACACATACACCATACCGAATATAAGCTCTCTAGTCCTTGCAGTTGGTGAGTAAAATTTAATGATCTTTAACATTTTTTGCATTTCGTTGCAACTGCAACAAGAATTCTGCATAGAAGTGAAAATTTGTTTTTGTTAGGTAAGCCTTAATACACAGAAACCTGCTACAAAGTTGTTAGAGAATCAGATTAAAACTTAAGTAAATGCCACCCGCCTAGTTTTCACCAATCTAAAAGTTGAGTTTTGTTCTTGAAAAGAAAGAATGAAGCAAAAGCAGTATCAAAGCAATATTTACTCTCTTCATTAATCGGCAAAAATAAATACTAAAAAATATAGGAATACACATAAAAATATAGGAGAAATATAGGAATATAGGAGGCTTTTCAGAATATAAGATTCTGATCCAAAATATAGGAGAAATATAGGAATATAGGAATCGGTTGACAGCCTGCACTTATGAATAAATTTATTTTGTTGGAAAGCAATTTTTATATGTGTACAATTGGTGAAACGGTTTGTAAACTTTATACATTAACGAATTTACAAATTCAGTCATAATAAAAGCGGCAGAATGTGTAGCCTTTTCCAAAGCTAATATATAGGTCTTTGCCTTTTCTCAATTTCTATATACACCGAAAAAACAAATCGGTACACAGGAAATAAGCCATAAAACATATTAATTATTGATCTGTCATAAATTTGTTTTTACAACGCGTCATTTATTGGGAGGGGGTACTTAGAGGATAATACACGGCTAAGCGGGGCCGATTATCACGCCTCGGCCCCGCTCAGCCGTGTTTTAACGTCTATAATACATACCTTTATAGACATCTATTTGGACATCTTTTTTATAAAATGTTTACTTAGGTTCTTGAGTGAGCACTCGTTAATTGAACGAGCACTACGTCACGATTCAAGTATTACGTCATTAAAGTTTAATATGTGACGTAATTCGACGAATGTTTACTTTTTCAAACAGTGCAAATCACTGTCACTGTCGGTTGAATGTTTCTTTTCTTTTTGCTTTTAAACCAGAACTTCATTGCAAAATCATTGGACAGGACGGAATATGTTTTAATGATGAATGGTAGAAGTGTTTAACGTGGTATGAGTCCGTAAAGGCTATGATTTTAGAGTGTTTCATACTTATACCACTGCTGCGAGCTTCGATTATCTACACCAAATAGGCTTTATTCTACCGGAAGTATGGAGAAAACGATAAGAAACAATAATTGGAAGTAACTTGATTTTTAAATCGGGATATTTCTCTGGTACGTCCAATTCAGTTTTAGTTAATCATTCCAAAGCTTGTGTTTAAATAGATGATTTCTTTGTCGGTTTCTTAAATGTCATTTTAAATATATACAGTAGAGTGGAATGCAAAATGCTTCACTGCCGAGGATTATTTTATTTAAGCCTTACGAAGAAGCCGCATAAGTTAAGATATAGGCCTAACGATTGAAAACACAACGGAAATATTGTGACGTCGCGCGCTCCTCACGCGAGGGCTGATATCATGATATCAGCCCTCGCGTGAGGGCCGATTATATGATAATAGCCCGTTCTGGAAAATAATAGCCAAATACTATACAAATTTGTTACTATAAATAGTAAGGTATGTATTATTATAAAATTAATGATGCATTTTTTCGATCAGTTAATAAATCCCGAATTCGTTCTTTTACTGTTGCGCTCTTGTTTGTCAAAATAATTAAAGAATAGGAACTGTTCATTGAATTATTATGTTTTACTGAAAAAATCTTACAATGTAATCTCGATACATGTTGAAGAGATTACGATGCGATAGTTTTTATTTGTTCTATTTCCAGTTGAGTACATCATTACGTGCTTATGTTTCAAAGTGTTTAGAAATATTCCCTAAACTTAAAAATTTCAATTTTCCGATTGCATTTTACAATATAAATTTTGGATAAAATTTACATTTAAACTACTCGTAAATAGAAAGCATTTAACTTTTACAAATAATTAAGTAACATTTACTTGAGTTATCTTAATATGTGGTTTGTGGTTTTTGTTTTAGATAGGCTTGTATATAGATGAGACTTTTTAATGACGATTTTAATTTCTTTATGCATTTTCTTATGATTGGCATTTTTTGTGACTCAATGCAAAGACCTATATAGATAGATGTAATATATAGACATATTGTTAATACACAAAATGTCACATTTCTTACCTGTTGATTTACCTGGGGTTCATTGTAATTTGTTACAATTATCACCTTTTTAGACTTTCGTCTGGGTTTATTATATCAATCGGATTTTATTTTACAACTATATCGAAAAGACATATACTTATTTCTAAATGCCATGAATAATTTAGTACGTATTTGATTCCGCCTATGAAATTTGTAAAATATTGACGGATTCGCCAAAATTAAGTGTTTCTACTTAATTCAAAGTAATATCACACAATTTCAAAACAATACTCCAACTTCTACAAATTAAAAAAATTAAACAATCTTCCGTCAATGATCCTAAAATATCGGGAATGTTCGCAAATTATCGGAGACTTAAATTTTCACTTAAAATATTCGATAGTCGTGTTAGAAAAGTTTAAAAGGACTAAAATGTTTTAAATTTAATTTAATAAAAATTAGTTTAAACAATAGCTTAATATTTTTTGCAAAATATGTAACCTGGGTTTTTTAAAACTTATAATTTGGATAAAAGATATTAACAATAGAATACGTAAGGATAAGCGAAAAAATCCAACTTTCTCTACAGTTTCTATGTAAATAAAAGGGAAAATAGGGTGGCTATATTCAAAGTCAAAAAGGACCAAATTATCGTTAAGATAAATAAAAATAAAAATAACCATCTTAATCGGCAGAAATTTATCTTTAATATGTACTATGGGTTTTTTCGACTGTTTAAGAAATAAAACTGTAGTAAAGAAAAAACTGAATTGTTCCTTCATAATCTAATGAGAAATTCGTTATCGATTTTTGCTAACCGATGATGAGCAAAGTTGGATATGCCTAAATTTTCGACCTACCAAGTGACTTAATCCCTGTGTACGGACAGATCCGGAGTCAATTTAATTTACCCTGTATTTATGTAATGCAGGTAAAACTACCGGTTTGTTTTTATGGGTAAATATCTGAAAAAAAAACACCCACAACAAAAACGCAACAATCTGGCTCAAACGAAATGTTCATTATACCTCAACAAGTCAGTGTAGCAAGTGAACAGTAGAGCATGATTACACAAGTTTTACAAGCCAAGTTTGAATAATTTTCCTTTATATTGTTACATATCTAGCAATAATTCTCACTATTGAATATTTCATTAAAACAGTATACAGATATAAAATCCAGACAGACAAAATAACGAATACGCAGGATCTTAATCTCAATGAAGAGGTTGGAAAATGATCAAGTCGTTAAGTATATGGAAACTTTTGTGATCTTTGCAATTATATTTTACTGAATTGACTATTAACTATTTGAATTGACAGTTTAAGATGAGATTTTACAACTGGTAGCGTATATAGTATTCCATAAGAAATATATATGTTGATAAATGCCTAGTAAAACGAGTATTTTGTGGATTTTCCAAATGTAAACAAGGATACATATATTTGTAATTGCAAATGGTTTGCGTTGCAGAAGGAACTGATTCAAACTTTTGAAATTAGGAATAAATTTTTAATTTGTCCGCAAATAGAACAGTGCCGAGTAAAAGAGCACATTGCATTGCATTTCACAAACGAGTTGTTATTCATCATACGAGTACGCTGTATTTACTAAAGACGATGAGACATAGACATTGCAAAATGCATTAAAAGCCATCCTCAACATTAAAGCATTTCTCTGGGACTTCATTACCACGGATCTTTCGTATTTTAGCACTTGTTGAAAGAAATCTTTGTATTACAGGTAAAATATTGACATACAGATATTTGTACCAGAGATTAAAAACATTTTGGAAGTTTAATCACATTACCCAGCTTTAATCCAAAAAGGTTCACAATGACAGTTTAAAAATAGAAAAAAATTCATGTCAGGAACAGCCACACTCAGAAAACAAATCAAACAATAAATATACATCAAAATCTCTCTAAAGGCGAAATGCAATTCAATAAAACGTTGCCTGTATAAATGTTATTAAAATGTTTTTAATGTATCTTTATTTAACATACGTTAAGAAAACTTAGAAAAGTAAAGAAAAATAGCTACGTTTTCCATAAAGAATTCCTACAATTCTTTTTACATCCAAACACTAAATCAACGCAGCGCAATCTGAATGCCAGCTTCAGTGTAATGACAACAATGTATGTTGGGAGGGGGGTCCTTTAAAAGAACTTTATTTACGAAGAGGAAATCAGCATTTTTATTTTGTCATCTATTTAGGAGACCAGAAAAAAACAACCAGTTCAATTACAATTTTACAAAAATCTCATTTTGTTTACTTTTCTTAAAAGAGAACCTTAATTACTGTTCTTGAAAACTGGATGATTAGCCGGTGTGAAGCTACTTACACCAGCCGGTCCAAACCCTCCCTCAAATCAACAACAACTACAACAACAACAAACAGCAAAAACCACAAAAACCAAAACACTTACAAAAACACAACATACCGAAATAAATCAAGTGTTAGTGCTCTAATTGTAATCCATAACAATATAAAAACCGGCTCTCCTAAGTACAGATGGCACTCCCACATACAGCTCAAGGTAAAAAATTTTATACGAGAGGTGGTGTAAGTATTTCGCTTGTATCTCCGGAAATCCAAAACCTTCGAAACCATGAAACAATATCAGCGGCAAGGTAAATAAATAATGACTATGTTCTGCAAGTAACACAACATTTCATCTTGAAATAAACAAACTACGGCGAGTAAAACGCGACAGTTTGACGCAAAAATGCCATATGTCTTTTAAAATAAAACGTAAAAAAAACGACGAACTCTAATGCGTGTGCATGATGAAATGTTTGTTATTGGATACCCAAATCCACACGCATTACAATAGAAACTTGGGCGAAGTTTTGTTTTGACTATCAAAACTGTGGCGGCTGGGAAAAGTTGGCTACTGGACTGCTGTGGCGGCTGGGATACTTTGGCTGTTGGGAAAAGTTGGCTGCTGGAATACTTTGGCGGCTGAGCTTTTGTGGCGGCTGGGAAAAGTTGGCTGCTGGGCTGCTGTGGCGGATGAAATACTTTGGCTGCTGGGAAAGGTTGGCTGCTGGAATACTTTGGCTGCTGAGCTGCTGTGGCGGCTGGGAAAAGTTGGCTGCTGGGCTGCTGTGGCGGCTGGGATACTTTGGCTGCTGGGAAAAGTTGGCTGCTGAAATACGTTGAAATGCCGTTTTGAGTACTTGTGATAAGATATGCACTCTCATGAAGAGCTCGAGTGAACAGATTGTTGACGTGTGGACAGCTATGAGAGCCAAAGATATGCAAATAACATTTATTGTTACCGTAAAAGACGAGATAGACTCGGTTAAGAGCGTTCACTGAGTACTATTTTGTAAAAAGGAGAATACACGAAGTAAGTTCTGAAGGGAAGGAAGTCATATATAGCAAACAGTTTGACGTCAGCTTGGCTAAAATCACATCAGAAGAGAGCGAAAACATCACAAGAAGTATAAATCTCATTAAAAATGATATAATGAGGAAGCACACACAACTAACGATGGTTTCTGGCAGTCCAGTCCGATCAAAAGGCTACAACACTAGTTCCCATTCCATTGACACAGAACCGTGCATTGTTTTATATATTTCAGTTAAGGGTTATTTTCCAATACAAGAGGATCCTTTTGATAATCACTATCATGGAATTTCTGTTGATGTTCGCGAAGGATTTGCTTATTTGTTCACCGAATATACCGACAGTTATCATTCAAATTTAAAAGTTGGATGTCAGATCACAAAGAACCGTGTTGGTACGTTGGGTGGTTTCCTTGATTATCATGGATTTGGTACATGTGGTCTGACGTCCGCCCATGTTCTCCTTGACCAAGAAGAAATGAGAAACTTAGCTCAAGGGTACGGAAGCAAAGCCTGGAGAATTCCTACATCAGATCAAATGGTGTTTCAACCCAACAATGATTTGTCTGAACAAAGCCGCGAAAGACGAGATCATTCGGCTGGAAAATTGGTAAAAGCAATATACAAAGAAGGCGGCGGAGGAGAAAGTGGCTTAGACATCGCTGTCTTTCAAGTCGAAAAAAGGTTTCCAGTTTCTGGATGATTTCCGACTCCAAGAGGTTTTAATCATTATTTTTATTAAATAATAATCAGTTCATATTTCTATTGTTTAATTACCAAAGTTTTACCTTTATATTATTTTTACGGATATTAAATAATTTGCCAATTAATTTTTGTAACTTTCTATTAGCGATTATTACACTTAAAAGTATTGTATTGTTAAAAAGTTGTGAAAAATGTATTATTATCTTACAAAACATAATTGTTGCAAAATTACCCCTTGAAACACGAATGAACTTGTAGATATTATTTTTCGAGACAAAAGTGTTGATATATCTATTCCATTAAAACTGGTAAATACATGACACAAATGACAAGAAAACTGAAACAAAATAATTTGATTGCTTAGGCTAATTAATGTTATGTAAAGACTCTGCATTTTCTTGTACATTTAATGGGAACGAAGTTTTATCGATTTATTATTTGTGTTAGATGTGCCATTTATGAATACAAAATGTATTTTCAAATGATCCCGATAGAGTATATATTTATTACTTGCATTAAAATTGTCATTGTTTTACTTTTAGCTGGCAGTCATTTAGACATATCCTTTGAATCCGGAAAGACGGCTGGTTACTCAAGATTAAAGTTTGGTGCTGTCACAAAGTTTGGTGCTTCAACAGATTTCACTCAAGGAACAGTATCAATGGATGCACCCAATTTATCTGTTAAAGCAATATATGAAAATATAGAACTTTTCACGGATTTTAAAATCACACTGCACAATTTAATAGAGATCAAAACCGCTAATATATCACATACAAGAGAATTGTTACCATTTGCACAGCCTGGTGACTCTGGTGCCTTGGTATTCTGCAAAGGCGAAGACGATGAGCTGTTTTGTGTGGGAATTGTTGAAGGGGGTACGACGAGCGGTACATGCTTTGTTATGCCAATAGCGCCTGTTTTAGAAGAGCTTAAATTGTCAGGTCTGAAAAGTTTCGAAAAACATAAAATATTTGAACATATAAATACACTGAGAACCGAGATACGACATGGACAACAAAACATGACAGTTGCATTTCAAAGCATTGACCGAAAGCTAGATTTACTGTTGAGATCTGCAAATTAAGGACTTCATAATTAAATCCGTGTTTATAATCTATTCATTGTAGAGGTTTGGGACGGTTAAAGCTCTCCAACATTATTTCGACCAAATGTTTAACTTTTCTTATATCTGCTCACATTTTCAATGACAGTGGGGCATTTCTTTACGACTATAAAATGTTACCGTGTTAAGTGTCACAAAAAGACGTTATTTTAACCATGTGAATTTAAATGATATACAATACGAAAAAAACACACCTTATGTACCATCCATTCAATTGTCGCAGCCAAGTACTATAAAAAGGTCATTTAAAGACGATTGCAACAGTTTAAAAAATATTGCCCTTTCTAGATTGGATTGAATTTTATAAATTATTGGGTACCTGTACATACCATAGGTAAACTAATTTGAAAATAAAATAAATGATTGGTCTAAAGGTATTATTTGTCTTATACCAAAATCATCTACATCTGATTCCAGAGACCCTTTGTCATATCGTGGTATCACACTAGCGCCCACAATGTATAAAATTTATTGTAATATTTTGAATAATCGCATTACAAAATGGTGTTGTGATGAGCATGTTATTAAAGATGAACAAAACGGGTTTGTTAAAGGAAGGAGTACTATCGACCATGTTCAAGCATTGACAAATGTTATTGAAACTAGAAAACTGAAAAAACTATCTACATTTGCAGCATTAATTGATTATTGAAAGGCTTATGACACGATCGATAGAACCCTTCTATTTGATAAATTAAGACATGAGGGACTGCAGGGCCGCCTGCTGCAAGCTGTGATGTCTCTCTACAGAAGTGTGAAATGCTGTGTGAGATTAAACGGATTTAGCACTGATTGGTTTGACGTTAAGTGTGGCTTGAAGCAGGGTTGTCCGCTCTCCCCTATGCTTTTTAATCTATATATAAATGATCTTGTGACATATCTAAACAACCTGGATATAGGTATTGATATAGAGGATAGAAAAGTTTGTATTTTGTTATTTGCCGATGATGTAGTTCTCCTGGCAGATTCGGCTCAGGATTTACAGATTCTATTAGATGCATTAAATGTTTGGTGTACACAGAATAAAATGTAAATCAATAATGATAAATCTAAGATAATGCATTTTAGGCCTAATAGTATTGTAAAGTCAGATTTCGTTTTTCATAATGCAAATGCTCCTCTAGAGATTTATCACATTTTACAAGTATTTAGGTGTTTTTTTTAATGAATTTTTAGATTTTCATGAAATAGCAAAAACTGTTGCAATGTCAGCTTCAAGAGCATTAGGGCTAATTATATCCAAAAGCAAGGTGTTTGGTGGTTTCCATTATTCAACATTCACAAAACTGTATGATACTTGCGTTTGGCCGATAATAAGTTACAGTGCACCTATATGGGGAGATAAGTCATATTCTTGTATCAATGCCGTTCAGAACCGGGCAATGCGATTTTATCTCGGCGTTGGGAAGTATACGTCAAATGCTACAGTTTTGGGGGAGATGGGTTGGAAACCACCAATTGTTAAGCAATGGGGATCTGTATTTAGACAGCATTTTAGAAACATTCATATGAATGACACCAGAGTTAATAAGAAAATGTTTGACTGGGCAAAATCTTGTAATGTTAAGAATTGTTTTAAAAGAATAAAAGTATGTCTCCATGATATTGATATGTCACATGTGATTGATTTAGATGTCATAAACTCAAAAAGTATTGTGAAAGAAATAGAATGTAAAATATTTGATAAACAAATTGCTATTTGGAAAAATTTAATAAATAGAAAGACTGGAAACAGAGGTCAAGGTGGAAATAAACTTAGAAATTATAAGCTTTTTAAACAAGATTTTAAAACAGAGTATTATGTTGAAAAAAACATTCTTTTTAGGTACAGAAGTTATTTTGCAAAGTTTAGGTGCGGAGTTGCACCAATACGTCTGGAAACTGGTAGATATGAAAATATTGCTGTTTGTAATAGAACATGTATCCATTGTACAAATACTGTTGAAAATGAGATGCATGTAATTCTACATTGTCCAATCTATAGGCCAGTCAGCGTACCCCAAAATAGCATCGAAGTGTGAAGAAATTGCAAAAGAATTGATTTGTATGTTTTTTGTTAGAAGAACATGTCTACTTTAAAGGGTACAAAGTTGCAATTTGAAAACTGATGGGAAATTTGGAAAAAATGCATTTGAACTGACTGACCGAAAAAAATCTCCAAATTTTAAACATATCAATTTTTTGATAAAATTAAAACATTGATCATAGTTTTAATAAAACTATTGCAATAAAATGCAGGAGAATGATGTTACTGAACTAGTTAATGTTTAAAACTTGCCAAAGTTTCATTTTGGTTTGCTATCTTGCGAAATCAGAACATTTTTAGATGTTATTTTACCCCACCCACTTAAGTAAAAAATATCAAATTGGCACAGAATTGTGAGGAAATGAAAAAGAATTGATTTGTATGATTTTTGTTAAAAGAACATGTCTTCTTTAAAGGGTAAAAAGTTGCATTTTGAAAACTGATGGGAAATAGGGAAAAAACGCATTTGAACTGACTGACCGATAAAAATTTGCATATTTTCAACATACCGATTTTGGATAAAATTATATTTTTGTTGAAATTGAAACAAACAATACCCATTTTGTCATGATATAACATAATAGTTTATATAAGTTATTTCATGCTTTACAGTGAATTATAGAATTATAGAATTTTCTCGGTGAAATAAAAGTGGTACCACACTATTTTCCAATTGTGGAATATCACTTTAGGTTTCACTATTTTTGCATACAGGTACCAAAAAAAAACAAAAAAAAAACAAAAAAACAACAAAAAACAATCACATAAAATTCCGAACGATAACGCTTAGAAAACGGGCATAAGTATGGATATATATGAAATAAAGACGTAAAGTCTTAAACAAAAAACATTTCATGCACGGTTTACGCAAAATGTTCACTGAAAACATACAATAAAAAGAAAAATAAAGTTTGCTTCCACCATTGAAAAATAGAAACATATTACACCCACAAACCCCGAAACTATGCACCCTCACAAGTGACTAAGCCACTTGTGAAAATACGAATCACGGAGCCAACCCGGCGAAACACATCAATATCACACACTGGTAAAAACAAACAACCTTTATAACATTTCAAATTACACTTTATATAAACTATTAGTATTTAAACATTTGGGATATAATGTTTTGGGATAAAATTATAGTATTGATCATAGTTTTAATAAAACTATTGTCATAGAATGACGTTTTTGAACTAGTTAATGTTTAAAACTTGCCATAGTTACATTTTGGTTTGCAATCTTGGGAAATCAGAACATTTTTAGAGGTCATTTTACCCCACCCACTTAAGTAACAATCAAAAAAAGCATCAAATTGTGAGGAAAATGTAAAAGAAATAATTTTTATGTGTTTGTAAGAAACACACGTCTTCTTTAAAGGACAAAAAGTTGCAATTTGAAAACTGATGGGAAATTTGAAACAAAAAGCACTTGAACTGACTGACCGATAAATAGTGCAAATTTAGAACATATACAATTTTTGGATAAAATTTAAGCATTGGTCATAGTTGTAATAAAACTTTCGTCAAAGAATACTGGAGAATGTCGTCATTGAAGTTGTAAATGTTCGAAACTTTATCTTCATTTCAGTTTGCAATCTTGCAAAATCAGAACATATTTAGAGGTTATTTTACCCCACTCACAAATATATATAAATATAAATGTGTTTATTCTTTTTTATATTTTTTAAATACAATGTAAAA
Source organism: Corbicula japonica (assembly GCA_038501625.1). NCBI lineage: Eukaryota > Metazoa > Mollusca > Bivalvia > Venerida > Cyrenidae > Corbicula > Corbicula japonica. Next base: position 105,316 of record JAZAYU010000656.1, on the reverse strand, counting down.
CTGCATAAATCTGATGCACTGAAGTTTATTATATAATCATTGTATATCAATATAATTAAGAAAACGAAAACTGTACGTCCATAGTAGGCGATAGAACACGTTAAAATTCGTATATTTGGAGAAAAGGGTTGTTCAAGTTCATATGTATTCATCAATATCTAATTCTGCCCTAGTTGGAGAATTAGAACACCCAAAGCAACAACACTCAATTAAAAAATCTACAACTCTGATTACATTCCAATCCATGATTTCTAAAAGTACTACATTGTTACTATAATAAAGGCAACGGTTGGCATTCAAAATATTGTCATGTGCCGGAGGCAGAGAACAAATACTTGTTACCAGTCATATCCCACCACTGGTCTTCAGGTTTAAACATTGTATTTCCAACACAGATCTGGCTCTGAATATAAATGTGTTTATAATAAAAGTGCAGTGTCTAATGTTGGAGATAATGTATGAACTTGCACAAATAACGTCCTTTTCATCACATTCACATTTTTCATCTTGTCGTATCTAGCGATATACATTAAATCTGTCGTATAACATGATGATAGTCTTTTCACCTAGTTTTCCTTCATCTTTGTCAAATTGACTCGACATGAACTGTTTCTCAGCTTCTTGCGTCTATATTAACAATCAACTCCTTCATGGCAGTTGACTTTCCTGTTCTAACTATGTGAGAAATTAAATCACAACCAGTATTGGCATGAAAAGAAGTAACAGATCACATTTATTTCAGAAAACACAGACTGCATATGTTGATGTTCTAGATCGTTCTCGATGATGGTCTTTTATCATTATGCCTCATAAACACGCACGTACACTTCCTGTGCTGAGGTCTTCTTCAACGACACATGTGATCTCTTGCTCAGCACATTAAGTGTCTGTCAAAGCACTTCATGGAACCATTAATTGTTCTGTTTTGTACATTTCTGGTATATATAGTGTCTTGAATTTTGATGGGTCTGACAGAACAAACATCTGCACCTCACTTAAGACTTTTAATTTTAGCATGCTTGCCATAAAAACTACAGTTAAGTATTACGAAAATCAAATGTGACCATTGATCATGTGACACAATTGTCATTATATCATTGTTATTGTAGTCACAGTGGTTTTGGGGTGAAGAGAGTCTCAAATATGGTCTGTGAATACACACTATTCTATCCTTGCTGGTTCTGTTGACGGTGCAATAACCTTTACCACGGTGTGTCACAACCTTTAAATAAAGAATAATAAACACGATTTCATAAACTCTTAAACCCCTGTCACCGTCGTGCAACCAAAGAGATGCATTTCATTTTCTTAAGTTTATAAATAAAATCTCGATGTGAAATAACTGGATGCAATAGTGATTATAAACTGAACCTGTACTTAATAAAAAAATCCCAACGTTTCTTTCCACATTTTTCTGTTGTTATAAATATCTGTATTTCAAAATATATTATTTAGTCATAAAGATAGAGATAACCCCTATTACCTTTGGTTGGCATTCACAGTCGAGTGATGATGATATGGCAATTCCATATGACTCTGTAAATAATGATGAAAAAAATTAATAAATATGGGTTACATTAAATAAACGTAGCGTAAAATATGTTTACAGTATGAAAAGGCCATTTATATATATATATTTTTGTAATATAATATTATACTGATGTCAAATTTTTTTACCGTTATCGTGTTCCTTGTCTAAGATTAATGTTAAAATTGTTTATACACTATTTTTCAGTTAAAATAAATTTAGGTACTACATATTTGCCGATATTGAGTGAAAAACACGAATAAGACTGTTACACCTAAAAGAATTATAGCGGTTGTGTTGCGTATCGGCTTCCGTAGTTTTAAAAATTTGCGAAAACCTTCTTGTGAAGGTCATTCCAAATATACGGAAAATAGCCATATTGGGGATTTATTTCAATATTTTACAATATTTAGCTGTTCTGTGTTTACTTTATTGAGTTTATTAATGAAATATATAACAAAATAAATGAAAATTCACTGGTTTCTGTTATATGATGAAATCGATCATTTACATGCATTTTTAAATCAATCATTCAAACTAATGCATTAAACAATAAAAATATATAAAATATGATATTAATAATCAACTTACATGACAAAAGTCGTCATTCCAGATAACAATTCTTGCAATAAACACTCGACCTTGTTTGTTTACATGCTTCCGGAAGTTCAAAAATGGCGCGTGCAAACTTTATGTGTTCGAGTATGGTGTACCATCACAGCCATAATTGTTGAATCATTAAAGCCGAAATTAAAATAGTCAATTAAACCAATTTCCCCCAACCCACCGCAGTGCAACTTTTTGTTGGATGTATATCTATGTCTGATGATTCGCAGATGAAACTTTTGCAATTAGTTCAAGGTGATATGCTACGCTGACTGGACTACTATGCCAATATTAGATGTCAATTACTGGATACTCTATCTACAAATTATGAATGTCAAAACATGTCAGATTTAGAGAAATTTACTTACATTTTTACTCAACAGAATTTGATGTATTTGTCAGCCAAAACCTGCTATAATATTCTCCAATAAGGGAGAAAACACTTGTATAAATGAAGTTTTATAACAACTGTAAAAATGTATAGCTGTATATAAGAATAATCTAATAATACAACAATTCTTTTAGTGTTTTAAAATTTTGACAATAGAACTGATATTTGCCGTACTATGAGTACATTATTGTTTTAAAATCCATATATGTCTTAATTATGGTGCATTACTTAGTCCAATCATAGAATGTTTTTAGTGTTTTAGGTGTAAAGCTACTGTATCTTTTAGTATCAAATAGTCTCTTATAAATCAATAATGATTGGTCACATGCATGTACTACTACATTTATATAATTTTATTGTATAAACTGTGTTGTGTATATGTAATGTGAATGAGACTCTAATAAATATTTGAATTGAAATAAATTGTTATTATTATTTTCAAAGTTTCATTGAGCCTTTTATGGGCGTACATAATCTGAAAATCTAATTTTTATAATAAAACAGCTTTGCAACCTAGATAGATTCCTTTATTTCCTCCACGTGGGAGAGCATAACATATTTACAATATAATCATACAATTACAAATACAAACATAGATCGAAACAATAAATTATAATCATACAATTACAAACAGAGATCGAAACAATATAATCATACAATTACAAATACAAACAGAGATCGAAACACAACAATTCTGTCATAACTGGTAAATTAACACTGATGAGTACGTTACCAGCATGCAGTTTTTAATAATAACAACAACAGACTGAGTGTGCGTTTCCTTGAGTTTAAGGAAACATACCGAGGGTCAAGTGAAAAATCTGCTCTACCGTCACCGAGCCATCGGTAAGCACATAATTATTCTTAGATGCTGAAGAGAAACAACTTCAATTAAGTATCCTCAGCACACTCTCGTACAACCTCTCACAGGACGAAACGAAATTTATGTGAGACTATTGAACAAGAAATTTGCTGGTGATATATACTCCGAGATAACATTATTATGTAAGCAGTCGGACTAAGTGTCTCAATAACATGAGATGAACTTTAACATCATAATTATCTGATGCACATTTAAGGCCACCGACAATCGCAAAAATTTGATTGCAGCTATCTTTCTTCATGAATTTAAAGTAAGATGGAAAGCCATATTGGTTAATGATAAAATTATACATATCATTTCTGTAGTACTGATTAATTGTACAATGGTGAACTTTGTGTAAAATGATATTGTTGCTTAACAATTTACATTTTGAACAAACTTCAGGGTAATTATACTTAGCATAAACCCTGCACATACTACTTAAAGCTGTTTTACATAACCAGCTAGAATTATTACAATTCTTTCTTAACTCCCAGAGAATGCAATTGTTTGACCGATCAAAAAAATTCTCAAAAATATCAATATCCATATTTTCGATAATTTTTCTTTTCCTTTCATTATAGTGGTAATTAATGATGTTGTTTGTGACTTGCCGATTCCAAATTTGTTTTGAAGGGAAATTGCCAGTAATCAGAAATTGGTCTAAACACAACTTTAAATTGTACTTAACGACTAGTCGATATATATCAGGGATAAAACCTTGTGTTTGAAGGTCGAGTGTTAAAAAACGCAATAACCGATGAATAAAGAATCTTTTAGCAAGATATTTTGCCGGTAGGCGACAAAGCTGTCCAAAGAAGAGAAGTTTTTTTGTATCAATGATTGATTCAATAGAGTAAACCCCTAGAGCCCCTAAAGCTATTTCATTCGATGCAGAGATTGGTAGGCCCTGAATCCGTTTCAAACAAAGTCTGTGACTCTTTTCAAGTGTTAATAATTGGGATTGGCTCAACGAATTTATCAGCTCGCAACCATATAGTGCTTTTGGTAAGACTATCGAGTGATAAATATTTAACCATGTTGTCGGGTTAATCTCATTTGGCAATAAGCCACAGTTTAAAAGACTGAAAAAAGTACTCCTTAATTTGGAGTTTATTTCTGCAATGGCATCACGCATGTTCAAATAATTGTCACACAATATGCCAAGGTGTTTATAACTATTACTTGTTGGGATAAGTTCATTACCAAGTTTAAGCATGTTATTGTTTAGGCTAGTTGCATTGAATGTTATAACGCAACACTTAGAAGCATTATACAAAAATCGCCACTTTCTAGAGTAATTATTGCATAGGTCAATCATTTTCTGTAGTCCTGACACAGAATACGAAAGTAGGACCATATCATCCGCGACAGTCGGAGAACTTGCATGAAAATTATAGATGCAACAACCCAGACCACTTTCCTGTAGTTCATTTATAAGGTCATTTATGAAAAGGAGATATAGTATGGGAGAGCTTATTCCTCCCTGTCTGGTTCCCTGCATAACATTAAACCATTGTGAGAGTTCACCTTTGAACTTAACACAACTTTTCATCTCCGTGTATAAGTTCACAAAGCAGAGAAATGTGTTTGAATCTAAATTACAATTAAATAATTTCCATAGGAGGCCTTCATGCCACACCCTATCAAAAGCTTGTTTAGCATCAAGGAAACATACATGAACTTTGCTACCTTGTTCTTTGCCACAGAGTATGGATTCTTTAAAATAAAATGACGTCATCAGGCAACTCAAGCCATCTTGAAAACAGGTGTAAAGCTACTGTATCTTTTAGTATCAAATAGTCTCTTATAAATCAATAATGATTGGTCACATGCATGTACTACTACATTTATATAATTTTATTGTATAAACTGTGTTGTGTATATGTAATGTGAATGAGACTCTAATAAATATTTGAATTGAAATAAATTGTTATTATTATTTTCAAAGTTTCATTGAGCCTTTTATGGGCGTACATAATCTGAAAATCTAATTTTTATAATAAAACAGCTTTGCAACCTACATGTATATATAAATATCTAAGTACATTTCTTTATTTGTAATTAACAGGTTTTTACATGAGAACATTTTTGTCCTCCAATATAAGAGAGTTAGCTTTACTTTTAAAATATTTTTCCTGGTTTGCAAAATATTTTTTTAAATTAGTATAAATGTTTTTCAAACAACATAGTGACATATGTTTTTCTTGATATACTTTTAAAGATTAATGTTTATAAGTATTTGAGTGCATTTAGTACTTATTCTATTAGTAAGATGGTGCAAATTTTTAATTTCACTTAAAGAGAACTTTATTTTGTGCAAACATTCATTTTCAAAGTGACTTTTTTGACTTTTCAAAAAAATATTGTATTTACTAGTATTATTATAAATAATGAGCTTTGATTTATTGTTACTTTTATCCTTGTCCTTTTTGACCACTTATTCCTAATCCATGCGATGAATGGGACAAATTAAAGCAAATAAAAATTAAATCGAGCCCGTTGAAAGGTCAAATTTTATTATTCAAGTTTATATCCATGAACGCTAAATTTTAATCAGATTCAATTGGTAGAAAATAAGTTAAGAAAACAGTAGCGATCGTCTTTTATTTACTTCGTTCAATGTGGACCATGACCGTGATGATAAGCCATCATCTAGAAATATTTTTGTTACATCAATAAATAATTGCAAACCCATCAAACAAGCGTAGGCAGTATATTGTCTTTAATTTATTGTTAAAGTACTATATGTTATGAATTTAAAAAGTAATATATGCATATCAGGAATCGCCACACTCACAAAACACAGCCTACCCACGCAGCGCGCAGCGAAAAAGAAGAAAGGAAGAGAGGGAAATAGCATGACTGTTTTTTTTAATAAATATGTCAATTCAAATAGGACGCCACAAACAATAAACGAAGAAGGGAACCTTTGGTGATACCGCCTTGGAACGGTCAGTGGCAAAACAAATTGCCACTGGGGGTTTAAACCAGGTTCTATGGTGCACCAACCTCACACTTGCCCCAACAGGTTCTCGGTTTACTGATATAAGGGTTTATAAGTCGGACCATTGTTAATTATTGAACAACCCGACTAATGTTTAACATATACCACCGACTAAATAACAAACCTATATAGACAATAAAACAAAACAACATGCATTCAGTCTTCAAACCTTTATTTTAAGTGTTTATGTTTATTCAAACAGCCTGCCAGAATTAATCATTAAAAGATAAAATTGTTCATAAAAAATGCAGGGTGTGCTGTTATGTGTTTCTATGACTGGAGTGTCTTGTCATAGTGCCACTCGCCCAGGCCTGGACCGACACGAACCAGGTTTGTGATGCGATCACTGAGGTCCTTGATGGCCTCGACCTGCTCCTCCAGGTACTCTTTCTCCAGGAAGTCGCACATCTGAAACACAACAATCACGTCAACAATCTTCTCAGCACAGCGTAAAAATGGTATGGTATGTGTTTTAGTTTTCTGGCTTGTTATTAACGGTTGATCAAAATGTTAACGTTTTATTTATTTTCTCATACTGGGTTGGAATTAAATCGTAAAACAAAACTCTCAATTTAAACCTCAAGCTAAACATTTGGCTGCCTTGTTTCAAAAATAAGTATTTACTCTAAAAGACTCAGCAGGCCGCCAGCAGGTCGTCAATCTACTGACATAGCTTGTCAACGAGTCACAGTTTCGGTGGCTCTCACTATTATAAAACATAAATTTGAATAAATACCAATTTTATCGTTAATAGCTTAAAACACATCCAAGGTGACAGCGCTAGAAACTGACGATTCTTATAACAATCATTATTTCAGGCGAACTCTTACAACATGCGATGAAGTGAATATTATTACCTGTGGGTCGACGTGTTTGTCAGCGATCTTGTGCAGGTCCAGCAATGACTGATTGACAGTTTTCTCCAGGGCTAGAGCGGTCTCCATCGCCTCTAGGCCGCTTCCCCACTCATCACGTTCCGGCTTCTATAAAACAGAGTCAAGTCATAACAAGAATTTAATTGTTTCAACTTCTGTAAAACAATATAATCGACATCTTATAAATAATTTCAAAGGTATCAGAACGATCATAGTTACAGTTACATGTAGGAGCGCCAGATAAAATGGTTGGGTAAACCGCTGACAGATTTTCTTTATTATATCTTACGAGCTGTACACTGAACAATTAAGTAGCATAATGTATTATATTATATGTTTGAAATATTGACATGTACTCATAAAAGCAAATTTGACCAGCAAACTAGTAACTCGTGTACGTTTTTAGAGTCACAGTGAATAAAATTACAAACCGGCCACCGCTTAAATGTATTATAAGCTTATTAAAACACTAAATCAAACAATAAAGGTAAAATAAACATACATTTAACGAATTACTAGGTACACATTTGGTTGTTAGAACGAACACTGCTATAGAACGTACCTGTATTTGCTGGAGGACGACACGGCCACCTCTCTTGTTCTGATATTTCATCAGTTTCTCCGCGTGCTCACGTTCCTCTTCCGATGACTCCTTGAAGAACTTGCTGAACCCTTTCAGGGCCACATCATCCCGGTCGAAGTAATAGGCCTAGAATCAAGTATATACTTCATATACTCTGTTCCAAAATTTTAAGAAAGTGTTCACTTGGTTGTCGGTGATTTTTCATTAAATGTTTTTCTTAATGCCTAATATTTTTTTATAACAAAATTGAGATAAGGCCATTTAAATTCTATAGTAAAACTCTGCTAATATCAGTTTTGGAACCAAAGTAAAGAGATTTAAAAAAGAAATTAATGCAATATCACCGAAAATAAAGGGCATGCTTTCTTTTGGAATATAGTTTATATAAGAATGTACTGAGAAATAAAATTATATCATATAGGAACAATTTGAAAGCGTGTCATTTCTCGATTTCTTAAACATTATTACGGCTGGAAATTTTTTACACGTTGCAGTTTATATTTGAAAAACACGTACAATGTAAGTCATAAAATGATATTTTCTATAAGCAAAATCGAACCCATACTGTATTGCGACAGCCCACAGCCATGCCGAATACGCTACCGTTTGAGCCAACCGAGTTAACCTTCAAAAAGGTTGCGAGGTTATCCCTGATAAACGTATTCATTATTACATTGCATAGATAACCGAGTATTTACTGATAACAGTACTGGCTATTTATTAAATATAAAAAATAATTTAATTATAGTTAAATAATTAAAAACTTGTTTAAATATCTATATTTGACGAAATAGTTTCATTGATACCAGTTAAATGAAATCCACGTTAACGAAAGTCTATACCTGTACGCCGAAAATATTATAATTTCTGCTGAACCAGCTTGTGAAAAACCATTATCTTGATGCGTTCTTAAGCACTACATGCTGAACAATTTTGTTTTTTTCTAAAATCACGTGAACTAAATAAGTCATGCTTGCAAACGCTGAAGCAACAGAGCATTGCAAAGCATCACATGATCTGCTATTTTTATATTGCATAACCATAAAAGTTCACATTCAGTACATAATATGCAATAAATTATTGCGCAATTGCTCTTTAGGTTGAAATAGTTTTTAAATATTAAAAAACGATTATTAAGTACACAATATTAAAACACGAATGAACCTAGGTAATGATATAGCTTTAATCTATTAAATCCTCATCAAACATGTACATCTCCTTCTTATGGTTCCAGGACCCAAAAGGGTAACTCCGTTAATACTTTATTTCCCACTTAAGATTTTACATATTATATTTGCTACATGTTGAATACATACTTGTATTATCCATCGTTTTTATTAATATGATGGTATATTTTTACAATAAGCAATTGCACATAAAATAGCAGAAAAAAATAACAAAATTCTTAAATCATACAATTTTCTGTTTATATCGAGAACAAATAGAAAAAAATAATTGGGAGCTTTTTGTTTGTGTGAAGTCTCTGGAAATAAAGATTATCAAGAGAAAAAAGAGAGTTTTCAAAACGTAATTAACAGCAAGTTTAACAGTAAAGAATGGACTTACCATGGATAGGTAGTCATAGCTGGCGTACAGCTCCATGTTGATCTGCTTGTTACATAAACCACTTAAATCCTCATTACACATCTAAAGAATGGACTTACCTTGAATTGGTAGACATAGCTTGAATAGAGCTCCATGTTGATCTGCTTGTTACATAGATCACTTAAATCCTCATTACACATCTAAAGAATGGACTTACCTTGAATTGTTAGACATAGCTTGAATAGAGCTCCATGTTGATCTGCTTGTTACATAGATCACTTAAATCCTCATTACACATCTAAAGAATGGACTTACCTTGAATTGGTAGACATAGCTTGCATAGAGCTCCATGTTGATCTGCTTGTTACATAAATCACTTAAATCCTCATTACACATCTAAAGAATGGACTTACCTTGAATTGGTAGACATAGCTTGAATAGAGCTCCATGTTGATCTGCTTGTTACATAGATCACTTAAATCCTCATTACACATCTAAAGAATGGACTTACCTTGAATTGGTAGACATAGCTTGCATAGAGCTCCATGTTGATCTGCTTGTTACATAAATCACTTAAATCCTCATTACACATCTAAAGAATGGACTTACCTTGAATTGGTAGACATAGCTTGAATAGAGCTCCATGTTGATCTGCTTGTTACATAGATCACTTAAATCCTCATTACACATCTAAAGAATGGACTTACCTTGAATTGGTAGACATAGCTTGCATAGAGCTCCATGTTGATCTGCTTGTTACATAAATCACTTAAATCCTCATTACACATCTAAAGAATGGACTTACCTTGAATTGGTAGACATAGCTGGCGTACAGCTCCATGTTGATCTGCTTGTTACATAAATCACTTAAATCCTCATTACTCATCTAAAGAATGGACTTACCTTGAATTGGTAGACATAGCTTGCATAGAGCTCCATGTTGATCTGCTTGTTACATAAATCACTTAAATCCTACTCAAACATCTAAAGAGTGGACTTACCATGGATTGGTAGACATAGCTGGCATACAGCTCCATGTTGATCTGTTTGTTGATTCCAGCTTCACTTTCCTGGTGGAAATTCTGTCGTGGTCGTGAGTCAGACATCTTCGATTAGGCGTAGACCGTACGACGGAACAAGTTTTTTTAACAAACTGTATTTGTTTTTAAATTTCGTTTGATATTTGTCCGTACGTTCACTGACGCAGCAAGACAAAAATCAGTGTATGGCGGACACGGCGCGTTCGCTCGTTATATACCAATGCACATATCAGTCACGTGGGTATCATTATTGATAAGATATATCCGTTAAGTTGAACGATGCGTATGTTCTGAAATCGTGATTAAATAACTTTAAAAATACTTTGATTAAACTGGTTACATAAACGTTTTGGGGTTCACTTGAACTTGACAAGCTTTACAGTAAAATTTATACGCAAGACCGTAGATCCGGAGTTCGCATGTCCGAGATCCACGAAAAGTAAGCTTTTCTCATTGCTAATTAGTTTGTCGTCCAGGACAGGAATGACTTAGTGAATTCTTAATTGTCTAAATATTTTAGGGGGTTCCGTGTTGTTTAAGACGAAGTCTTTGAACTGATACCAACAATATTATTAATATACCGTTGTGCAGATGAGGGGTCGAAATTGACAATAAGTAATCATATTATATTTCTTAGTTCTTACCTATCAATCTAGGTTCTAATATTTAACTAGTAAAAGCCCTTTTCTCATACTTACGTTACATATAATTGTTTAACACAAAATACTACTTTGTCTAGTTGGCAAAAAAGTTCCCAAGATCATTTGAAAACGATATTGCTCGCTAAATACCAAGTGGTCTGAAAAAAACTGTCTCGAATCAATTTATGTAGCAGCACGCTTGTATGAACACCCGTTTTAATTTTATATGTAATATTAGACATTAAAAATGTATTAATCTGCTATTCAACATATTTACATAGTTTCATCGTAGATCATAGGTCCCATATCAATGTTTATGAAACATATTTATACCAGTATAATTTTGAAAATAATATTTGTACATATTGGAACCGTAAATCACACGTTACCAATTAGTTTTAAAATATCATAATTATGTGGGATGCTCTCCTCCCAAGTCGAGCTTAAAGGAAATTAAAGATAATGTTTCATATACACTCACCCAAAGTTCTAATTGGTCAGCAATTGTATATTTTTATAGTGTATGATAGTTCTATTTCTTCCCTATGCCGAGAGAGTTTGTGAAGCGAATTGTTTTGTCTTGGAACCAATTATCAAATGTCTTTTTAATCTTTATTGATTGTTTTCTTAAATGAATACAATACCATTTACTTACATCGCAGGGTCAAAATAAGAACAGTCTTTTTTTTGAAAGGGAGGTAATTGTAGAATCGAAAATTTGAAGGGATTTATTTTAACCAAATATCTGCGAATCAATAAGATTTTATGTTTTTCCTACTCACGTCGGGTTCTATTAAAACATAACAAACGATTTAGAGCGATGTTTTGGTTGCTTGACCATTAACTGAAGAAAAAGCCTTTTTAGGAAAATTGAGGATAACTCTCCTCAAAATGTTCCAAAATCAATTATTACACGATTAAAGCTTAAATTAAAGGCTGATGTTTGCAACTGATCACAAATAAAGAGTAAAGTCATTGTCTTTCAAATGAAAACTCACGGACAAAAAGTGACCAATTAGAACTTTGGGTGAGTGTAGGTCGAAATATGTACCATAATCACATTTTACACTGTATTTTTTGTTCGGTGTCCTATCAATGAAACTGATAACTTAATTGAAAAATATCATCAGTGCCCCTAACTGTACAATCAAGTGTTGAAAATGGTACATAGTAAGATAAAATAAACATAGCGAAGGTCGGTATCAAGGGTATACTCGAGCTAAATAGCTGGTAAGTTGCTATACGTAGCACCTAAGTATTTGCAGAAATATACATTTTCACTAGTAATCAGCGGTTATGTTGAATATATTGTAAATGCTACGTTCAAAGAACATTTAGTTGAAATAAAGGATTCACAACACACAGTCTCAAGTTTAATTAATCTATCTTGGGAAAGTAGACAACATTGTAATTAAAGAACTTTCGATGTATAGCAACGACATAGATTTGTCACTTCATTGTTGGATAAGCGTCCACTTTTGCCACCAGGGCTGAAGGTTATAAAGCTGAGATTGGAAACCAGTCGCCATTTCAGCCAATCAGATGCTTGAGATTTGAGACTGGTTTCCATGCTCAGTTTTATAACCTTGGGCTCAGGTCAACTAAAAAAGTATTTGTCTAGCTTCAAATTCAAAGATGAAATGAGACTTCTCCTTTGTACATAAATACTCACTATTTAGAATCTGCAGCCGTTAGACAAACTATCATTAAATAGACGACTCAGCATATTTTGTTAAGGTTTATTTTAATAGCGCATGCAATTGTTCTTTATTAGATTTCCTGAACAGCTTGCCAAATCGAAATGAAAATCGGGTATTTTAATCAATCATCTTGTAAGTTACTTGTTTCTCAATCGAAAGAGAAAATGAAGGCTTTGTGAGTTTTAAACTCAGTCACACCATAGTTCACCAACCAGATAAAACTATTTTGAATAGGGCTATCTATTATTTTGTTTTTGTTAATTAACAGAAAACGACGATAATAATTTGCAACCATCCTACAATATACTGATAAAACATTTTACAATCAGTGAAATTGTTTGAATAAGATACTAGCGTCCTTGAAAATAGTCTTCTGCAATCTAAGTCGTCTGACAATAACCTTGTAGCATGTTCGACCAACATAAACAACTAGTGTACAAGGTTACAATGTTGTTAGGCAGTATTAAAACATATTACCAAACGTTAGTTACATATAAAGGTATCTGCAGAATAATTTGATGTGAACTGCACTTCAACCATTTTATTTGGCCTAGTCAAGCTGTACTAAATGTATGAAACAATGGCCGTACATGTAAATTATCGAAATCATCTAGAGAATGTAATTCATATCCCCAGACTTAGTGTAACGCTGAACATAGACATTTATTTATTTATTTCCATTGTATCGAAATGAAGGCAAACCTTACATTTGACGAGTTGATTCCAAAATAAAAAAGGATAGTATATTAACCAAGGTAAATCTCATTTCAATCTCTAATTGCCCCAAATCGTCTGAACGTTGTCACATACCTTTCAATGTCAAGCGAACAGTTACTTTCAGCTTTGACTTATTTTGACGCCGAAGTATACAGGAATATGGTACTGGTAATAATTTAGAAGGAACCTTAACATGTACCAATATCACAATTATTTAGATTAAGACCTATAATAAATAGTGAAAAAAGATAAGACATTCTGCACATTGGTCTTCTTGAAATATGTAGACCATGCAGAAGCTAGCATACAGTGGTGTGGGGCAAGTTTGCGCACCTATCATACAAGCTTAACTGTGGTGTATAACACATTCAGTAGCTAAAGACAAGTAACTTACGGAAAGAAACTGTATCCACTCAGGAATGGTTTGTTATCATTTATGTGCATGAGTTTGCATATGAGGCTTTAAAATGATGTCATCCTGAAGTCACACCCATGTTTACATGATATTGAAAATGTTGCCCAACTCTGCGCATGCTTATATTGACTGTAAATTTTCTGTTCATATTAAAATGTACCACTCTCCCAAGCTACACACTTTTGAAAAGAATATTGTGTGAAAGGTTAGTACAAAAAACATTCATTTATTTGGGTCATAACTGTCAAAATTATGAACTTTTGGAATAAGGGGGTATTTATAGCAAATTTATTTGATGGTTTTGATACTTTACAGTAGTTATTTACTTACAAGACTCGTTCTAGCAAGATGTACCGATCAGAATTTTAAACAAATTGCAGTACTTGACTAAAATCAATGTTTGCAGCCAGTTCTTTTGACATCAGTGTTTTTTTTAATATATGCAATTCAGGTGCGCAGAGTTGGGCAATGCGCAGACTGACCCCACACCACTGTATATCAACGTTACATCTTAAATCAAGTACTTTTGTTGTTTTTGTTTTAAAAAGAAATTTATTATTGGATTTGCTTATTATGTTATGTACAAGTGCAAGTTTTGATGGGATACGTTCTAAAAGATTTATTTTAAATGTAGTTACAGTTAGTTATACGGTTATATCATTGTTATAACTTTCTTTTTTTCTGCATGTCCTCTTCATATTTGGAGGAAATAAAAAATATATGTCTATATCTGTTGCGTAGTGTACTGCGTTACGACCACTACAATGCAAGAACTCGCGAGTTTGTGCTTTCCAATTTATAATAAATAAAGAGATTCAGTATTAAATGAACTATCCTCATCTGGTATGCACCAGCATGCTATTTCAGATTATGACCGAATGAATACATCAAGAACACTCAGCCAAAAAAGGCAACAATCTATCATTTAAAAGTGCATGCGAAAAAAACGACACGCTAAAACAACACCAAACGAATAATGAAAAGACGCCAAGCCAGAAAATGCCTCGTAAAATTCCGCCGTGCAAAATAATGCAAAACGACTTGAGCATAACGAGTGGGAATAGAAACGCTGTTTAATACAATTTTTTAGCCTTTTTACATTTCGACTTTTTCGCGCGGTGTAACTTACAGTTTTATTTCTTATTACGTTGTGCGGTTTTTCGTTTTTTCGTATTTTCTCAAGGCGTTTATTGTTTCGCCTAATAAGAAATACAATAGAATCAAATGAGATTTTGAATTTCATTTTATTTGCATTTATGGAAGAACAATATGTAAACAATTTAACAACGATTACTTTTTAAAAATGCACTCAAACAAACAAAGCTGTCATGGGTATATTTAGCATATTTTAGCATTGTATTTGTTCTAAAGTGCACCGAAAATATTAAAAGCAAGTACGCTTACAAAAACGATTTCACACCAGGAAGTAAGATTTAATGAGGTTTATAACAAATTTTGATCGATAAAGCACTGCATGTAGAGATAATTGTCATTTTGTTAGTAAACATGTCGAATTTCAGCTTCAAGGGATAATGATGAAATACCGGCGTGTCCGACAAGAAAGAACTTTGTTCTTTATCACACATAATGATTATTCAAATGAGGGTCAAACGATGTTTTTCTTCTCTGGGCAACGTTTTTTCTAGATCGCAAAAATCCTGCTCACCTACCTTGTTATTGTTGATTTTGCTAACGGATCTCGCTCAAAGAGAGCATGTGTTTATAAAAATACCAATTTCAAATAAGACACCACAAAAATACCTAAATAGATAACCCTATGAACGGTCAATTTGCCACTTGGGGTTTAAACTAGGTACTAGGGTGCACCGACCCCACACTTGCCCCAACAGGTTCTCATATGAACAAACAAGTACACGTTTTCTTTGTGAAATAACTCCGACACACTCATCAGCTTGAAACAATTTTGCATGCAAAAGCACACAAACATATAAAACATAAGAGCACCTGGATTCAAATAAGCAAAAACACGATGACAGGGATAAAAGAAACACATCGAGTTTCTAGGTTCTTTTTAAATATTTCCCGATTAACCTTAACAAACTGTTAAATGCTCATCTTGTAAGCATAATGATCAACTGTAGATGGGTTAATCACCAGGCATGCAGAGCGCTGTAGAATACCATGTTGGTAACCCTTCATTTTGATTTTACGTTGTGTGTTTTTTTTTTCGAATAACGTGGAGAGATTAAGATTGTCTTTTGTTTCCTTAAGTTTGTAAAGTCAATCTTCATTAAAAACTGGATTTTAAAGACCTTGTTGTAGTAGTGATATTAAACTGTATCTGTATTTTTGGAAAAAAAATGTGTGTTTCAGCGATAAAGCTTGAAAAAGGACTCTGATTTCTGACATACACTGCTACCATACAGTTGCATAATAAAAAAAATAAACGTTGTAGAATAGCCCAACCTAATTTGCAACACGATAAAATAATTGCCTAATTCAGTTGTTATTATTTTGATTGTCCTCAATGTTCTGCAACCTTGTACTAATGTTATTTTCGAAACTTTTTAATGTATCTATTATTGCTTGGTTTAGCCCAACTATTGCGCTTTGCACATTTTGTTCTGTTCCAATAATTCTTTTTTCTAATCTACTGATATCGTGAGAAATCGAACGGCTAAGCTGAGCGAATTTATCTTCCATTCTGTTATTTTCAAAACATTTTAATGTTGTCAAATTAAGTTGTTCTAGAATTGGGAAAATGGGCATAACGACACACGTGTCTTGGGTGGTACCCCCTTCCACAACACCCACACAGTAAAGCCCATTGTTTTCTCCCTTGCAAAAGACAAAAGCTCCAGAATCACCTTCTTTAGCAAAACGTGAATTCGGACTACTCGCTCGAACTTCTAGCAAGTTATGGATTGTTATATTGTATGGATTTTCACTTTTATATGTTTCATAAAGTTTAACAGACGTTGTAGCCGTATCCGTCACGAGTGATCCCATGGTCAGATATGATTCTGCCCCAAACTTCAACACAGTCCCAGAACCAAGCCTTGAATAATCCGCCGTTTTACCAGAATCATAAAAAAGGTTAAGAGGAGTTCCATCTGAAACAAAAAAGATATTTTTGAATCGATTCAATATGGGTAATGTAATGCCTTGGAACAGTCGATTAATCTTAAACCACTGGGCGTTTAAATGAATCAACGCGCAATTTGGTAGGTACCCGATGTCTTTTCGTGACCAGGCCCCAAGATTATAAAACTTTTTTCATGCTCAACTCAATTCTGTGCTCAAACTTAAAATGTCTAAAACATTAACAGTCTTAATAAATAAGGAATAACTATCTGTTCAACAGGTGTTTTTGAGAGCAATTTTGTCATATATTCAATTTAAAATGTTTTATTTCATATAATGAACAGAAATGAAGCCATCAAATTTTCATGCTCAAACTGAGTCGAGCATGAAAAAAGTTTTATAATCACGGGGCCTGAGCATTTCGAAAAAACGGTGAAATATGAGTTACGTTTGCAGTAGCAAATTTATCAAGCGTCAAATTTTATTGAAATTTCCATAGAAAATCACGGACCTTTATAATCTCCTTGACTGTATAAACTCTTTGACTTCTAATAACGTCGTGCAAATACCGAGTTAAACAAAGCGGTCAATTTTATATATCCACCAGGAATTTACTTTTTTTGTATTTAGCAATTCTTTTGTTTGTAGCACTATTTTTAAATGACCAGGTGGTTTTGTTTCGAATTTAATGAATTAGAGGAATTGGCGTTATATTGAGTTTTGGTTCCCCTTGAATAAAAGTTTAAATTTTAAAAATACTCGACTCAATGAAGGTAAGCAAATGATAAAATTATGGATATGCAAAGTTATCGCATAAAATCTATTATTTCTATTTGATTTGAACTGAATTCACAAACATTATTGCAGATAATTGCAGGTATCACAGATATCAAATGTTAAATGATTCTTAAAGTATTCCTACTGGTAAAATAATGTTCTTGGGTGACAAGTAGAAAAGTCGTCGAATGTATAACCAATGCTGATTTTGACTAAATACCTGTAATAGAACTAATGTACCTTCCAAAGTAGGAAATTCTCCTAAATTTGGAGTCCTCTGTTCGATTTGGAACACAGCAATGTCTATTCCACTTTTACCTCCTCCCCCTTCATGATATATTGCTTTTACAATTTTACCTACAGCGTTGTTCTGAGATGGGACAGAGAAAGGCTGGCAAACGGAATGGCCTGTTGCTGCATATCCCAGTTCCATTTTGTCTTCTCCTTCAGGAGGCGCTAAGTTTATTATTTCCGTCTCGTGAAGCAAAACATGAGCACAAGTAAGACCACATGTTCCATATCCATGATAATCTATAAATCCACCTAATGTCCCAGTCCAAAACTGCCCCTCTGTTTCAAGTTTCTCCCTCTGAATCTGACAACCGCTTTTTAAATTGTCATGAAAAGCGTTCGGACGCCCGGTAAAGAGACTGAAACTACCTTCACGGACATCAACAGGAAATCCATCATAGTGTGTTTCAAATGGGGTTTCTTGTATTGGAATGTACCCTTTCATTACAACATACAACGCTATACACGCTCCTGGTTTCTTTTCGTGACATTCCGAATTATAACCTGTAGAACGAACAGGACTTACAGAGATCATTGTCAAATATTTGTGATTTCTCATGAGATCGATATTATATTTATTGATGCATTTTGTTAAACGCTCTTTCACTCTACAGGGCACCTCAGCCCACCATTCATCGAACTGTTTGTTGTAAATAATTTCTTTACCCTCAAGACTTAAAAAGGTTGTCTCTCTTTTGACAAATGAGTATTCGATGAAATCGTCCAGTGACACATCTTTATCGTTTACAATTACTACGAAAACGATGTCCTCACTTTTGTCTATCACCGCCGCCCACACGTGAACAATGGATTCATGCTTGCCTTTGATTAAAGAGCATATGGCATCACAAGTTTTGATTGTTAGTTCGCACTTATTACCGAACTGTTTGGATATGTATTGTAACATAACCTTCCCAGGATAATGTTTTCCTCTTAAAGCCGTAAAACCATACGTTTGGTCTTTTAATTGTATACACTTTTCCCAAAGATTTTCTGAAAATAAAAAGATTTTATCATTAATATTTATAAAAGAATATTGTGTTTTTAACATGTTTAACCTGGTAAATAAAATATTTTATACATAAGTCATTATGTGGGATATTGTTCATTATGTCTAATGTATTAATTTCATGCTACGTAATGATTATACATTTAGCAATCGATTGGTTCATGTTTTAATTAGAAGTTGGAAAAGTACCATGGTAAGTGGTTAGAGTCATACTTTTTACATGTATTAAGCAACAGTGCAACATGTTTGGAATCACCAGCACGTTCAATTCTGTGACGCTCTAGCTCATGTAAGAGGACTTAATATAACAACAAAAACAACAACAACAATAATAATAATAATCGCCACACTCACAAAAACAGCCTCCCCACGCAGCGAAAAAGAAGAGAGGAAAAGAGAACAGGTTTTGTAAGTATGTCAAATTCAAATAAGACGCCATAAACAATTAACGAAGAAGAGGTAGCAACCGCAGAAACAACCTTATCCGAAGTTGAATGAAAACTGAAGAAACATAACCCACACATTCGTATAAGACTATTTTAAACTCGATAAATCGAAAATTTGTGTTAAAGCGGTTCATAGCGTTGGTCCTCCTATTGGGCAACAAAAAGAAACTATTTTTATGTAACTTTTAAACTAAAAAGGTGTTACAGCAGACATTATCTTCTCACTTTTGTTAATTGTTTGTGGCGTCTATTTTGAAACAGATCACTATATAACCATGATCTCTTCTCCTCTTTACTTTTTTGGCTTTATGTGGAGGCTGGATTCGGCCATTCCCTATATGCATATTTCACTTTTTTTTATCAAAACCGTATATGTTAAAAATGAAATAAGAGATATAAAAAGTCATGTTTCTTTTTCAGTGACGGAAGTTAGAACGAACATATACTTGTTTGTTTAGAAGAGAACTTGTAGGGACAAGATTGATTTTTTTTGCATTCTAGAACCTGATTTTAACCCCAACTGGCAAAGTGACTTGGCCATTTACGACATCAAATTTTCAATAAGTTTCATAATTGTGTGTGGTAAGATTTTTACGAGTTATGCTCTTATTTTTTGGGTTACTTGGAGCATTCAACACTCAAGTAGAGTTGCAAAACTTACGCTTTCTTATAGTTATGGAATTGTCAATAGAAATATGAGAAATATACGAACTTTAAATGTTTGAGATCGATTTATTCAGGCATTTCTTTAAACGTATATACTACATAACAACAACGCTTTACATCACTGATCATTTTCCTTATCAAAAATAAAATGATGAACAAAGTCATTAATTTATTTTTACTTTCACAAAAACAGGAAATACAATCAATAATATTGAACAGCGAGAATATTATGTTCAACTACCGACTTAAAATTAATGACGTTTTGCAATATAAGACCATCAATGTATCTGCTTCATTTTTTTTCATTGAAACTTAGTAGGTATCCTAGCAGAATGTGTTGGCCAACATTTGATGGCGTTTTATGAAAATATCGTTTAATAGGCAATTTCTGCTTATAATGTGTTAAGACTTAACATGGTGACAATAGATTAACAATGAGCGGAGCCGAGGAGTAAAAATTCTTAATAAGAAAGATTTAAAAAATCCTAAAACATGTGTATAATGGAATATTGTAGAGATAAAAGATTTCCTTACCTAATGCAAAATCTACGACATCATCCGCTGCGTTTGAAGGCATTCTAGATGATCGTGATGAGGTTTCTGATATTCCCGAGTCTGAGTCGTCCCTTCGAAGACCAACGCCGAGGTTTTTCCTTTTTCTTTGCCAGCTTTGCAAGCTTTTGTCTTTCTGCTTTAGTTTTGTTGGTTGAGCCTTGCGTATTCCGACCTTATTGATAGCCTTAAATAAATTTAAAATATTATGTTTTCAATTGATATTAAATACTTACTGTAGAATTGTTTGCCTTTACTGTATAAGACATCAATGAATATGTGATCAATCACCAAACTGCATGAAAACCCATCATCGACACTTTTCAGAATGGAAAAAAATACTTTAAAACAATGATTATCAAAACAAAATTTTACGCTTCGGAGTAATAAATTTTACAAAGGTGGCTAACATAACTAAGAGAACATTTAAAACAAGATAAGTTATCCAGAAGAAACTCTAAAAGAATTTACGTCATCGGACTTAAATTATTATAAAAATGTGAAATATCCACATCCACATACACATCCAGTAGACACAGCCTCCCCACACAAGAAATACGTAGAGAGGAGAAAAGATCATGGAAACACAATTATCTATTTCAAAAATAAAGACGCCACTAACAAATAACGAACATGAGGACCCGATGGGGTTACCGCCCTGGAACAGTCATTTGCAAAACAATTTGCCACTTGGGTCTTAAACCAGATTCTAGGGTGCATCAACCTCATACTTGCCCCAACATATGAACACACAAGTACAAGTTGTCTTAGTAAAATAATTCCAACCCAACCATCACACACAACAATGTTGTATGAAAGAGCAAACAAACATAAAGACCATAAGAAGCTGATAGCACGAGTTGTTAATGACCATACCGAGACAAGAGCCCCTTAAATTATATCTCCATTAACTCGATGAAAAGTACAAAAACAGATTGAGCTTATTAGGTCCTGTTACCAGATTTTCCCATTATCATTCATTAATTCTTGAACCCCTGCCACCGTCGTGCAACCAAGTAAGTGCAACGATCAACGGTTGTGTTAATCTTTCAGAGCGTTACGATTAATAAAGGATATCGGTTTCACAAGTTAAGGAACCTTTTGCAAGTTTTCGCAGTTTTACCCTGATTTAATTCAGGTGAAGTTTAAAAGCACTTGTCTTTTATTGAGATTTCATTATAAACTAAAGAAGATAAAAGGCAATATAATTTCCTCACGTTATTCGTAAAAACGATCCGTAAATTCAAAAGGAAAGGTAACCAACATGATTATCAGGAATTTAGCGACTGTATTAGGCCTTGACAAAGTCTAATTATCATATGAACGGTCTGTAAAAATGTAACAGTTGTATTACAGTACCGCTCGGGAGTTTTTTACATTTTCCGCGCGCCCTCCGCGGACCCAACTCGTTTAACGCGTATTTTCTCCGCGTAAAAACGCGGGGATTGCCCGCGCGGACCTTGTCGTTCAGCGCGGACTATCGCGGACTTGCGGGACAGCTTATCTGTACAAAACATGACGCGGAGGAACTCCGCGTAGTATGCCGGTGGAACGCGGCGTTATTGATATCGCTACTATTTCGTACAATTGTCGTTATATTTGATATTTTCTTTTTTCAGGTACAGTATGAGGCTGGTATAATTTTTCACGATGTGTTAAGTTATTTTTGTTCGTTACGTTTGTTTACGTTAACTTTGTTGTTTTTCAGGTACAGTATTTATAACTTCCTTCGTTACATTACTTTGTTTAGTATTTCAAATTGATGAATTTTAAACCTAATGTTAAAATGTTTTACTTTATGTTGTTATTAAATTACTGCAGAATTATTTTTTCGCTTTTACAATAACATCAGCTCAGTATTAATTTAATTTTAAAACATAATATTATTTTGTTCTTCCATTTAATTTTTAAGAAAAAAATAAAAGATAAAAACAGAAAAGACTATAAATCCGAATAAGAATATGCTAAAGCTAAGAACTTTTATACTCAAGCTGTATTGTTAATACCAGCAAACTACCCGCCAAGCTCCATTTCATTGAGAATTTTATAATAATAAACATGTACTGTGTACATTTGGCCTTTGTTAAGCGCATGATAGAAAGAAAGTTGCATGCAGTGTCACTAAAAGTAACGTCAATGTTTGCGAATCTTATTGAAAATTATGAACGAAGATACTACACAAAGAAAGCTTTTTTTCATAATTTTATTTACACACACATAACTCATAACATGTAAATAACACAATAAAATAAAAGGTATTTTCTTGAAATAAATAACCATGTACATTTTGTAAATTATGACATGACTTTATACATTTATTAAAGCAAATTTGATGATAATAATAGTAATCCTAACAGGCAAGGCCCCCGCGTTGCCGCGATAAAGTACGCCGAGACACTCGGAGTTTCTGCCTGGGGCTGTCCGCGGAGTTAAAACGCGGGGGATTGAGGCTGAACGCGGGCCAGCGCGGACTAGAGCAGTCAAGTCCGCGTTGACGTAGTCCGCCGCGTAGCGCGGACTTTGGTTGGAAACACCCGAGCTGTACTGTATTATTAAAAGCGATAAAGGCTTTATTAATCTCGAAACCTTTCCTCATTTTGAGTGCTGAGCTTATCTGTTATTTAATTATGAGGGCGTGAGGCTCTCAAAGTGGAAAACCATAGGTTGACAAACAGGACGCCTAAAAATTATTTGATTTAAGCTTCTTTAAAACGTCACCTGAGTTATTAAATAGACTAAAACAAAGTTTTGCCAATGGTTTAAAATCTTTTTCGCAATACTTTATTACATGTTCTTTAATAAATGTAAGACAGAGTTTGCGATATATCTCGGAGATTTATGCATTTTAGGCAATCAATACTAAGTAGGAATATTATCTTGTGTTTTCTCAACACTGATTTTAAATTATGCAATATATAGGATGTGTGCAGCAACAAGATCTATTCTGATGAAGAATTCTGTAAGCAGTAGTAAAGTAGTATATTAAGCGCTATTTAACCTGAAAATAAAGAGTATATTTCTTTGTGTTTCATATTTTCGAAATCTTCTCTTATTATTAGTTATCAGTAACGACCTTTGATGGTCTTTTCGCACGATATTTACATCCGTCAATAGAACTCTTATGAATTATTAAAATATTTTCTTTCATCCCATCCTAGCTAGTGTAACTTCTGGTTTTATAAATTAGCCTACCGTGTTCTTGTTTGGACACGCATGCTTTTTTTCTCACATTGCTCATCAAAATGATTCTGTTTAGTTCCTCCCATTGTTTTCCCTTTAAGACAAACAAAGACAAAGAAAAACAAGTTCTGGGACCATATATAAACCCCAAGTGATACCCTGACCGTTCCGAGGCGGTAACCCCAATGGATCTCTTTTTCGTTATTTGTTTGTGGTGTCTTATTTGAAATTGGTATTCTTATAAAAACATGGTTTATGTTCCTCTCTACTTTTTTGCTGTCTGCGGAGGCTGTGTTTTCTGAGTGTGGCGATTCCTGATATGTATATTTCACTTTTTAAAATAAAATATTTCTTGCCAGTGTCCCTCAATTTATCCTACCACTACCCATTTATTTTGCGAAAATCGGCCTGCCTAATAAACTTGACGTTTATACGGCACCCAAGCTTTATTAGGCAGGTCCGAAACTACGTTTTACCTAGTTTTCCGATACACAAAATACTTGCTAAAACTTGACCTGGAACAAATCCTACTCTTTTTGCAATTTCCCTAACAGAGAAGGAACCATTTGCACTACGAGAGAGTCCCATTTGTACTACGAGAGAGTCTATAGTATCTATTTGTACTACGAGAGAGTCAAGAATTATAATCCGCTTGAAACAGGAGCCGCTCTAATTAAAACTGACGTCATTTTCGAGAGCAATATTTCAGGCATAACAAGTGTGTAATCGATTTCGGACATATTTTTTGGATTGTATTAGACTAAAATGTGTTTAAATTGTTGCTTTTTCTGTGCTGATGGATTTATATGCTTGAAGATAAGAAATCCCGATTCAATGCCTGCGTCTAGGCCATTTCGGTTTCGAAATAAAAACTGAAATGGCTTTGTTGCTGGTGTTAAATTTCAACTGACTGAAGAAGGGAAAAAAATAAAGACTATTCTTTTGGACAAGGAAATACAGAGACTAGCTTTTTTTCACGTAGGCTAGTGAGCTGGAAAAAGTAGAAACTGGATGTTGCATGTTGGAGATGTTGGAAGCGCCTACGACCCGTAAACCCGCTGTTTATGATAACAGGTTTGTCGACTGTTCCCAATGGTTTTTGCAAAAATATTTTTGTTTCAAATTCTAAGACACCCCTCATATTTCTTTGATATTTCAGTATTCTCTACACATAGCCTATAAAAGTGAAAACAATTTAAACAAAATGGCCGACTTTTAACAGAATTGTCTCCAGGGCAGATGTATTCATACGCCAACAACAGATGTTCATTCTTTTTAAAATCAAGGAAAAATTTCTTTCAAGCGAAAAAAAGTGAAAAATAGGTAGTGGTGGTAGGATAAATATAATATTAGGTTACTGTCTTCAACAAGCTTGAATTTATTAGGCTCGTCTCCGAAAAATATACAGGGCTCGGCAGAGCCTTGCCCTGTATATTTTTCTCCAACTCGCCTAATAAATTCAAGCTTGGTAAGACAGTAACCTAATATTCTTTATCTATATGGTCTTGAAATCCGGCTCTACACTACCATTGAACAGGCTAAACCAAACAAATCAATATTGCGTGGAGACTTTAAGATTTTCTCTTTTCATTAATTGTTCTAAGAATGATTTCTTTTTTACTTTCTGTTTTACTTCTGTGATATATACTGAGCGAATTATCTAATAAGTCACCTTTACACGAAATTTAGCTATACAATGTGTTTAATTGTTGTATTGTATTAAACCTATTGACGTTAAAATAATACAGCTACCTTTAGATTGTAAATTGAACAATAACAATCTGAAAGAGAGAGAGACTGTTTTTTTTAAAAGAATACATACTGTGTCACTTTTACTTAGTGTAAGAGCTTGTGAAACTTGAAGTGTGTCTTGTTCTTCCCGTTCAACAACAATAGTAATTTTACTGCCATGAGGTGCCGCACGTATTTCTGACAGAACACAATCCTTAGTTTTGTCAGTCATATCTACACCATTTACCTGGAAAATTATATTTTTATTTTTAAAAGTGTTTAAGTGTACACTGGTTTTGACGCGAATGATGCGCTTGTTTACGATGAATCATAGTAGAGTGGCATTATCATATATTTACGTGAGTGACATTGAAAAAGAAACCCGATAAAGTTTAAAGCAACGAAAACGATACAAAATTCATAGATATAAACAGGAAAAATATTGTCTCCCCCGTGTCATTTCCAAACTGGATATAAATTTATATGGAAAAGTGATACGTCTTTTAAAAAAGGCGTTAAAATAATTTTAGGTGAATTTCATGTAGTTTTATCATAACGCATAACTAATATTCTAACCACCGATCATAAACATTAATTTCTCCGCACTGAATTGCAGTACAATCTTTAAATTTGAAACATGATAAGATACAACTGTTTGACTGCTTTTTAAGGCATTGCTATTAAAACCCATTTTCCCGGGATAAATCAAATGATATTTTAACGATGTAGAGGTACAACAAAAATACACAAAATTGATTGTAGCTTTTGTAAAAATAGGTAATACCAAAATCGACTAAAATGCTAAAAGTTGTTTGTAATAAATAGTTAAATGGAAAACAACACAATACTTAAAAAAATTATAGGACGCGTTTCGACATCTTTTATTCGTAAGGTTTAATAAAATAAACATAATACATAACGTCCGTTGGGCGTAAATAAAATGCATGTATAGAATTTGATGGTTCATGCATACAAAGAGGTGAATATGTGATTTTGGACCTAACGTGCATTGCACCGCGAAACACGAAGTAAATTCCAAAGTGGCAAATGACAATCATTACCAAAACTGTATAAGAACTAAAATAACTTTGCAAATATACATGACTTGAACCATTTCCTCTATATATACTTATTTTATCGCATGTGTGAACAGTGTAGACCCATATCAGTTGGCACATCCGTCCTATCTGATTAGGATCCGCACTAATTGCTTTCTGATTTATCAGGTTATTTCTGACCCGACCAAAAAGCGAAGAGTTCAGATCCTGATCAGATGGCACGGATGTGCAGCCAGATCTAAATCTACACTGTTTAAACGTGCGATAAAAGGCGTGTTTATGAAGGAAAGGGTTTAGGGAGAGTAATCTGGGTGTACATTTTACGAAAAAGTTTCAAACAAAAAAATGTTAACAACGCATAATCACTAAAACGACTCTTTTAAACTCCGAATTGTTTTGCTGTAAGCCTCTACGATAACAACTCGAATCTACGTCGTTTTTAACTGTGGTTAAACAATAGCTCTCTAGAAGCCACAGAGGAAAAAGTCACTAATCATAATAGGTACATTTTCTTTGTAATTTGATTTTGCTTCCGCATGAGAATTAAAAACGCGTATTATTTTCAACTCTTTATTGTTTTCAGCACTATGTAAGGAGCAAGCTTAGGCAAATAACATCTTGAAATTTTCAATTATAATCCAAAGCTTTAGTCAAAACTGAAGATACTAATCATGCGGCATATTATTCTATACTTTCCTTTCCGCTTGTAAGTATCTATAAAATAGATAAAAGGCTATTTAGAAACTGTACTATGATCATTATATGCATGTTTATCCATAGCAGACAACCACTTATCGTTACGACTTTCGCTACAAAATGCACAGAAGACTTCAAGAAATTTTATACATAACAGTAAGTTGAAGTTTGCACGTGTATTTAAAAACACATGTTGGTTAACTTAATGGTGTGCTTCTTTCATTTTTCACTACTCTGAAATGTCTTTATATTAAAAACCAGAATCTCACCATTAAAATCCTATCTCCAACTTTCAGTTTCCCATCTGCAGTCCCTTTCGCCATGACGCCCGATACTACAGGGTACGAAGTGACACTAAATCCTAACAACTGTTTTTGTTTGACAAGTTCAATTTCATATTTCTTGCTAGGCTCTTCTGTGGGTGATCTTTTAGTAGATCTACCAATATCTCTGCCCATTTGGTTGGATATTATTTCCGTCGTTGATACTGTTTCTTCTTTTCCAGTTAGTTCAGAATGTATCTGTTGAATTCTAGAAGTAATGGTCAATGGACTAGGCTTATTTGGGGCGTATCTCATGCCTTTTGCGAGATGTTTATTGAAATCTCTGATGATTTTTAAGCAAACATCTTCATTCTTTATTTCTGTCATAAATGTTTTCCTAGCCCTGAAAATATTTAGAAGGAGGCAAATTTGGTGTTTTATCATTTACCTGAGCAAATTATTCAATTAGATGCAATCGTTTGCTAAACTATATATCTAACAAACAATAAAATCATAATACTTTTTTTCATATTTAGCTCTGACGGGTTATTGTATAGCAGAACAGAACAGTTGTATCTTTTTATAATTACCATTTCAAAAGTTGGCAGTTATACTTAATTCTCCGACCAAAAGTTTGGAATAATTTCTGGGGTAGACAAAATATGTATTTACCTCTACTAAAGGAAGCGAACTGTAGCAAACCTTTTGTTATAAAATAAAATATAAAATATAAAGTTTCTTTATTTCTAAATTATCAAAGTAGCATTGCTTGTGTCGTGTTGCAGCCGTAAAGTCTCCCCGTACATTCAATCAGTGTTATTATTAATTATATAGGCATGGAAGCACGATATTAATATTTGTGTAATCTATATATTGCTGTCAGCTCGGGGCTCTGCGGTGCTTACCCTTATATGCATTTACTTTACTTCACCGTAGATATCTGTTTCCATTACCCACCCCCTCGATGATAATATTCTTATTTTTGAACCATGCAGAATGTCAATCATTGTGGGTGACCATATATAAGTACACTTGAAGTATCCTATTAATTGTGATGATACGGATGGTATGAATTGTGTCTGTCACTTGGATGGTTCGCTAGGCGCTTAATGGCTTTTGGTAATCTGAACATTATTATTATTGCTCCTG
Organism: Corbicula japonica; assembly: GCA_038501625.1. Lineage (NCBI taxonomy): Eukaryota > Metazoa > Mollusca > Bivalvia > Venerida > Cyrenidae > Corbicula > Corbicula japonica. The sequence goes on along the minus strand of JAZAYU010000656.1, from coordinate 76,543 downwards.
AACAGACTCAATCAAACCGAAACTAATTTGATAATTGTTGAGTTTGATGACTTTCAAAGTTCTTTTTAATATATTTAATTATCACAGTAGTTTTGTTTGTGACGCTTTGCGGCCGCACAAAAGTCTCCCCGTACATTCAACCAGATCTGTTATTAATTATATAGCCCTTTAAAGGCCGTTGAGAACGATATCAATATTGAGTTGCTCAAAACCCGGGGCTAGGAAGCGTGAATAGTAATACATGTATATGCACTTCCATTATTACTCCTCAAACAAAGCTTGAAATAATTTGGTATTTGTCGTATCCGGTGGCTTTCAACCTTCCTTTTAATCTATTCAATATGATGAATGGGCTTCAAATATAGGCCATTTTCAGACGTCTGAATTTCGTTGTTTTAACCATGTTGAATTTTAACCTTTTAATGAGATCAAATGTTTAAGAACATCTAACGTCTTTTATAACACATGAAATGGGTTTCATAACCAGACATAAGCTTTGAAGAAGCCAGCTGACCGTTGTGGTTCATATCAGAAATGTCAAAATTAATTCTCATCAGAAATTTAGCCGTCACCTATAATGTGCTTTGATAGCTCTATTGGGTAATTTTGTAATTGAGATTGAGAATATTTTAGTTCACTTTATAATAGAAATGTAAATACAGATTTCATAATCAAACAAGTATATTTAATAATAGCACTTGTTTGTACAAATTATTGGTTTGACAACGACAGTTAAATAAAGATCGTTATATCAGTTTTTTTGCATAATTAGACTAATTAAGCAATATATTCAAACGTAAAATCAGCGGCAATAATAATCCTTGTTCAACTGAATAGATTCTTTTCACAAAAATACCTATTATAAAATAGCAAAGTGGAAAATATGCGATTTTCAAAATAGTGTTTATTGAATCTTAGTTGAAAACTACTTTAGATGAGAGGAAAAGTTTTGAATTGAAATATACATTTGAGTTCTTAAGAAAATCAGCTCTAAACAATTGTTACGAATAAAAATACCCATAATATAATTACTTACCTAGAAATCTTCATAAACAAAACTACATAAGTGCAGAAATATTGTACGTAATATGTTTTAGTATTTATAATACTATGTAGCGAAATATTATTTAATGGTTACATGTAATAGAAAATTGTCTTTCATGCTAAACTAAGAAATTTAAAGGCAGTTATCTGAACTTTATAATATAACCACTCTTTAAAAGCAGATTAATTTTGTGATATTGGCAAGCTAACAATTGTAGATCATTTTTCTTTGCATGCTGAAAATACTCGGGTCAACGAAAGAAGTTATTTCAAGATTTAAAAGCGTTTTCATCCAGTGTGCTCTAACTCACCTTTCTACCAAAAACAATTGCAATATATAAAAAATCGTTTCTGCTTTTCAACATTTTTAAAAACATCAACATGCTTTTGATTAAACACTCAATATATTTGTTAACAAAAGTTCGACAGGCCATAATCTTTTTTGCATTGGCCTTCTTTACATATTTGTTTTTCATTGTGTTTGGTGTATTAACATGTACTTACATTTTTCTACGCCAGGTACTTTTACAAAGGCATGTAAGTGATGCTACCTTTTAATAAGTGAAACTCTCTAAACTGACTCCGAAAAATACACAGGGAGCATTTCCTCATTTAACTACATGTATATTAGATTGTAATTAGCTACAGTGATTAGGATTAAGGTGTTATGTTGCCATTATATACTGAAGGCAAAAGCTTACAATGCGACAACCGTCAAAATCTAATCTGTGCAATATACATCTATTTAGGGAAGACACCCCAAAAGCGTTGCAAAAACTTGAGGCTCAACTCTATTACCGTAAATGTGTTTATTAAAAAGCAATGTCTGGTCACATGCATAAAGATGGTAATAAAATATGCTGACATCTTACACTGAACTAGAAAAAAAGACATACGTTCAATATGGTGTGTCTTCTTACATTGGTGCGTCCTCCCACATCCCACCTCTAGGTTTCTTTTAAGTATTTATACCAATCAACAAAAAACAGACATGCTGAGGTTCAAAAAGGATGTACCTGAGAAAGTTGGTATTTTGAATGTCAATACCATTTATCTCGATTATTCTGTCTTTCACTTTCAGGGGACATTTCCTTTCTGTGTTTTCTTCAGGGTTAATGCTGTCCACAACGATGCCATTACTAAAACAGCAATAAACACATTAATTTATAGTCAGATATTATACTAGACGCGTGTTCAGTTGAACACTTGTGTCGCCCTCAGGAACTTTGTCAGAATAAAGAAAAGTACAAAAAGGGGCATAACTGCATCAAATGTGACCTTGATCTTGGCATCATGATGACCATTTTGTCATAAGCAATATAATATGAAAGTTTGATGAAGAACTTTTTAAATATAGCCAAGTTATAGCCAATGATAGGTTTTCGTGTTAAAATTCCAGTACAAAAAGGGTGTAACTCCATCAAATGTGACCTAGGCAACACCATGGCCATGTTCTTATAAGCAATATCATTTTAAATTTGAATGAAAAAAAGTTAAGTAACGGCAAAGTTATGTTAAGTTTTTATGTCAAAATCAAAGTACAATAAAAAGGCATAACTCGATCAAGTGTGACCTTGACTAAACGAATTGGCATCATCAAGACCGTGCTATTACAAACAATAAAATTTAAAAGTTTGATGAAAAAAATATTTTTAAAAGGCAGAGCTAGCCAACGTTAAGTTTTCGTGACGGACTTACGGACCGCTGGAAGGACGGGCAAAGCGATCTTTATGTATTGCCTCGAAAGGGCGACACAGAAAATCAGTCACATCATACTAGTTTTTGCTCCTTTCGTCGTTACCAGACGATTTAACTAAACAACAAAATCTCCTAGTTTTCCTTATTAATTTCACCAAATATTTTCTGTAGACTATCCGAAAAATTCCACCAAACCTTATATAAATAAAAATGCATGATTTGCTAAAGGACTTATAGATTAGAACACAAAGAATTTATGTTGAGTAGAATTAACCAAAACGATCAGAGTACTGTCAAATAAAACCAACGCAATCGTCATCATCAATTTGTGACTTAATGATCAATATGTGAATATAAACTTTCTTATTTTCCAGTCACCTCATTCCCTTCTGCATGTACTAATTTCATTTTTGTCTGCTTAGACTGAGTAGAATTTAATGCACAAGAAAAATCAATAAATTTTATTATATATCATTCTGAAATCTTTCTGTATGTTTTAAAATAAGAGAAGATGTACTCACTGTCCTCTCCTTGTGAAGTCCGGCTTTATTTGCAGCCCAGGCGGTATGTCATTTCGCTTTAAGTTAAGCGTCATCGTAACCTCTCTATAATAAGAAATGCATTAAATATCACTTACTTACCTGGGCAAATAATAGTCTTTAGATATATTTCATATTAATATAATAATATAATTATGTACATAACCATATTTAGACGGCTGACATTGCAAAATGTATATCAATTTCGATTGCGGATCTATGTAAAACTCTGATTTGTTCAAGGGTTAAAAGAAGATGAAATATGCATATCAGGAATCGCCACATTCAGAAAAAAAGCCTCCCCACACAGTCAAGAAGAAGAGAGGGAGAGATCATAGTTAATAAAATGATCAGTTTCAAAAGAGACACCACTAACAATTAACAAAAATGAGAACCCGAGGGGTTACCACCTTGGAACGGTCAGCGGCAAATCAAATTGCCACTGGGGGTATAAACCAGGTTCTAGGGTGCTCCAACCTCACACTTGCCCCAACAAGTTCTCATATCACAAAACAATTTAAAAAACTGGCACTTGACAGGTTTTATAATTGAACTGTATTTTTACACTTTAAAACAGGAAGTAATTCTTAGAAAGATTATCGGGTAACATTTTCTGTATCTTTAAGCTATAAGAGGCAATATCAATTTCAAATGTTCGATGAGGTCAGTTTGGAAGACAAAAATCAAGTTTCTTATTTCTCACTGATATAGGAGTGGGGAGCAAGTGTTTAGTACTAGTGTATTTAACTGATTGTTGTCTTCATTACGGTTTAGGTCATTGCGGTTTAGGTTATTAATGTATAGTTTTGAAAATAAGGAAGAAATTATGACTAACATCAGACTTGAAAAAAAAGTTCGCACAAAACTAGGAGGTTAAAGAAAACACACTTTGTCCGATTTGATACCAAGACAACTTGGACTTATTTGTTCATATGAGAACTTATTAGGACGTGAGTTTGTGTTTGGTACAACCTAGAACTATGTTTACCCCCCCCCCCCAATATCTTTGTGGTGTCTTTTTTTAATCGATTCTCTTATAAACTCATAACCTCTTTTCCTCTCTACTTTCTGGCTGCGTGGGGAGGCTGTTTTTACTGGTTCTGGCATTTTGTGATATACTTATTCCTTTGTTTCTGAAATTATATATTATTTTGTAAGTAAAACATTGTAATATGCGTATCAGGAATTGCCACATACAGCAGACACAGCCTCCCCCCACAGCCAAAAAGTAGGGAGAAAAAGAGAGTCAGCCAATGTGATTTGACAAATTTAATTGTACATTTTAATTTATGTTGTTTTGAGCATAAAATTCGTTCTTATTAGTAAAATACGATGTCGGTTTGCAAAGAAACACGCGAAATTCTAATATATTAGAAATTGATAAAAATAAGTTATGATAGACCAGTCGAACCTAACCAAAATTAAAGTGTACTTACCTGTCCATCGCCATGATACTTGGTTTCAAAAGATTAAATATTGTTTCAGCCAAATGGACATCGTGAACTGAAAATTGTATAACATGTTCATTGCAAGAGGAATACAAATCGATAAGAATAATTATGTCTTGTATTGACTAAGTATACGTTTATAATCTTATCACAAAATTGCTAATTTTAAATAGCTATTATACTATTTGTGGATTGAAGAGAAATTTATCACAGCTCCTGCAGTAACCATTGAGGCACATTTTAATTACACAACAGCTTTTTGGTGCCCAGTGTGTCACAAAAATGGTATTATAGTAAAATAATAAAGAATACATTAAAGTATTCAGTTTCATTAAGCCTAGTACGACAAGCCTAGTACGACAAGGACGAAAATTCAAGAGATGATGATGTTATTGGTGACTTTTTTCTCGTATATTCTAAAAAATATATATAATAAGAAATAAAATAAAAAATAACACACTCCAGCTGTGTATGTGTTGGGGGGGGGGGGGGGGGGGGGTGAAGTCGACTCGCTTTATTTCAGATACGCCTGCACTTTTTAACTTGTAAGTAGTGTTATCTTAATCTTTAATTATAATTTACTGCTTAAGACAAGTAAACAAAACAGGGAATACATCTTTCTTATTTAAAAGTTTTCTAATTCTAATATTGCACTCTCTGAACTCATGAGCTATTATCTTACATATTTGACAGCAGTATGATGTAAGGACTAACCCATCAGGTGTCATGTATAGAAATTCTGTTTATTTTGACATGAACGGCTTTCTTTTATCTAAACTATTAAAACGTTCTAATCCTTGAGGTTTATTGCTAATGCTGTTTTGTCGAAAATTTTTAATATATCCAAATAATCAAGGCAATTTTATATCCTATTAAAACGCAAACAAAATTGAAAGGACATCAGACATTTGAAAAATTACATTTTTATCTCACTGATAAGTAATTCGGACAAGCATGTTCGTATTCGATAAAAACACACCACCTTCGAATAACCAACTGCGTACATGTACATTATACATTATTTGCACCAGCATTGCTTCAATTATGGCAAAATGTACGATTAACTGTTTGCCAAACTCGTCAGGTACGGTACTTTGATCACAAAAACATAAAATTAATCACCAGCTTGAATACTGTTCCTTATAAAAATGAAGTCGAAGTTTTAAGTTATGAACTCCAATAACATTAAAACTAAAGCCTTTAAATTAAAACTGGCTTATACATTTAAAACAAAATGTAATGTCTCATACTGAACGGCTCTTTTTCAGTGTCAAAGACAGACTAGCCTTTTTAAAGCTAATTCTTGTCCTAACGCTCTATTTAAGGTTGCGTAAGGTTATCAAAAGCTAACAAAGAGCAGAATATGGAAGATACATTGCAATGTGTCGGCTAGACACCGATCATTTACAACGGTAATAAATTATGCAGGGAGAAATTGTTTCTATTTGCGATTTTTTATTAGAGAGGCATCCAGTAGGGGGTTGATGTATTCTTTCTTTATCGTTTTACCTGAGATGAATCATAAGGGGTTGTTTATTAATCTGTTTAAAGCGTCTTAAATTATATGTATAAGTTATTTCAAAAAGGCTCTTAAGGTGAATACGATCGCTAAAAGAATATATTTTAAAAGAGGTATAACTACCCTATAAATACGTTTAATTGATTAATTGATTTACCGATGATATAAAACTGTAATCATGTTTACTTCGACATCGTTTAAGCAGTGTAACCTTTTTCGATTGTGCGTAATTTTTGTGTTGTTTTATACCTTGCACATAACCCACCAGCCCAGCGTAGAGTATTAAAAAAAATTGCATAGCTCACAGCGTGCGGCTTTATTGTTTTTTGCATGAACTAATTTCATGAATACAAGTTTTCAAAACAGGAATACTGTGGGAAAACGCAGTTTTTGTTTTAGTCGCATTTCAGAGGTAAAAATAAAAATGAATATCACAAATAATTTTTTTTCGAAATAATTAACCCGCTCTTCCAAATACTAAAAAAGGCTTATCCGTTCCTTTAAGCTTACGTGTTAAGTTTAAGTAGATAAAGTTTAATGTCGCGAAGCTCTCCCTCTATTTCAGAGTACTGTCTACAGTTTGAAACTTTTGTCGTTCAGCAGTAAGCTTGGAATGTAAGCACTTGTTTTCATGTTTATTTAAAGTATCAGTCACATTATTCAGCGATGGGGTATTCGTTGGGAAAGTGATGCATTTTTTTTTATAAAAATGGATTGGTTGCCGGCCGGACACCCATAGTAATAGGACGGTGAATTAGGCAACAGGGCGCATCGGTGGGGGTCATCGGGAGAAAATAACTTGTAGTTAAAAATCAGCGATGTTTCCACATATTTATCATATTGCTTTTCATCGGCAACCCATCATTAACACATCTATGTATAACACACCGATGTATGGCCGAGCATCGTCCAGTGTTCGTTAAATTTGAGAGTCATAGGGTTAGTGGTAGGCAACAGACATCGACTGATTATCGGCCGATGTTCGACCAAACAATTTTCCATAGTCGACCGATGTACGACCGAATTGCGAACAATTGTCACCAATATATGAGAGATGTAATATACATCGGCCGATTATCGCTCGAACATCGCTCGTGGAACATATCCGGCTCCGTGCGGAGGAGAGAATTAAAGTCTGACTAATGCTCCTTATCAGTCTCCCTCATAAGAGTTTCGTACTGACCAAACAGGGCTCTTGTCAAGATTCAATTACGGACACACTACTGTATTCTTCGTCTTTGGGCTCTTGGTTGCTCTCGTTCAGCTTCTTCCAAAAACGCCGCCAATATAACGTCATGTTGAAGCCGGGCTTGTGCGGTTTATTGCTGCAGAATGGCCAATCTCAGATGTCTAGGTGTCAGAGGCATTGTGGTAGATTGACCATGCTAGGTAGGGTAGTCATTTTATACTAATTCTCCGAAAGAATCTTCAACGGCCACGGGAGCAAGGTACGTCGGCCGACTATCGCCCGGGCATCCTACAATGTCTGTAAGATGACCGGCCAAAAATCGTACGATATCTAACTCACCGCATGGTCACCGACCGAGCATTGTAGGATGATCGGTGAAGACTGTATGATGTCAGTTCAATGGCCGGTCGATATCGATGCCACGCCGGTGAAAACTTGTTTCCCCTCATGAGTCACTTGCCATGCGATCATCGGCAGGGCTATGTAGGACCTGCGTACGACGCCTGTTGCTCTGACAGATGTGTTAAGGACTGATTGGCCGATGAGGACAGAGGTTGGGACATCGCTCACACCACCGATTACCGTCGGTCTACGGCCACCCTCCGGGTAATGTGACTGAGGCATTAAGCATGTCTATTTTCCGAGCACTTTCTTGCACTGCTTCCTGTAGAACGATGCACTGTGAACGACTATCCTGTAGTTCTTTCAAACGTAGGTTTATGCATTTCAAGTCATCCCGCTCTCGTTTTCTTGTTTTGAAATCAAGTCCTGGCGTATTGGTTTGCATTTCTATGACGAAATCATCCTTTGCGTTTATGAAAGTTAGTGCAGCTTCCGCAGTTATTCGTCAAATGAAGGCTGTCATCCTTTCCTTGTCACGTTTGCGTAAACTGTTCGCCTTGGTTTTCTTTTTTACAGAGCTGCAAACTCGTACGAATTGTCCGACCATGCGGCAGTTGTTGCACACTGCATTCCACGCATGGCATCGATTCGTTTCATGTGTATTTCCACAACGAACACACATATTTGGGTGCTTTCTATTATAATTTCCTCGAGACATGGCTTTTAATTGTCCAATTTTAAATCACTCGTGGGGAATAAGTTCTTCAAATGCTAAAGTACTCGCATGTGCTTATGAAAGTCCGGAAATGCACGCGGATTCTGTCACCTTACGATATTCTCTTCTTTGGCACTGTTTTTGTTAACGGAAGAATTACGAATTTTATTCCGATTTTCAAACGTTTGATCAGTTCTTTGCACAACGGAAAACCAATTGCATTAATAATTATCAATACTATTATCTGGAAAATCCAAATAATATATTTAACATTTCACAACAAAATCGTTTCTTAAGGAATACCATATATGTTACCAGTTGGATATCTCCAAACTTAGTGAAACCTGGGTATCAAGATCACCATAGTTACCAAATATTTAGCGTCTTGAAAATTTTATAACCTCTTAATTGAGATTAAGATACTGCGTCTTTGTAACCTTGTCTGCCATGATTTTATATCTTTAAACAGGTTTTAAATGATTAACACTGATAATTGTTGCTAGATTTAACAACATAAAGGAAAATTTGTAAAGCTTAAGAAACGATTTTTACTGCATAACACTACGCCATCTACAAGTAAATGTTCTCTGAATAAACAATGTGAGATGTGGTTAGAAAACGATGATTTTCAATCTGATGAGCAGATAAGTGATTTGTAAAATTATTAAAACTAGCTAATTGGGAACATACCATGCACAATTTAAAAAAGTGTGGTTAGGATTGAAAAGTGTGGTTAGGGTCTTCAGTAAAGTGCCATTGTGTGGTTCTTAAGTTGATATAGTTTCTGTTTCACAGGCACTAATGTTTCTGATTTTATAGACAGTAACAATAATTAATCTACCAATTTTTATCTTGTTTAAATATATAACTTGTATGGCAGGTATATTGTGGTTTAAATACTTTTGTGTGAGGACCATTTGTCTGTCTACATGAACTTTGACATAACTCATTCTTGCAGAAACGATTCAATAATCAGGGCACTAGACAACTTGTGGGGACTGGTACCCATACCCTCAGGTAGGGGAAATTTGTGTCGTTTTAAGACAAAAAGACAAAGGATGGGAATTTTAAGTAATCTATGCATGTTTTGACATTGAAGTGTCAAATTTGCTCATAAAACAGTTTTTTTACCACTGATTACAATAGCTAGTATAGTTTTGACTTAAGCCTTACAAAATAAAAAAAATATTTTCAAGGATCAAAGGAATCTTTATTTCATTTTTAAAATCCAAAAGAAACAATCTTTATCTTGCTGTATTTTTCCTTAAAAATAGGATTGTTAGGCACCATTACACTCTTTTCTTTTTTACTTCTTGTAGTCAAGTCAGACACATTGTCAAAATCTAAATTACTGAAGAAAAGCTATCGTTAGCCTTCTGTTTCGGGGTTTTGACCTCAAAAATGTTTGCTAAAAAGTAATCACAAAATCATGCATTTTCATCAAATTCATATATGTCTTTCTTTTTTTATTTTTGAGTGGATTTTTAGATAGGGGAAAAACATACTATTTTAAGAGAGGTATGGTACCCATATTCGGTCCCAAAAACGGCTAAACGAGGGCCCCGATAAGTGTGTGTCTTGTATAAGAACAATCTTTTCACATTTTTGTTCACAGGAAGTCGAAGCATTGCAACTTAACATTATGCTCATTTTTTTTCACCAGTGCTTTTTAAAAAGAATGCTTCTCAATCATATGGGATCTTATGACATTGCCTGATGTTTCTATTGATTATTATGACATCTAGTAGTCAGTACTAAACTGAGTCAGCTTTTGCTGATAAAATATATTGCAATGAATAGTCAAACTAAAGTTATCCCCTGTCACAATTCTATTCTATTTAGTTCCGCACATTTTTTTCACGTTTAGGGCTAACCCATTCTTTATCAGGGGACCATACGCCGCTGATCATGGAATGGTGTTAATCTGAAAATATTGAATTGAAGATTCCATGTCCACAGCCATATGCAATCCACCGTTTGGGATTGTTCAAAATTGTACTGTTTACTAGAGTAAAATATTGAGTTGCGTTCATCAGGGGATATGCAGCTAAGGCAGTAATATACGTTCCCATACTTGTTATGAACAAGCTCGATCAAACTGAGCGTGCAATATTTTCAAATTTGCCGTGTTCGGTGGTTTTAAAAGCACCCATTTCATCTTTTAAAAAAAAATCAAACCGGTTTAAAATGTTAAAAAGTTGGTTCTCTGAAATTTGGGTTTATGATAATAAAGTATATTATTCACTACTAAAATATTAGATTTATTTTAGAGTCTTTATGTTAAAAAAAAATGAAATATGCATATCAGGAATGGCCACATCCAGCATACACAGCCTCCCCACACAGCCAAAAAGTAGAGAGGAAAAGAGAGCATGGTATTAAGAAATACTTTTATTTAATATTTTCGGTGTAAGAGATACGTTAATCTGTCTTGCCAACAGCAATTCGAAATGATCGCCAATTTTTAAATTGTATAAAAATATCTTCATAGCATTACCTACTGCCTGTATTTCACTTTATATCCATTATTCACTATTATTTCAAAGAAGAATTATTAAAAAATCCCCTTTTTATAATACCTTCAATGTATTGTAAAAAGGAGTGTACAAATCTAATTTGCTTGCTTATGTAATCAATATTTGAGATAAGAGTCACGAGCGTGAGCGTTAAATGAAAATGTAAACAGAACAAAATAATTTGCAATTCGATTTAGGTATGCTTCATATTTAAACAAACAAGATTGTTTTTGAAAGGACTAGGTATCACGGAAGATACATATAATAAGACGAAACTACATGTACAAGGAACAAAAAACATGCACTTGCACCTGTGAAGAACGATTTTGAGTCCCAGATATAGGTTGAAGATTTTAAATCTATTTTAAACATCTTATTTGGTAACGGTGGGCAGATTTCTATATTTTCGCGAGAAAATTGCTGCATTTTTTTCATTTTTTAGGAATTCAGCGATCATTATAATGTAATAATGCTATAGTAAAGGGCTGAAGTATCTGTTATACAAACCCCGACCATAAAACGATTCCGTAAGCATATACTTTATTCGGTTATACTGAGAGCAGCATTAGTAATTTCCGCAAATTTTCGTGTGTGTACATTTTATCTAAATTAAAAATAAACGATTAATTAAACATTTTGTGAGAAAAATATATGGCTATATTATTGTTTTAAGGTTTTTTTGATAGCTTACTCGGACAGAAAAGTTTGTGTATAATTAATAGTTAAATTCACTAAAATATTATAGTTATACACCTTACCTTGATATTTATTAAAATAAAGCAGTTCGGTGTAAAGGATCAATTTAGCGACCCCAGATCGATTTCTCGTTAAGGAACCTCTTTTATGTGAATTTGTTTTATATTTTATCGTTAGATATAACTTTCTTAAAGACGAATGTTTTTCATTTTCGTTCTGTTACTATTACTACTCTTTTGTAAAATTAGAGGTTTCAGTAGTTATAAAACGGAGTTTATATGCATTTCAAATCTATGTGACTAGCCAACTTCTTCCTTTTGGCCTTGTTCCATTTAAGAGTTCTATTCGCATTTGAGGCTAGGCATCAACGTTCTTCAATTTCAGGAGACCGCATGCATACACCCATGCAGACAAATATTTCAATTGTGTGAACAAGGTGAGCAGCAAATATGAAACAACTAACAACTGACAGTTTGTGACGAAATACAATGCAAGTAAGCAACAATCGGATATGCACACAATGTGCTGTGACTGTTTGAAATTTTGCTATTTAGCTGTAAATTTCAGATTTCTCCTACTGACCAGACTAAACAAGATATGCACGTTTTTATTTAGATATTAAAAAAATCATTTCGTAAGAAGACTCTAATTGATGCGAAAAAATATAAAAGTGCTTATCAGGAATTTCCACAACCAGAAAAAACAGACTCTTCAAAAAGCCAAAAGGTAGAGAGGAAAAGAGAGCAAAAATTTAATAAGAGAATCAATTCAAATGAGACATCACAAACAATTAATGATAACGAGAACCATTTGGGTTACCGCCTTGGAACGGTCAGTGGCAAAACAATTTGCAAATGTTTTTCTTTTAACCAGGTTCTATGATGCATCAACTTCACACTTGCCTCAATAGGTTCTCATAAACACGTACAAGTTGTCTTTGTGAAATAACTCCAACCCACCCATTTACGTGACATTGATGTATGCAAAAGCACACAAACATATAAAACATAAGACACCATTAGTATTGCAAAGCAAAAGGGCGGGTAGTCAGTAACCTTACCCAGACTAGAGCCCCAGGAATCAAATGAGCAAGAACACGATGACAGCGATGAAAGAAACTGATCGAGCCTCTAGGTTTAAACTTCTATCCTAATTAAATACAACTTAATAAAGAGAATATTTCAGAAAAGCAAGCAAATTTTCTTGATCTAAATATTTCCATTAAAATGTTTATGCCACTACTACAATAAATGATAAAAGAGACGATTTTAATTTTAATATAGTAAATTTTCCGATTGTAGAGCGATTTTCCCAAGCTGACAAACAGAACACTTGAAAATTATTTGATTTAAGCGTTGCCTGAGTTTGAACAGATCAAAATGGATTTTGCTAGAGGTTTCAAAAACTATTTGCAATATCTAATTACATATTCTTTAATAGCTGTAAGACACAATGTTAAGAATATTGAAAACTAAGTAGTTGTGCAAGAACATGAGTTATATAAATCTTGCTTGATGCGGTGTTTTCTACATTTGAGGCATTTAATACAAATTATGAATTTTCTCTTGGTTTAACTCTTATTCTAAGCTTTGCACAATACTGAGTGTGTGCATCAACATTATCACTTTCTGATGAGGAAGCCAGTGCGTAAGCATTAGTACTATTAAGTTATTCAGTTCAAATATTATTACAGTGTATACGTCAAACTATAATTGCATCACTTGAAGCCTTAGAAGGTGTTAAAACAAATATGTTGTGAAAATCTTGAATTCCCCTTTTCAAATGACGAAAGTTAAAACAAAGTCCTAGTGATGGTAATAAGTTATAATATTAAGGTTTCTAAAGAAGGCTATACGAGTGTCAATTATGTTGAATATTTGATTTTTTCAATAAGAAATAACATGTGGCTCAGTATGTCCTCTTAAGCACCATTCATTGCAAAAAGAGTTTAAGAGTTAAGACTGCTATTTCTGCAAAACAGCTAAAAAGTCTGTTTCCGATAGAATTCTATATTGCGGACCTTTGAAAATTGAACAGATACTACGGTGTTTGATTACATTTATATTCCCACTAATGCTATAGCCGGCAGGTTGATAGCAAAATTTTTAATTTGAACAATAACAATCTCATGCCTTTGGTGTATTTTCCAACAATCTGTAAATCAGATGTAAGTTCAGTATAATGTTATTTATGTTTCAGGTGTATTTTGATTGTGACCGTTCCAACTGTTACAGGACTGTTGTCGACTGCTGAAACTGGGGGATAACAAAATTGTAAGCAATAAATATGGCAACTACCAATCTTTACCGGAAACAAACGAATTATAAACATCTGGTGGCAAGAATTCCAGTAAACGCCAAAAATCTAAAAAGCTAATTAATAAAGGTCAGATTATTTGGATGCTGAAACCTATCAAAAAAGTGAAATATGCTTATCAGGAATGGCCACATCCAGCAGACACAGCCTCCCTACACAGCCAAACGGTAAAGAGGAAAATAGAGCATGGTTTTACAAAAATCAGTTTCAAAATGGACGCCAAAAACAATTAACGAAAGCGAGAACACGATGGGTTACCGCCTTGAAACGGTCAGTGGCAAAATAATTTTTTTCAATGGGAGTTAAAACCAGGTTCTAGGGTGCACCAACCTCACACTTGCCCCAACAGGTTCTTGTATCACAAAACAAGTGCAAGTTGTCTTGGTGAAATAACTCCAACCCACACATCGGCTGAACAATGTTGCATGCAAAAGCACACAAACATATAAAACATATGAAGCTTATAGCATTGCAAAGCCAATAGGCTCAAAGCTACCACCTGCATTTGTGATTTTCTACGCGAAAAAGACTAGAGTCTGTTACATTTATCTATCCATTGTGTTATCTCCTGTTAAGTGTTTAGTGAACCTTTGAATTTCGTGCAAAACAGGGACCTTTGTAAATTTGTTTTTGTTTGTTTATATTTCAAATGAGTAATCATAACAAAAAGACTTTATCAGTTAAAAATCATATGTCATCTAGCTTCTTAATCAGATGTTTTGAGCGATGTTAAAACTCTCAGTCCTTTAAATGATTCATCTTTTTTATTACTAGTTTAAGTCATTCTGAAATATTGAAAAAATAACAGTGTGTGCGTGAGTGCATCCGTCCATGGATTTTTCCGCACCATAAATCTTGCATTGAGCAATCTTGATTATATTTGGCACGAATGTTAACCTCAGTGAATCAGTGTCTCGCGCAAACCCAAGTTTCCCATCTCAAAGGTCAAGTTTGAAGGTCATGCAAGAGTCCGGCCCGTAACTTTGATATTCATTGAGCAATATTGTGAATATTTGGCGTGAATATTTGTCTTAATCTGACAAATTATCTTATGAATGTTAACTCCAGTGAGAGATGGAGTGTCTCGCTTAAATCCCAGGTTCCCATCTCAAAGGTCAAGAACACATGGATCAATGGTCATATCCGAGCTTGTCTGGACCATAACTTTGGCATGCATTTAGCAATCTTGTGTATAGTTGGCACGAATGTTAACCTTAGTGAGACAAAGTACCGCGTATAAACTCAGGATCCCATCTCGAAGGTCAAGGTTACTGTTAGGGGTCAAAGATCAAGTCAGAGTTTGACCAGCCAAAAACTTGCATTGAGCATCCTGGGTTATAAAATTATTTACCATGATAGTTAATCTCTAAAGAGATGGATTGTCAATCGCAAACATTATTTCTTTTTTAAATTCCAATGTTACAATTGCTGGAATGTGTCATATCAGGATTCGTCCAGCCTATTACTTTGGCGTGAGCAATGATGTTTATATATGGCATGTATATTAAGTTGTGAACCTTAGTGCTTTCTTCACAAAGGGCTCGACTTGGTGCCAACAGGCATCTAGTATTTTAAAGTTTGTCAACAAATTAAAAAAGAAGAATGGTATGGGGATTTTCTTTAGAACTGGGTAGACCTTTACCCTTATATCTATTTTATATAAGTACACTGTTTTCATTAGACATATTGAAAGTTCGATGAGTGATTATTAGATAGAGATAGATAGATATTTATTCAGGTTAAAACACACATATATACGAATTACAACATTTTATATTAGCATTTTAACTAAAAATATTAATGTAGCAAGTAAGACGCGTTTGTGGGATCACTACTGATCGAAACCCTGAGGCCTAGAAACTGCCTTAAAATATACTTAAATTAAGGAGAATAGCACAGGAAATATACAAAGTAGTATGAGACTACTAAAAAGTCATAAAAGTGTGTCATCTCCAATAAAATTTGAAGGGAACTGATCAGCAACTACCCCACACATAAAAACAACCAATTACACTTATATTTTTACATGTTTGTAATCTACTGTTTATCACAGTTGCAAATGCCAAATTACTTGGCTATCACAGAAAATTTCAGAACATTTCTTAGTATATTATACAAACATGAACAACCTCGAAAAAAGCCCTATATGAACTGTACTGATATGAATGTATATATATCTATATATAGTGTGTAAAACCTAGGATAGCCCATGAAAGCTCGAAAGCTTATTTCCAATGGGGTCCTTGGATAATACTTACTACAATAAGTATAGAATACCTGTAGGGCGAAAAAAAAAAAAAAAAAAAAAAAAAACAACAACAAATGGTGTAATACAGAACTATTGATTCAT
This sequence comes from Corbicula japonica, assembly GCA_038501625.1. NCBI lineage: Eukaryota > Metazoa > Mollusca > Bivalvia > Venerida > Cyrenidae > Corbicula > Corbicula japonica. Next base: position 60,171 of record JAZAYU010000656.1, on the reverse strand, counting down.
AATTTGAATTAGTAAGTTGTTACATTCATGTTTCTATAATATATATAAAATTTACCATGGTGACTAGAGAGTAAAATATTCACAAAATGTGATCATTGAATTAATGTATCTTGGCTGTGTCCAAGAGATGGTTCTTCACAGCCATTTTGAATCTAAATTTATTTTCAATTTTCTTTATTGAATCTGGTAGAGCATTCCAATCCTTTATTGCACTGTAATAAAAGGTAATGTTTTCTTTACCATGACATTTAGGTACTCTAAAATTATATGTATTAGCCCTAGTTGAGTAGGAATGAGTCTCTTTCACAAATACAAAGTTCTCTTTCATATATGATGGACACTTATCCTGTACAATTTCGAAAACATGGTTAAGTCTTAGTTGTTTATTTCTATTTTCTACATTTAGCAAATTCATATCTGAAAGTCAATATTAAGAATTGGCCGGTAAGTTTTTGTGAATTTTGTTTACATCAAAACCTGTTGTCATAGGAAATATAATTAAAAAGTTTAATGAGTTAATATTAAGAAATGGCGAAATTAATATCGATGTAAAGTTTTCGTGGCGAACGGACAAACTTTACCATATGTATCGTCTTTTTTATCAAAAAAGTCACAATTCATGAAAAAAAATATAATAATAATAATTGTTAATATATTTAATAATCATATCTTAAACTCAAACAGCATCGGGATGGGTGACTTCAAACCTTCTTGTATAAAATTTTTTGAAGGTTTGGGCATGAACTATGTTTTCTTAACTAGTATGTGGTCATTGTTAAATCATCTTCATGGGAAAAAAGTAACTTCAAGAGAAATGTTGCAATAAAAAACTTTGTCAAGCACTTTGCCTAAATTTATTTTCTTATCGATACTATAACTACAGAATGATAAATAACCGCACAGGCTTGTGTGAACACTTTCTTCGATCGATCGATCACTAACTTGAGACTTTGAACAAAATGCGAACATGGAAATAACACTATCATTACTTTCATTTTTGTTATAGACGCCAGTGTTCAAGCTGAAGCCGAGATCCGGCAAAACATATTTTATTTGTGTTTATCTTTAAATAAGGGCATTTCATAAAAAGATACGGGAATGTATTTTTGTAAAAAAAACAAACATTTAATGACGTAAATGTATCTAATTGATTGTGCATAATTATCTTTTCAGTTAATTAATTAAACGTTAAAGTTAAATGATTACGGACTAAACAGTTAATGCAGGTATCAAGCTAATGCCGCCGATAAGTGTTAGATTGACAATGTCCTTCTTGCTTGTGACTACTGCTATAGCTATTTTAAGGTCTACGATTCAAAATGTTGCCATATGTTGTTTTTCAGTTTGTCGTTCGCTTTCTATCTTGCATTATAGTGTTTGGTATGGGCGATTTAATAATACTCGTTATAAAATGAAAATTATTATAATTACTACTATCAGGAAAAGATGCATGCGGAACACAGAGCTGTCTCACGAAGTCAAAAACGAAAGAAAAAGAGAGCATGAATTTATATTTAAATCTATTTTTTAAAGTCACCAGAAACATTTGACGAATAGGAAAAAGTTAGGATTTACCGCCTTGGGATGGTCAGTGGAAAATCATCTTCCAATTGTGGCTTTTAAAAATTCTCTATGGTGCACCAACCTCACACGTGCCTGTGTGAAATCACTCTAACCGACCAACCTCTCGATTATGTTGCACGCGAAACACACAAACATATTAATCTATATCTCTAAAAACAACAAACGGATAATTTTATGTAACTTTTATAAAAAATATATAGCTCATTCAAAAAGGCTCTTAAGGTGAATACAATCTCTAAAAGAATATATTTTAAAAGAGGTATAACTACCCTATAAATACGTTTAATTGATTAACTGATTTACCGATGATATAAAACTTTAATCATGTTTACTACGACATCGTTTAAGCAGTGTAACCTTTTTCGATTGTGCGTAATTTTTGTGTTGTTTTATACCTTGCACATAGCCCACCAGCCAAGCGTAGAGTATTTAAAATTTGCATTGCTCACAGCGGGCGGCTTTTTTGTTATTTGCATGAACTAATTTCATGAATACAAGTTTTCCAAACAGAAATGCTGCAGTTTTTGTTTAAGTCGCATTTCAGAGGTTAATATAAAAATGAATATCACAAACAAGATTTTTTTTCGAAATAAATAACCCCCTCTTCCAAATACTCAAAAAAGCATACCCGTTCCTTTAAGCTTACGTGTTAAGTTTAACTAGATCAAGTTTAATGTCGCGAAGCTCTCCCTCTCTTTCAAAGTACTGTCTACAGTTTGAAACTTTTGTCGTTCGGCAGTAAGCTTGGAATGTAAGCACTTGTTTTCATGTTTATTTAAAGTATCAGTCACATTATCCAGTGATGGGGTATACGATGGGCAACCGATGCATGTTTTTAAAAAATGGATTGGTTGCGGGCCGGCCACCCGTAGTAATCGGACGGTGAATTGGGCCACTGGGCGCATCGGTGGGGGTCATCGGTAGAAAATAAGTTGTAGTTAAAATCAGCGATGTCTCCACATATTTATCACATCGCTCTTCATCGGCAACCCATCATTAACACATCTATGTATAACACATCGATTTATGGCCGAGCATCGTCCAGTGTTCGTTAAATTTGAGAGTCCTCGTGGGTTAGTGGAAGGCAACAGACATCGACTGATTATCGGCCGATGTTCGACCAAACAATGGCCCATAGTCGACCGATGTACGACCGAATTGCGAACAATTGTCACAAATGTATGAGAGATGTAATATACATCGGCCGATTATCGCTCGAACATCGCTCGTCGAACATATCCGGCTCCGTGCGGAGGAGAGAATTAAAGTCTGACTAATGCTCCTCATCAGTCTCACTCATAAGAGTTTCGTACAGCCCAAACCGCGCTCTTCTCAAGATTCAATTACGGACACACCACTGTCTTCTTCGTCTTTGGGCTCTTGGTTGCTCTCTTTCAGCTTCGTCCAAAAACGCCGCCAATATAACGTCATGTTGAAGCCGGGCTTGTGCGGTTTATTGCTGCAGAATGGCCAATCTCAGATGTCTACGTGTCAGAGGCATTGTGGTTGATTGACCATGCTAGGTAGGGTAGTCATTTTATACTACTTCTCCGAAAGAACCTTCAACGGCTACGGCAGCAAGGTACGTCGGCCGACTATCGCCCGGGCATCCTACAATGCCTGTAAGATGACCGGCCAAAAATCGTACGATATCTAACTCACCGCATGGTCACCGGCCGAGCATTGTAGGATGATCGGTGAAGACTGTTTGATGTCCGTTCAATGTCCGGTCGGTAGTCGGTGCCACGCCGATGAAAACTTGTTTTCCTCATGAGTCACTTGCCATACGATCATCGGCAGGGGTATGCAGGACCTGCGTACGACGCCTGTTGCTCTGACAGATGTGTAAAGGATTGATTTGCCGATGAGGACCGAGGTTGGGACATCGCTCACACCACCGATTACCACCGGTCTACGGCCACCGGCCTGGAACGATGCACTGTGAACGACTATTCTGTAGTTCATCTTCCAAACGTAGGTTTTCAAGTCATCCCGCTCTCGCTTAAATGTTCTGCAATCAAGTATCGGGTTGCATTTCTATGTCCGGAAATGCACGCGGATTCTGTCACCATATTATATCCTCTTTTTAGGCACTGTTTTTGTTAACGGAAGAATTACGAATTTTATTCCAATTTTCAAACGTTTGATCAGTTCGTTGCACAACGGAAAACCAATTGCATTAATAATTATCAATACTATTATCTGGAAAATCCAAATAATATATTTTAACATTTCACAACAAAATCGTTTCTTAAGGAATACCATATATGTTACCAGTTTGATATCTCCAAACTTAGTGAAACCTGGATATCAAGATCACCATAGTTACCAAATATAACCTCTTAATTTAGATTAAGATACTGCGTCTTTGTAACTTTGTCTGCCAGGTTTTTATATCTTCACACAGGTTTTAAATGATTAACACAGATAATTATTACTAGTATTTAACAACATAAAGGAAAATTTATAAAGCTTAAGAAACGATTTTTACTGCATTACACTACGCCATCTACAAATAAATGTTCTTTGTTGTGACACAATCTTTATCTTGTTGTTTTTTTCCTTAAAATAGTAGATTGTCAGGCACTATTACACTTTTTTTACTTCTTGTAGCTAAGTCAGACACATTGTCAAAATCTAAATTAATGAAGAAAAGCTATCTTCAGCTTTCTGTTTTGGGGTTTGGACCTCAAAAATGTTTTCGCAAAAGTAATCACAAAGAAACATGCATTATAGGGGAAAACATTTTAAATAGGGGAAAAACATACTATTTTGAGAGAGGTATGGTACCCATATTCGGCCTCAAAAACGGCCAAACGAGTGCCCAGATAAGAGTGTGTCTTGTATAAGAACGATCTTTTCATATTTTTGTACACAGGTAGTCGAAGCATTACAACTTAACATTATGTTCATTTTTTTCACCAGTGCTTTTTATAAAGAATACTTCTCCATCATATGGGATCGTATGACATTGTCTGATGTTATTATTGATAATTACTGAGTCAGCTTTTGCTGATAAAAATTATTGCAATGACTAGTCAAACTAAAGTTATCACCTATCACAATTCTATTCTATTTAGTTCCGCACATTTTTTTCACGTTTAGGGCTAACCCATTCTTTATCAGGGGACCATACGCCGCTGATCATGGAATGGTGTTAATCTGAAAATATTGAATTGAAGATTCCATGTTCACAGCCATATGCAAACCACCGTTTGGGAATATTCAAAATTGTACTGTTTACTAGAGTAAAATATTGAGTTGCGTTCATCAGGGGATATCAGCTAAGGCAGTAATATACATTCCCATTACTTGTTATGAACAAGCTCGATCAAACTGAGCGTGCAATATTTTCAAATTTGCCGTGTTCGGTGGTTTTAAAAGTTCCCATTTCATCTTTTGAAAAAATTCAAACCGGTTTAAAATGTTAAAACGTTGGGTTTCTGAAATTTGGGTTTATGATTATAAAGAATATAATTCACTACTAAGATATTAGATTTATTTTAGAGTCTTTATGTTAAGAAATACTTTACATAATATTTTCGGTGTTACAGATATGTTATTCTGTCTTGATAACAGCAATTCGACATGATCGCCAGTTTTTAAATTGTATAAAATATCTTAATTATTACCTACTAGCTGAACTTCACTTTATATCCATTAAACACTATTACTTCAAAGAATAATTTGTTAAAAATCCCTTTTTATAATACCTTCAATGTATTGTAAAAAGGAGTGTACAAATCTAATTTGCTTGCTTATGTAATCAATATTTTAGATAAGAGTCACGAGCGTGAGCGTTAAGTAAAATTAATGTAAACAGAACAAAATCTTTTGCAATTCGATCTAGGTATGCTTCATATTTAAATCAAACAAGATTGTTTTTGAAAGGACAAGGTATCACGGAAGATACATATAATAAGACGAAACTACAAGGAACAAAAGGCATGCACTTGCACCTGCGAAGAACGATTTTGAGTCCCAGATATAGGTTGACGATTTTAAATCTATTTTAAAGATCTTATTTGGTTACGGTAGGCAGATTTCTGTATTCTCTCGAGAAAATTGCTGCATTTTTCAATTTTTAGGAATTCAGCAATCATTATAATGTAATAATGCTATAGTAAAGGGCTGTATTATCTGTTTATACAAACCCCGACCATGTAAGGATTCCGTAAGCATATACTTTATTCGGTTATAGTGAGAGCAGCATTTAGTAATTTCCGCAAGTTTTCGTGTGTGTAAATTTTACCTAAATTATAACTAAACGATTAATTAACATTTTGTGAGAAAAATATATGGCTATATTACTGTTTTAGGGGTTTTTGATAGCTTACTCGGACAGAAAATTTTGTGTATAATTAATAGTTAAAGGCACTAAAATATAATAGTTATACACCTAACCTTGATATTTATTAAAATAAAGCGGTGTAAAGGATCAATTTAGCTATCCCAGATGGATTTTTCGTAAAGGAACCCTTTTTATATGTTTTATATTTTACCGTTACATATAACTTTTTTAAAGACAATTTTTTTTAAATTTTCGTTCTGTTACTATTACTAGTCATTTGTAAAATTAAAGGTTTCAGTAATAATAAAATGGAGTTTATAAGCATTTCGAATCTATGTGACTAGCCAACCTCTTCCTCTTGGACTTGTTCCATTTAAGAGTTCTATTCGCATTCGAGGCTAGAAATCAACATTCTTCAATTTCACCCATGCATACACCCATGCAGAAAAAATATTTCCATTGTGTGAACAAGGTGAGTAGAAAATATGAAACAACTGGCAACTGACAGTTTGCGACGAAATACAATGCAAGGAAGCAACAATCGGATAAGCATAGATTGTGCTGTGACTGTTTGAAATTTTGCTATTTAGCTGTAAATGTCAGAGTTCTCGAACTGACCAGACCAAATAATGCACGTTTATATTTAGATATCAAAACATGACTGTGTTAGAAGACTCGTTAAGATGCGAAACAATGAAATATGCATATCAGGAATTGCCACAACTAGAAAAAACAGCCTTTTCACAAAGCCAAAAAGTAGAGAGAAAGAGAGAGCAAGAATTTATAAGAGAATCAATTTAAAATGAGAGATTACAATTAGCGATAAAGAGAACCATTGGAGTTACCGCGTTGGGAAGGTCAGTGGAAAATAAATTTGCAACTGGTTTTTAACCACGTTCTAGGATGCATCAACTTCACAATTGCATCGATGAACAAACACGTACAAGGTGTCTTTGTGAAATAACTCCAACCCACCCATTTACTTGACATTGATGTATGCAAAAGCACACATACAAACATATGAAACATAAGACGCCATTAGCATTGGAAAGCAAAAGGGCGGGTAGTCAATAACCTTACCGAGACAAGAGCCCCAGGAGTCAAATCAGCAAGAACACGATGACAGAGATGAAAGAAACTGATCGAACCTCTAGGTTTAAACTTCTATCCTAATGATATACAGTACTGTTATCAGTCAAATAACCCGTTACCGATGTCATGCAGTGATTGTTTCGTATATCAGGGCTTTCCGACCACCTTTTTTTGGGTTGTCCCGGCTAGCTCAGTTGGTTACGTCGCAGGAATTGCAGGGCTAGGCGCTGTCGCCGTGACGGTGCGGATTCGCTCCCAGCTAGAGGCACTACCATTTTTAATAAAGAGAACATTTCAAAAAAGCAAGCAAATTTTCTTGATCTAAATATTTCCATTGAAAATGTTTATGCCACTACTACAATATATTGTAAAAGAGATGATTTTAATTTTAATATAGTAAATTTTCCGATTGTATAGGGCGATGTTTATAAGCTGACAAACAGAATGCTTGAAAATTACTTGATTTAAGCGTCCCCTGAGTTTTTAACAGTGGATTTTTGCCAGTAGTTTCAAAAAAACTCTTTGCAATACCTAATTACATGTTATTTAATTGCTGTAAGACATTATGTAAAGAATACGGATAATTTAGTAGTTGTGCGAGAACTGGAGTTATATAAATCTTGATTAATGTTTTCTACATTTTAGACATTCAATACCACTGGGGGCTAACGCGTGTGACGACAAGTGCTGCGCAACGTCACTGAGTGTACGTTGCACATCGAAAGATTGTTTACATTACGACGACATTTATCACGTGCTTGTTTCATTTTCGTGTATTTTGGACTTATTTTACTTCCAATGGAGATCCAATAATGATGGTAAATGTTATTTAATATAAACTGACACCTCTTGTTGTTATTCATAGTGCTTTAGTTTAGATAATGTCATGAAACTAGTTCATTTTTAAGATTCCTGTACAATGTCATCTACATATTAACTTCACAAAGATAATACTAATGACATGTATAAAAATTCTAATTTTGTGTATAAATGATGTGATATGATAATTATACGCTTATTGCTTCTGTGTTTCTGATTAAAAACCACCAGTAAGGCTGTTTTTCAGCATTAGATGGTGTGTGCGTGTTGCACAGAGACTGTGTATGATGTTCAACGAAGTAGAATTTTATGCGTGTGTTAATCAACGAAATCATTTTATAGATTTCAGGGAATAGACAATGCTGTATGTCGATACTTCTGTGTTTCATTTGGCGGTGAAACATGATGAGTCAAGTCAAAGTGCAGTGGTCCACCCAGAGGAATATTTGTTTTACATCTATGAGACAATCTCTTCGTCAAAAATAGGATATAAACAAAGAACATTTGAAGTACCTGGTCGTGATGTGACGACAAAAATCAATGCTCTGCGATTTGGTGAATTAACTGGGAACATCAGCGTTATTGGAAAGCAATGTGATATATGTGCAAATATAAGATACACGTTTACCTAAAGATTACTCATGTGTAAACTTTAATTAATATAATCTAAAGACCCTGTAACATTATACTAAGTTTCCACTGCTTTGGCACGGCAATGTTTAATTTTCAAGACTACGGCCGTGAGATCGCAAGAAAATTGTTAAATTATTTTTCGTGAAGATGGAGATCTCAAGACGTCCACACAGCGACCAAGGCGTTGCTACGGAGCTCCCACTGTGTTCTATCGCGTTCCTACAGATTTATTGTTGGCGATTGTCTGTGCTCTCGTGGCGCTTGCACTGCGTGCACTGCACTTTCACGGCGCTCACTCTGCGCTGACAGCATGCTGAAGACGTTCGTTTGCTATTCCTATAAAACGAAGTTTTGTTTGTTCTCGAACAGTTGAATCTATGCCTTTTGGCCGTTCGTCGTCGTCCCAGATTGATATGCACAAATTATTTGCTGGACTTGTATATCGGCAAGCAGTAGCCAGGCTTGGTGCCATAGTGAAATGAGTGTTTATTTGCAAATCTTATGAATGTATATAATTGTGTTCGTCTTTTTCATGCAAACGACGATGAAAGCGGTAGAAGCGCACTAGATCATGAAGTCGTTGTAAGAACGCAATAAAATAAATAACACTCTATATAAACGCCGTGGACGCGCAGTATAGAAGCAGTGACGTCTCTGAGATTGTCATAAAATCTCCGTACAAGCGCCACTTACAACCACAGCATTCGTTGGTAGAGCTCCTTTGTCGTTGAAGTAGATATTACTGCGTTGCTACGGCGACCTTACGGCGACCCCGCTGCGCTCTTTTCAGAACACCTAGCGACCGCATTTGTTTTGTGCATGCTCAAACGTCTGTCGGCGTTCTACTAGCGATACCACTGCGTTGCTGCGGCAGTGTTACGTACTGCGCGGATCTCGGCGTTCTTGTACCCCATAGGATCATCGTGAGAACGATGCCATAGTGTGACAGGTTTATCTGTATAAACTGCACTGTTATATTTTAAAAGGTTGTACGTTGAACATTTTGTACTACGCATCATCATTGCTAAATACTTAAAAAGAAAAAGTTTTTTCATAAGCCATTCTTGTAGCCGTGGGACAGTATTCAGAAAAAAAGAGAAACGTTGACGTTATATAAAGAACTTCATTATCTTTATCTCTTTGTATAAATAGATTTGATTGCAAAATATGATACATGTATAGTTATAGTATATACTCATTTAACACTTATTACATATATGTTGCATGGTACACTGAGATGAATAGATTGATATATTTAATATATTAGAAATATGTCTGTGTAGGTATTTCAACTCGAGTGCAATGATTTTAAGATTCGCTTAAGATGTTACATGACCACGGCCCCTGGGAAGATTTGCACTAGTGTTGAACCTTAAAAAGAATATGTAAGTGAATATATCAACAACATTCAGCTAGTAAACTCTAAAATGTTCTCAAATGGTTATCCTCGCGATCGAGATAATTATAATTATGCAGATTTTTCACTGATAATTCCTGTGTGTCTGGCTGCCACAAACAGCATTTTCCACACTCGGTCAGTGCTTTGCTGTCGCATTTTCGTTATTTCTTTAGTCCTGCAAAAAATAATGTGCATTCATTGAAGTAGGTGTTAAAATAACTTTCTGCTCAAGATGGCGCCGAAGGGTATACGAAGTGTCTCATTTTGAATTAACACTGACGTACAACATGTATGCAACAGAAGTTTCGAACATTCCTTTTTATGTATAATTCCTTTCAATTTGTTCCTGATGAACTTCCATGCTTTTAAACTTTAAAGCCATGTGTTTGTACTGTATATTATCAGAAAGAAAAGTATAGGTAGTTTATAAATTAACAGTGATCTGACACCTTGAACCGGTGCCCCTTTTTTATTCAATTATATGTTTACATATGTCATGTAATAAGCAGAGCCTATTTTCATATTTAGAGCCTTCATTATATATACACTCGTTAACAGTTCTTAGTGCACACTTTTCGATTTTGAATATCTCAAAGTAAACTTATTCTAATTGAATGAAAGTTTGACATAATGTTCATTATGATCAAACAACAATATTTTTGTTGAAAACCGTGCATATGTTTTATGTATTACGTCATCCACGTCGGCATACGCTATTTATGCGTAATCCACGTGCGGCAATCGAAATTTATTTTTTTACAATCGTTTTTGTTTTTCACATGTTCACCGACTCCAGACAAACACGAAAAACACACCAACAAATTGTAACCATGGAACGGTTGACGTCAGCAGACAACGACATTGCCGTCAAATTTCTGTTCACTGGCACAACTTCAAATTTGTTGCAACAAATCTTGACGGTTTTCGTAAATGCAAAAGAAATAACTTATTTGTGCATATTTTATTAATTTAAGAAGAAAATCAAACGTTATTACTTTCTTGATTGATTACGTTGCTTACGTTGAACGCTGATAATACTCAATAACGTCATTAAATATTTACGTAAAACAACGTCAACTCGCAAATATTAGTGTAACATTTGTTAGATAAGTGTCCAATTATTAAAAATTTAAAACTAAAATTTATAGAAATTCAATAAACTTTACAATCGAATTATTCGAAAATGACGTTTCTTCGGTCAAAAAGCGTGTCCGAAAACTGGTCAATTTTATCGAAATGAATACATTTTTTTCGTTCGGAAAGGCTGTTACACATCTATCATAGTGAATTGCATCATCCCAAACTGCTAGAAAATTCAAAAACTTTTGGCATAAAACACTGTGAAAAAAATGGAATTTTCTCCTTGAAATCCTGTAAAAACGTTATGGATAAAATAGGGAAGAGTGCGCTGGCTCGTCGTGCCCAGCAGACCATTACAAAGCTACAGGAAGATATTTCAGTGCAATGGAATGGCGAACTACAGTATTTTCTTTAAATGTACATGAAATTTAAATTATACAGAGATGAGAAAACGATCACAAATGATAGCCGATGCAATGATAATCAACTTGAGAATTGCTCTCTGAGTACAAGTGAGCTAAAATGTTATTATTTTTTAATCTGGTTAAGCAGACTTAAATTTTTTGGTGTGCTTTAATAGAATATTGATTCTTCTTCATTGTAATTTACACTATTTTGAAAGAATTAATCAAATAATTTGAATAATCAACATTTATCAAGTGTGCACTTAGAACTTTTGACTAGTGTAGACATACATTTGCTTTCATTGCGTCAGTAAACCTTGTGATTTACTTAACATGTCCCTTTCAGGCCATATTAGCCATCCTATGCCCCACAAAGCAAAAAGTGGATACTGCTTTGTGTCAGCGATTAACTGACTTTCTCGAATAAAACACCCGGTGATGTATTTATTAATTACCAGTACGCATATTAATATCAAATGTTATAACTACCGCATCTTCGCTTTCACGTTTCCAAACAAACCGAAAACAGTCTTCAATGATTAACGCCCACACTGTCGATTAGAATCGCACACACTATTGATTTCGTATAGACACGTACACTCTATTTTACTTTTACCGAGGCAAGAAACACTTTAATTAGCATTAATAAAAAATGATAAGACTTTGTAATGTTTTGGTTCTTGAAACTAATGCTAATGGCCACTTATATAAGAAATTAAACAAATAATGCAATTAAATAATATTTTTTTGTAATATTAATACATTTATGTTATATTTGGCAAACACATCGCAATATCAGATGAAATCAATCATTGACAAGCATTAAATGTTTTGAAAAACGTAAAATAAACTATACATTACACACCTTGATTTCTGTTCGATTTTTGAGTCACCTCTATGTCATGTTTCTATGTTAATTTTATTCATACAGAAACAAGTCAGGTGTAAGTCTTACTAGCAAGACTTTTATAAAAAAAAATTCTGTTGACATGGTTGAGAAACATACACTTGCTGTCGATGCGCAACACTTTTCCGTTACAAGCGTTAGCCCCTAGTGAATACACATTAGGAATTTTCTCTCAGTTTAACACTGATTCTAAATTTTGCACAATACTGAGTGTATGCAGCAACATTATTACACATTGACGAGGAAGTCAATGCTTAAGCATTAGTACTATTAGGCTATTCAGTTCAAACATTAATATAGTGTATACGTCACACTATATTTACATTATTTGAAGCCTAAGAATTTTACTTAATGCTTTCTTCACAAAGGGCTCGACTTGATACCAACAGGCATCTATGTTTTTAAGTTTGTTTAAAATTTAAAAAGAAGAAACGTGTGTTTTTTTAGAACTAGGTAGACCTTCAATCTTATATCTAATTATATAAGGACTCTGTATTCATTAGATACAGAAATTTAAGTACATTAAGTGCATAACTCTGTCAAAAGTGATCTCGAATTTTCTGTACATCACGACCTGTTTCCATAGGAAATATAATTTAAAAGGTTAATGAGTTAACATTAAGAAATGGCGAAATTAATATCAACGTAAAGTTTTCGTGGCGAACGGACAAACTTTACCATATATATCGTCTTTTTCGTCCAAAAGGGGACACAATTAATGAAAAAATATATTATAATAATAACTGTTTTATTTAATAATCACATCTTAAACTAAACAGATTGCTCTCTCTCTCTCTCTCTCTCTCTCTCTCTCTCTCTCTCTCTCTCTCTCTCTCTCTCTCTCTCTCCGGCCCTTCCAACAAACTATTCCTATAAAATAATACCGCACTGATCATCACATATTGTATGCATCGGGATGGGCGACTTCGAACCTTCTTGTATAAAACTTTTTGTTATAGATGCAACTGTTCAACCTGAAGCCGAGATCCGGCAAAAACTAGATTTATTATTGTTTATCTTTAAATCAGAGCATTTCATAAATAGATACGGAAATGCATTTTTGTTACATTAACATTTAATGACGAAAATAAAAATTTTGTTGATGGTGCTTAATTATTGTTTCAGTTAATTAAGTGAAAACAGTGAACTACCACTTTTATTTCACCGGGAAAATTCTATATTTCACTGAAAAACATAAAATAAATAGGCATCCCTGTCAGTGCTTTTCGTGCTTGGTTTTTAACTCCTCTACACTTGATCGCTAGGTGGCAGGGTTTAAGGGTTTTAGAGTTTATGAAGGTTTATTGTGAAATCTTGTAAACGAACGTATATATGGAGTAGTTAAAGTTGTGATATTGGTTTAAACCAAAGGTGGTAAATTGTTTAACCACTGACTGTTCCAAGGCGGTAACCCCAAGGGTTCTCATTTTCGTTCATTGTTTGTGATGACTTGTTTGAAATTGATATTCGTATGAACACACGGTCTCTTTTCCATCTTTACTCTTTCGCTGCGTGGGGAGCCTGTGTTTTCTGAGTGTGGCGACTACTGATATGAATATTTCACTTTCTTTCATTCCTGCCATTGTGTTTTGAGCTGATTAGACTCCAGGCGCCCTTATCTCAGTAATGACGTTCAAGTACTTATCCTTTTCTCTCGACCCTGCCATGAGCATCTTATGTTTTGTTATGTTTGTTTGCTTTTACATGCAACATCCTCATCATGACGAATGGGTTGGAGCTTGTTCGCCCAGATGTCGTGAACATGTTCACCTACATGAGAACCTGTTGGAGCAAGCTTGAGATTAGTCCACACTAGAATCTGTCTGGTTAAATCCCCAGGTGGCAAGTTGTTTTGCCACTTACCGTTCATATAAGGTAACCCCTCAGGTTCTTATTTTGGTTTATTGTGTGTTGTTCTTATTTACTTTGAAATCGATCTCTTATAAAACGCCGTTCTCTTTTCTCCTTTCTGCTCTTTCGGAGTGTGGGGAGGTCGTGTTTTCTGGGTCAGGCTATTCCTGATATTATGCATATTTTACCTTTTCCACTATGGTATACGAGAGTGTTTGAGGGAGTGGAATATAAGTAGTATATTGAATATATACAAAATCCAATCACGTGTGATAACAGTATTTATTGAAAATACTGGAGTCTCACAGCACATCCAACAAAACTACCGTGATTATAAATCACAGCAATGAAAAGGTCAGAGGACTGTTAATAGAAAAGAAAATTCTGTCGCGGATTGGACATTTTTGTCTAGGGACGATTTGGGATTACTTTATTTTCAAACTCTTCATTGGCCAAAATAAGTTTTTGTTTTCAAAAATGTAAAATGACTTTAATTAGATACCTTAAAATAAAAATGTTTTTAAGGTATCACTAAAATTGGAAATGGCGAAAACTTGCCAAAATTTTAAAAATGAGTTTTGTGGAAAATTCTCAGTGCTACCTTGATTTTAGTGAAGAAATATATTTATCTAAGTATGTACTAATGTTTGCAAGCACACCTTAGTCTAATTCATGTTCTAATTATTTAGCGCGTACTTAAACAAAAGAAAACCTGTTTGCATGAGAACTCTGAAAATCATGGACAAAATACCAAAGCAACTCATACCTGAAAAAAGTATATGCTGGTCTACAATGTTTAGTGGCAGTTCGTCGAAATAATATTAGGGTTTTCAAGAAATTCAGGGAAAACCTACTACCGGGTTCTACCTTCAATTTTAATTTGAATAATTAAGAAAGAACACAGTTATGTAAAGTACAGTTAGCTAAAGCTTAGAGATCTCAAATCTGTGAACACATCGAAGAGCTACATATTAAGTTACCTGACTATCTGTTTAAGTTAAACTTATCCTAATAGGTTGACAATAAATATTCGTTTAGACTTATTACTTACTTTGAGACACAGCTGCATTTTTCAAAGATTGGTATTTTAACATTACGATATAATTCCTCGCAGGAGAAAATATTTAAATCTTATGCATTTTGATCAGCCGTAAATAACCAGTACACATACTTTTAAATACTGTTCTGAAAACATTGTTAACTTGAATGTTGTGTTTTAGATGTGCGACTTCCTGGAGAAAGAATACCTGGAGGAGCAGGTTGAAGCCATCAAGGACCTCAGTCACCCCATCACGAACCTGGTTTGAATAAACATTTACGTAAACACTAAAAAAACAGGTTTGAACACTGAATACATGTTGGTTTGTTATATATTGTATATAAGTTTGTAATTAAATCAGTTGCATATGTTAAAAATTAGTCGGGTCGTTCAATAATTAATAAAGGTCCAACTTATAAAGCCTTTTATCAGTAAATATCGACACGACGTAGAAGTTTTATGCTAGAAATAAAATTTGAACTTGTTTGTCCACATCAGTAAAAGTAATGTAACTTTTACATGTATATCTAATGTTATTAATAGATGTATAACATTGTAATATGCTTTTAAGTTATTGTACATCATGCAAGACAAAGCGCAGATAAAAATCTGACCGTGAACACTTAGAGATCATTCATAATATAAAGTACTTCAACAATAGACAGTATACTGCTTAGGATATTCAGTGTTGTGTCCCTTGATACAAGTAATAAGTAGTTACAGAGCAATCAGCAATTGAACAAAGAAGTCTGATGACCCCTTCTGGCTGACGATACGTGCCACTTTCGTTGCTTTCCTTATAACTAAGCTGTGAGTTAGAAGTTTAACTTAGTTTTTGCCTTGATCATATCTGCATTTCAACATAGATTTGCCAACATTGTTAAAAATTGTTACATGCGGCACACTGCACCGCAAGTTTAGTTTTACCGCTCTGGTCTTGCAGGTGATTGAATTTCTTTAATAACAAGCTCTTTAACATTATAGTATAAAAAGAAGTCAAAAACGGAAAACGGAAGGACTGGTCTTTGGGTTACAATTAAAAAACAATCTCGTTAAATTTAATGTTATAATTATTGGTTGTTTTGTTTTCGTTTGCAGCAACAGAGTGTGTGGTAACGATATTACTTAAATGTCATGTCTTTAACGTAAGTGTGTCAATTCATTTACACTTCTTACCATAGTTTCAGTAAAAACTGCACAAGCTCTAATATAAAGCTCATTTTAGTTATTCTCAAGTGGAGAACTGGCTAAAAACACAAATTATTAAGAGTACTGTCGTTTAAAATTGATTGCTTCGTTTCCAGCTTTCAATAACAGATACCAGAAATTAATTCAGTTGCAAACGATACATGTAATGCTTAGTTTCGTTAAAAACGCAAATACAAACAACACGTCAAAAGAAATACAAAATACATAATTATTTCATGGAACAAAGATAAAATAACTTGCTACATCAATATACATTGAAAAAGAGTTTGACTATTTCTTGCGATTCAGATGATTTAATGAAATCTAAGGTGTCGGCAAAAAGCTAAAGTTGTCTGGTGAAATGCCCAGAAAATAGTTATCAAAATTAACATTACAATTATTATTGGTTAATATTGAATCTGTTTAAATACTTATTTAACATAGTTATAAAAATATTTTGCAAACCAGGAAAATTTTAAAGTAAAACAAACCCTCTTATATTTGAGAAAAAAAAATTCTCTCATAAAGATCTGTTGATTACAAATAAAGAAATGTACTAAAATTTTTTATATATACATGTATGTTGTAAAGCTGTTTTATCATAAAAAATGAGATTTTTAAAATTATGTACGTTTTTGTTTTTTTCAAGAAAAGGTGTTCCTACAAAATACTCAATGAAACTTTGAAAATCATAAAAACACTGATTTTAATTTTTAATATTAGTATACCTTTTGTATGTATCTAACAATATGTAAAGTTTCATCCATGTCTAGAAAGGTCAACATTTTTTAAACTGTTCCAATCGTCTTTAAATGACTTTTCTAATACTCGGCTGCTTCAATAGTATGAATGTGGTACATTTACTTCATATGGTTATAAATAACGTATTTTCTGTGACACTTAACGTGGTTTAATTGTTATATCGTGGGGATATGGCGGACTGATTTTTATCATGTAATAAAATGTCGCTTCGAAGAAGTGGGGAGTATACTGTTTTATCCTTGTCGGTCCGTTCTTCCGTGATTCCGTTCTTCCTTTCTTCCGTCCGTAACAAAAATTCTCGTCGCAGTTTTCTAAGCAACATTAACATACAGTAGCCTGATATTTTGCATATTGCTTTATCATTTAGTTTATGGTGTAAAGCGATTTATGCTCCTTGCTTATATATATCCTGTTTTCCGAATAATTTTAGATTTTTTACTATATAATTATGTGCATTACATCAAACAAAGGGCATCTTTATTTTCTGTCACAGATTTAACGCAGAGTTATGGCCCTTTGAAAACTTATGCATTATGCATATAGAGCAGTTTTCGTTTCCGCCCTATTTCTCTGCAACTACAGAATGGATTTGAATGAATCTTTCTAGGAACCATCAATACCAAGCGGAGATGCGCATATCTTCGTCTAGTTCCGGTCTGACCGTTTAGCACAGAGTTATTGCCCTTTGATAACTTACGCATTATGAATATAGAGCAGTATTCGTTTCCGCCCTATTTCTCTGCAACTATCGGATAGTTTTGAATGAATCTTTCTAGGAACCATCAATACCAAGCGGAGATGAGCATATCTTCGTCTAGTTCCGGTCTGACCGTTTAGCACAGAGTAATTGCCCTTTGATAACTTACGCATTATGAATATAGAGAAGTTTTCGTTTTTGTGCTGTTTCTCTGCAACTATTTGATGGTTTTCAATGAAAAATTTATGGAAACCCTCAATACCAACAGAAGATGCGCATATCGTCGTCTTGTTTCGGTATGACCGTTAAACACGCAGTTATGGCCCTTTTATGAGTTATGCAGTATGCATTATAGAGCAGTATTTGTTTCCTTGCATCCAAACCTGCAATATATCCTAACATACCTAGCCAAGAAACCAAACGATTATAGTTACATTTTCCGCAATACTTTTGTGTGAGTGAAAATGCATCTAAAATTAAAAATATTTAAGAAGGTATCACCATTTAGACTTTCATTTTTGTTAAACCTATGCCAAATAGCCAAAAAAATAAAGTTAAATCCTATCCCGATCTTAATTAAAAAATGAAAGAATAAATAGCCAAAATACTTATATGAAAATAATGTATGTATAATTTATATATATTATAACGGCATGATAATATGAGGTCATTCTTATGTAATGATGACATAAAGATAAGAATAACAACTATAATGACATCATTGATTAGCACTCTATCTATAAGTGTTCTCTTGCACAACCTTCGCACCAGTAGCGCAAGCGCTACCGTAAAATTTTTGCCAGTATTTTCCTTAAAACCAAAATTTAAACCATTCACTGGGAATAAACAACGGAACGAATACTTTGTTCCTGCAGTAATACAGGACGAAAAAACAACTAAATGCTGAAGGCAAATCGAAAATAGCTTCACCTAACATTGAATTTCAGAGGCGGAATGATCGTCATAACTCAACGACTTATTGGTATATTGGTCTCATATTATATCAGAATGTAGATAAATCCAATACGCCTCGAATCACGTTCCCCGTTTTTTAAAGAATTGCTCGATAGTTTAATAATCAAAGCGCTGAAAGCGTTGAAAGCTGGTTGAATCGAACTTGCCCTGCACAGATATCATTACTTTAAACATATGAAACTATGTGTGATTTTTTCGTTAAACTTTGTGACAGTTAATATCATCAACATTAGCAAATAATTCAGTATATTCAGGGATTTCAATAGATGCAGGTACTTGTATTTTGATGCAAGAAAATAAGGTTTTCCACTTTGTTTTCACCTTAATATTAGGTTGGGGGTCTTTTTGATGCAGGCGTGTATGATTAGTGGTTAAATTTTGCTAGAATAACGATGATCAGGCTCCGCCACAACTGAGTAGTGTCAACAATGAAATGCACAAGGCTCACATACCTTAAGAGACTGAAACAGTTACAATCTTAATTTTTACGTCGATCGCAACAATGCATTAACAAAAATATTCGCCAAATTACTTACGATCTCCCCAGGATTTTTGGAAGGGTTGTCGCTGGACGTTTCGTGGATTTTAGCTCGCGAAACTTTATTTTTTAACTATCATTTTATACAGTTTTATATTTGTACCAAAGTTTACTGCAACAACTGTATATAGTACATAGATGTTTTTTTATCTCTTTAGAGCAAAAAAGGTACAAAGTTAAAAAACATAAATAATGTGAAACAACGTGTAAACAGTATGTCAACATGTGTTTTAATTACATAAACTGATCTGATCTCATCAAGTTACAATGTCAACTATATACTCTGTATAGTTAGTTTTTCACCTTCATTGTCCAAGATATCTCACACATATCAAACTCAGTGTTTCATTACAACTGACAGGATTAGGATTAAACTTTCAGACGCCTCTTTTTGTCTTGTGCCCAAGTGCTGACTGCCTTATTATAATCAAACTTCAGTACATCAGGACCTTCCATCGATATCATTAACAATGAATTTAATGTTGAATTGTTAAGCCTGCTTCTAAGTTTTGTCTTCACTCTTTTTAAGGTCGAAAACCCCACTCACAATCTGAAATTAAATTAATTTACGATACCAGTAAACATATAGACAGCTTCATATATATATTTATATAAATAATATCATAATAGGTATTCAGTTAACACAAACAGGTATAATAAATTATATAGTGCACCCTAGAACCTGATTTAAACCTCCAGTAGCAAATTATTTTGCCACTGACTGTTCCAAGGCGCTAACCCATACGGTTCTTTTTTTTTGTTAAACAATCAACAAACAAATCATTTATTTTCCTCTATTTTTTGCTGCAGGGGGAGGCTGTGTTTTATGAGTGTGGCGATTCCTGATATGCATATTTCCCTTTTTATTATAGTAGCATGAAAATTGAGTTATTTTATTTATTTAATGCAAGTCACAAGTCTAAGTTAATATATATAAAAAAACCATTGCCAACTTCTTGCAACCAGGAGTAGAATTTCTTCCACTTAGGATCGACACCTGACTGGATCGAACTGGCTGTTCGAGGTAGCCGGCGTTGATTCAGTGTCTCGGCATGTTGGGGTACCGCGTCCGGCGTCGGAATAATTTCCCGACGTGAAGTGCGTCATCAGAGTCGCTCTTGAAGGGCTATCCGGAATGATCTCGATCTCATTTCTTGAATTTTGAAGTTCAGAATGCCCGATGGAGTTGACATCAGCCTCACAAGGCCGGTTTCTCTAAAATAAGATAAAATCGACGAGTCGTCGTTCTTTCGCACAACCATAATTGAAAATGTGTCCGACGAAAATGAACTGATCGTTACGATGATAGCGCAGTAAAATGCCACATAATGCATTTCTTTTGCAATATAAGTTCTAACTGCAACTTGCCAATAGATTTGTTTAAACAAATCAATTATCGCGCAATTATTTTCATACATGTATCCAGTACAATTTTCGAAGTATTTGTCTTCTAATCACTGAACAAAGAATAACCAATTTATTACTCACGATCGTATCTCTTTAAAATCATTGAACATTATGTCAAACACACCCGCTATTAATTGAGAATATCAACAGTCGGCAGAGCCAAAATACGATCAAACGACAGCGTCAGACTTGCGACCACGTGGAAAGGCGGAGTTATCCAGCTGATAGTAAAGAAATCGATTGTGATTGGTCATTGCCCATCGCTTAACCTTGAATGAGGTGTGTATTGAAAAGCGACCTGTGTTTACAATGCAAGAAACAGAAAATTATGACATGTCGATTTTGAATAAACGGATGTCGGCGAATTTAACGCTTGTTGGAAATAGATCAAAGCTTGTTAACGGTTGTCGGGCACAACTACTCCAACCTAACCAAAATGGCAGCCCACGCTATCTCCCGCTTGTCACGTGACTGGTTTGTTTTTAATGGTTTATTTAATATCCTTTCATAGCTGTCCGAACAACAACATTAAATAGTTTTTTTGTTTTTACTTGTTGCATTACCTTTCAAAGTTCGCATTCCTTCTCGAAATATTTGTATTTTCTTAAAATGCACTACTTTTTATGCCACACAACTACTAACTAAAATACTCATGCATATCCAGTTGCTTGTTCACTGTCGTAGCTGGTCGTTATTTCACTCTACATGTTAGCTGGCGTTTTTGGCATGGATGCTCCAAAATTACACGGAAACTTACTATCAATCGCTCAGCATTCGTGGAATGGTGTGCTGCATTGTGCTTCACACTTGTGCAGAACATTTCGGCCTGCTCTCTCGTTTACCACAAAACCCCACTTACTTGATACGCTCTCGTGGTCGCTATGATACACCCGAAGTTAAAGATTGCGCATCGCAGAGTTCACGGCATCGTTACTTAAGACTGTCGCGCATGCGCGCTCCAGTCTAAAAGCGAGTCAAAGCTGACCACCTACCTTTCCGGGTCAAAATAAACATCGGTAGCACCGTCACCGGACGTTTGCAGAACAGTTTTCACCAGCCGTGTATATTCTGGTGAGCTGACAAACCCCTTTCACCAACTGTTTTTTTTACTGTTTTTGCCATGAAAAATATGAAAAAAAGCCTTATGTCTCAGGCTGTTGTGTTAGTAATAACCAGTACTCGGCGGGCAGCAGCCTGATATTTTGCATATTACTTTATCCTATAATCCCTTATGGTGTTAAGCGATAAATGTTCATTGCTCATCTACTTCCTGTTTACCGTATACTTGGATTTTTACATATAGTTGACATAGATGTACAATTACCGTCGCAGTTTTCTAAGCAACTGTAACACGCAGCAGCCTGATATATTATATATTAATATTTTATATATAGGTAAATACTTGGGAGAAAATTGACACCCTTTATACATACGAAAAAAAATGAAAATTATATTTTGAAAGTCATATTTCTTTAAGCGGGGGTAACACTAGTGAGTATAAGCTCACAGATTTACCTTGTTTCAAATATACAGTTATTCATATAAAAGAAGTGTAACCAAAATTTTAAAAATAAATTGATCATTTAAATAAAGTGTAAAATAAAGTTATAAAATATGTAATAACAGAAGTCCTTGAAAATGTGAGCATGTATAAGAAATGTTAAAAATCTGGTCGAAAGAAAGTGTTAACAATATTGCTGGAAAGCTTTAACTGTCCCAAACCTCTATAATGAAGAATGTCTCAAAAGTAAATCTAGCTTTTGATCCATGTTTTGTAGTTTATGTCCCATCTCGGTTCTCAATATATTTATATGTTCATAAATTCTATGATTCTCGAAACTTTTTAGTCCCGATAATTTGAGCTCTTCTAAAACAGGCGCGATTGGCATAACAAAGCATGTACCGCTCGTCGTACCCCCTTCAACAATTCCCACACAAAACAGTCCATCTTCTTCGCCTTTGCAGAATACCAATGCACCAGAGTCACCGGGCTTTGCAAATGGTAACAATTCTCTTGTTGGTGATATATCCGCGGTTTTGACCTCAATCAAATTGTGCAGTGTGATTTTGAAATCCTTGAAAAGTTCTATATTTTCATATGTTGCTTTAACAGATAAATTAGGCGCATCCATTGACACTGTTCCATGAGTGAAATCTGTTGAGGCACCAAACTTTGTGACAGCACCAAACTTTAATCTTGAGTAACCAGCCGTCTTTCCGGAGTCAAAGGATATGTCTAAATGACTGCCAGCTAATAGTAAAAGATTGATTCTTTTTATGCAAGTAATAAATATTTTCTCTCTTAGGACCCTTTAAAAATACATTGTGTATTTATAAATGGCACATATAACACAGATAATAAATCTTAAAACTGTTTTTCGCACTAAATGTACAAGAAAATGCCGAAAGCGCTTACTTTACATTAATTAGCCTAAACAATCAAATTAATATCTGTAAGATTTCTTGTTATATATTCACCGGTTTTAATGGAATAGATACATTATATAGCAACATTTTTGTCTCGAACAAATTATTATATACACGTATATAAATTGATTCGTGTTTCAAGGAGTAATTTTGAAACGATTATTTTTGTAAGATTATAGTATAATTTTCAAAACTTTGATAACAATACAATGCTTTTTAACGTTGCAAACATTAACTGGCAAATTATTTATAATCCGCAAAAATAATAAAAGTAAGGCTTGGCAATTAAATAAAAGAAATATAAATGCAACTGATTATTATTTAATGAAATTAATCATTTTAACCTCTTGGGGTCGGAAAACACCCAGAAACTGGAAACCTCGTTTCGACTTGAAAGACAGCGATGTCTAAACCACTTTCTCCCCCGCCACCTTCTTTGTATATTGCTTTTACCAATTTTCCAGCCGAATGATCTCGTCTTTCGCGGCTTTGTTCAGACAAATCATTGTTGGGTTGAAAAACCACTTGATCTGATTTAAGAATTCTCCAGTCTTTGCGTCCGCACCCTTGAGCTAAGTTTCTCATTTCCTCTTGATCAAGGAGAACATGGGCGGACGTCAGACCACATGTACCAAATCCATGATATTCAATAAATCCACCCAACGTACCAACACGGTTCTTTGTTATCTGACATCCAACTTTTAAATTTAAGTGATAACTGTCGGCATATTCTGTGAACAAATAAGCTAATCCTTCGCGAACATCAACAGAAATTCCATGATAGTGACTATCAAAAGGGTCTTCTTGGATAGGAAAATAACCCTTGAGTGAAACATATAAAACTATGCAAGGTTCAGTGTCTATGGTTTGGGAACTAGTGTTGTAGCCTTTCGATCGGACAGGACTGCCAGAAAGCATAGTTAGTTGTGAGTGCTTCCTCATCATATCATTGTTAATGAGATTTATACTTCGTGTGATGTTTTCGCTCTCCTCTGATGTGATTTTATCTAAGCCGGTGTCAAATTGTTTGCTATATATTACTTCCTTCCCTTCAGAACTTACTTCATGTATTCTCCTTTTAATGTAATAGTAGTCGGTCAACGATCTTAACCGAACAGAGTCTAACTCGTCTTTTACGATAATAATAAACGTTACTTGCATATCTTTGGCTCTCATAGCTGGCCACACGTCAACAATTAGTTCACTCGAGCTCTTCATGAGAGTGCATATCTTATCACAAGTACTCAAAACCAATTTTGACTTCCTTCCAAAGTGATCTATAACATCATCAAGCATCTGTCGACTTGGAAGTATGTTATTTCGTATAGCTCTATAACCGTATGGCTTTTTATTAAGGGCTATGCACTTTATCCACAAACGATCTGAAACACAAAACAAGTCGAATGTATATTTCAGATATTTGATTCATAGGCTTAAATGCAGTTTCAAAAATGAAACTTTCATTTAAATGGAAATATTTTCTTATTATTTACTAACTCTAGATTTAAGCATACACGATTCCGATTTAATGAATCGTAAGCATAAATATGCAATGTTGTTATATAGTAAATATCTGACAAAATAAATCTAAAGCGGTTACCCTGTTCCAACGTACTACTAAGCCATAAGATAGGTTTCTGTTGAAGAAACGACGCCTGAACGTTAAATCTGTTCACAGATGGAGCATTTAGATCCTGTGCTTGCGATTCTGCGCGGAGTGGTTGTGCTTTGTGCTCGGAATCCGAGATCAGTATATCTGAAGTGGGTAGATCATGAAACTGTTTTATCTCTGACAACTGAAACGAATAAAACAACCCTAGAGAACTGATTCAAAACAACACATGAACCACGTTCTTTATTTTCACAACCAATGGAAATCTATGATAACTTGTAAAATATCAATATATCAAATAGAACCTAATTCAGGTATCGTGACTTTGTGAATTTTGAGTAATGAAAATCTAATCTTTCTTATATGATTTATTATTTCAACACACACCAGTGAAAAATGCAGATATAACGTATCAACAGAGGGATAAAATTTTCTTTTTCGTACAAAACATATTAAAATGTTTCCCCCTAATATATTAATTACTTAACCTGATTTGTTGCAACATAATAAACACTACATCTTAAATGCATCTCACATATTTCAATACTTTTATGAATGTGAATTTTACAGTCTGTGAAAAGAAGAAATTCTCATGGCCTTCCACACGGCGAAATAACTTACTAGTTCCATTTTGTCTTATGTTATGTGGTGATATTCATCCATGCCCTGGACCTTCCACTGAGGAGCCTACATTTAACATGTCCAGTGACAATGTCTACAAAGTCTTTCAGAAACGTGGTTTGCAGTTTTTACACATAAATACGAGGAGTTTGTTGCCTAAATTGCATGAATTAGAAATTATAGCTGAAAGATCTAAAGCTGCATGTATATGTGTAACAGAAACATGGCTTGATAACACATTTCCTAACTCCGAGGAGTCCATCAAGAATTACTGTATTCTGCGCAAAGACCGTAACAGACAAGGCGGAGGCGTGTGCATTTATATCAGGAAAGACTTTTCTTTTAACCATACGACTCACCTGGATCATGATGGCATAGAAGCTTTGTGGATTGAACTTTTTTACCCAAGACCAAACCAATCTTAATTGGAGTGATCTACAGACCTCCTACACAGCAGGACTTTTATTCTATTTTAGATTTTGTGTTTTCATCTAGCAATGACTTTTTACAATATGAAACTATTTTACTAGGTGACATGAACACAGATGTTTTATGTTTTAAATCTTATCCTCTTTTACAGTGTCTTAATTCATTTATAAACATGTTTAATCTTATATTATTTCACGGATAAAGATCTGTTGTATAAATTTCAATCTGGCTTTAGAGGTGGATTTTCCACTGACACTTGTCTTATTTACCTGACAGACTTCATTAGAAAAGAAGCTGACCAAGGTAACTATGTAGTACTGGATTTACAATAGGCCTCTGATACAGTGGACCACTCAATCCTAATTATGAAGCATTCAGCTTCTGGCCTTGGTAAGGACATTGTTAGGTGGTTCAGCTCATATCTTTCAGATAGACAGCAACTTGTTGATATCTCTGGTACTTTTTCATCTACAGCCACTGTAACCTGTGGTGTGCCACAAGGCTCTATTCTTGGGCCACTGCTTTTTGCACTTAGTCAGTAGCTTATTGACAATACATTATCATTACATGTCTCTCGGTAAAACCGAGTCCATTGTTTTCGGGTCAAAGCACAAACTTAAGTCTAAGTCCGTTCTTGACATTAATTGTAACGGCACCTCCATTCAACCTACAAAGTCAGTTAAATATCTTGGGGTCACTCTAGATCAGCATTTATCATTTGCCTCTATGGCCGATGATGTTTTTAAGAAAGTAAATTCACGTCTTTACCGCAAAAAAAGAGTTTCTTTCAGAATTTACGAAAAAGCTGCTTATTATGTATTTGGTACAATGTCACTTGGATTATGCCTGCTCAGTTTGGTATAATGGTTTATCTCAAAGTTTCAAAAACAAGCTACAAACCACTCAGAATAATATGATAAGATTTGTACTTAATCTGGATGCCCGAGCCAGCATTCGTAAAGAACATTTTAATCATCTTTCTTGGTCGCCTGTTGAGAAAAGGGTTCATCATTTAATGTTATGTCATGTTTTTAAGGTTAGGAACAATTTGGCTCCTGGTTACATGGATGAATTTTTTGTATCTCAAGACTCTGTCTATAGCTACAATACCAGGTTCAGCAATAAAGGTTGATATGGTCTCCCTAAGGTAAAAGGCTCCGGCTCAAAATCATTTTGTTTTTTAGCATCTAAACTTTGGAACAGTTTACCCTCATTTTTAACAACAATGAAGCATCTTAACAATTTTAAAGTCTCCATTAAAGATTTCTCAATGAAAAACTTATAATAAATATTTTAACTTTTTAGCACGGATATTCATGATCTTATTTTTTGTTTTACTTACTTATTTCGGCGTAGGTGAATTCTGCTGTGACAGAAAGTTTTTAAATTTACAAAGTAGATTAATTTTTTCCTGTATATTGTATACCATACCCACTTTGATAGTTTGATAAAAACAAAGTGATACTTATTTATTATTATTTTACTTTTTACTAGTTTGCCTCTCTGGGTCATGCAACCAATACAAAGGACCGCAATGGAAATAAGTGCTTGCACTTTATTGCATTATCCTTGGTATTTGAAGCATTCCATGGTTATCTCTGCTTCTAAACATTTTATATGATTGTTATTTGTTGGTAATATTTATTTTTATTGTTCACATGTATAAAAATTATGTAAACCATTGTATGTTTTTCCTGTGCCGAAATCTATCTACCTACCTACCTACCTACCTACCTACCCCTACCTACCTACCTACCTACCTACCTACCTATCTATCTATCTATATCTACGAACAAACAAGATAAATATACATAAATGCTTACTATAGTAGTTTCCTATTTGTTAGTGTACTATTTATTTTAAAAGATACACAAATCCGGTTTCCGCACTGACCCCTTGTTTAAGTGATGTAAACATATACATGTATGAGTTTAAATTATTATGAAGATGGAAAATCAATTAGACTGTTTCAGCTGGTGCCTTTTTACCCGAGAGGAATCAACCGGGTTGTTTTACCAAAAGTTCAAAACGAAGTAGATCCAAGCTCTTTTCGGATGCTTAAGGTATCACTAGCATTGCAAATGGCGAAAACATGCTTAAAGTAAAAAAATGCTTTTGGGGGGGTAATACTCATTTCTACCTAGGATTTTAGTGAAGACATGTATTTATCTAAGTATGTACTAATGTTTGCCAGCACAACTAAGTCTAATTCATGTTCTTATTGCAAAGCACATACTTTAACAAAATAAAAACCGTTTGCATGAGAACTGAAATTCATGGTCAATATACCAAAGCATCTCATACCTGAAATAAGTATATGATGGTTTTCTTATTCTTATTACTGGTATTAGTTGCTTTGGTATATTGTCCACGAATTTCAGTTCTCATGCAAACGGATTTTCTTTTGTTTTAGTATGTGCTTGGTAATTAGAACATGAATTAGAATAAAATTGAGCATGCAAACATTAGCACAGCCTTAGCTAAACACATTACTTTACTAAAATCTAGGTGACAATAAGTATCCCCGAAATCCAATTTTGAAATTCTTGCCAGTTTTTTTCCATTTGCAATGTTAGCAACCCCTTGACACAAACAATACGGTAGTCTAAAATACCATTCAGGTCAAAATGATCCGTCGAAAGTTTTCTGTTGTTAACCTTAACAATAGTTAATATTTTACAGTTAAGGCGTATGACGAGATTGTATAGGTATAAGCAATTATGGTAATAAAAGCCATATTTTGGTACAAAATTTAAATTAAAACTGAATAAGGTGCTGCTCGCTTTAAACGCACAGGTACCAAGTTTAATTCTCAGAAAGATAAGTGAATTTTATATATTTTTATTTTTTACTAGTGACAGTGCAATGACGACCGTTAACGTCCCTTAAAGTCATTTGATTATGAAAACATAACTGGAAGGGCAAACATAACTTATTTTTTATAAAGAAAGCGATTGCTTTGGTATTAAAATGGCTGTAACGTACCGAGCCAATAAGCAAACTAACTTAAACATTATTATTATTCCTAAACTTGACAAATGATGATTATAGTTATGAAAGAAAGATGACAAAAATAATGTTAAAGTAAATACCTTATACATTACAATTATCTTCAAGTGACAAAATTGGTATTAACACTCAATCGCCTACAAATTAGCAACCTAATTGCTCGGTTGACTTGACTTACCTGCGCCTGTGCTAAATGAAAACCGTTAGAATCATTTGTTGGCGTTGGTGTGTCAAGATGATGAGTTGGTTCTTCATTGTGTTCTTCGTTCATCCTGATTTTAGCTAAATATTGAAAACAAAAAAAGAAAACAAGTGAGAAAATAAAGTTTGAACAATTCAAATACCCGTTTTAAGAATCCACTACACTGCTCCCTGCTCGTTTATCGATAAAAAGAATATTATAAAAATCTCAATTACTGCTAAATGCCGTTCAACGAAACTGCACAAATAATATAATGTTATTTATGGCTTACTACACACCTCCCCAGCACGTTCATCGATAAAAAGAAAATTATCAAAATCTCAATAACGGAAGAATACCGTTCAATGAAACTGTGCACAAATGAATGTTACTAATGTATCTTTATTTTGCCTGTGGTAGGACACGTTAGAACAGTAAAGAAAAATAGCGAGATCTAAACTCCCTTAAATTCTGTTTGCATAAATTCACAAAAACTAAGCAACACAAAACATAATTTCAAATGGCCACATGAGAAATATGATATTGGCAACAGTTCTTGTGCCCTCGTGACTTTAATATGTAAACATTTTGAGATAATAGTAAACCTGTGTTTGACCTTCAATTTCCTGGTCGCTTCCTGGTCGCGTAAACGGATGACAATCATTGATTTCTCTATAATTAGTTGAAAGTTCTTTACAAAGTACACACTATTTTCTTGTTAGTATCATTACACTCACGTGGGAATTAAAAAAATATTTTAAAAATATGCTTACTTGTTGTGAATGTATGTAAATAGAATTTTAAATAATTTTTAGGTCTAGCTTTTTTCCTTAACTTTTCTAACGTGTCTTATTGTATGCAAAATAAAGATACATTAGTAACATTCATTTGTGCTAAGTATCATTGAACGACATTTTACCGTTATTGAGATTTTGATAATTTTCTTCTTATCGATGAACGTGCTGGGGAGGAGTGTAGTAAGCTCTACATCAAGTGAATTCATATTGACCTTGTTATTTGGCCGAGGGTATTATTAGCCCGACGCCGTGGGCCGAGGGTTAATGTGACTGCCGGAGGCCCTATAACATGGCCAATGTGAATTCATTTGATTAATGACAATTTTATTAATTAACAGACTAAAACCATCAAACACATAATATGTAATAAAGACTCAGCTGGGTCAATACGGGAAATGCTAGGTCAATATAAGATAGTAAATTTATAAACGATATTATTAATTAACTGTCTCATATTGGCTCAGAAATTCTCTTATTGACCCAGCAATTCCCGAATTGGCCCAGTTTAGCATTCATATGAGTTTGATGGTTTTAGTCTGTTAATGAATGAGGTCTACCTTTATTTTCTTTATACTGTTCTAACCTGCCTAACCATATGCAAAATAAAGATACATAAGTAACACTCATTTGTGCAAAGTTTCATTGAACGGCATTTTGCCATTGCTGAGATTTTGATAATTTTTTATAGATGAACGTGGTGAAAACACGAAGAAACGATGGTACGATGGTGAAAACGCGATGTAATATCGCACTTTCATCATCGTACCATCGTGGTTTCACCATCGTGCCATCGTACCATCGTTGATTTACCATCATGCCACCGTTGTTTCACCATCGTGCCATGATTGTTTTACCATTGTGTCATCGTTTTTTCACCATCGTACTATCGTTGTTTCATCATCGTGCCATCATCGTGCACGTACATTGTACGAGTATGAAAATAATTCCTCTTAGTGAAGTTGACGGTTCACGTAACCATATGGCGAAAAACCAAATTTCATTAAAGCTTGTGAATAAAATACATGTTACATACTCAGTGGATTCACGAAATGGCGAGTATATATGAGCCTTTGTTTTGTCAGCGCTGGATCCGGAGAGTCGTTTGGTGAATTGAGAAATTGAAATGAGTCAATGTTGTCTCTTCCTGTCAGTTCTGACTGTAAATGATGAATTAAAATTTAATTTATTTCCATTATAAACGTTTTAATATATTTAATGTCTTAAAGCGTAATATCTATTTGTTAGAGAATAATAAGTAACGAAAATGTTTGAAATTGTTCAATAACGGTTAAATACAGTTGCACGAATAGAATTGTTGAACTGCATACACCCGCCACAAAAAATTTCTAGGATTTTTTTTATTGTTCTCACGTTTTTGACCCTTTGGCGGCTTTTATATTTGATTTAGGTCTTTTTAAGCAGTGTCGATAATTTCTGCAAATAGAATCTCTTCATCAATTGTAAGAAAGCTTACTTGTTTCTAATCTAATTTACTTTCGTTGCTGATGTTGGACGTGTTGCTGCTGCTTTTGTTGATGATTTGTTGTTGTTTTCGTTGTTGTTAAGGTATCCAAATAATTAACTCGTAAAAAAATAAGAAAAGTCTATATAATTGATAACAGAACTGATTGAATGTACTTGGAGCCGTTTACGACAGTCACGCCGCGGCACAAACTTCGTTACTATGGTAATCAGATAATGCAACAATGGTAATCAGAAAAAAAGGAAAAAACGCCACCAACTCATTGCAGGCTCGGTTTGATCCTATTTATGAGAAGTAACGGATGTGTATATGTCTATTTTCGCCGCCTAGCCCCATGTTGAGCGAAACACAATATAGCGCACTTGTAAAGGAAAATGTACGAGATAAACTCCAAAAAAGATGTTGGTGGTGTCCACGTAGGACGCGCTCAGAATAAGCATGATATGCATTTTATAAATGGAAAGTGACACCTTTCTCGTTTCCCGTTTCGGGCTTTCCCAATTGCTGACTATCGTCCTTTGTTCTGTCGCTGAAACTTGAAAAAGACAATTACAAATCAATTTAAACAAGTTCATTTTAAAATGGAAACTAAAATGGTTATCTGTGAGTTAAAAATATTGCTTTTTATAAGTGCTGTTTTTGTCAATCAGTTCATTCCTTAAATAAATAGAATGTTATTGTTTTCAAATGCTGCATTTCAAACTACTTCACATAAGGTTTCAAGATCTTTAGGACATTTGGATGTTATTTTGTCTTTCTATGGGGAGGGAGAAAGGGTTCGTGACAAAAATAATTTCACTTCAAATCTAATAGCACCTCGACATGATCCTTCAGATACATACCCCATGGGCTTAGAAAGTTTGGTGAATTAATGCCAGAGTCACTGAAGTATTCTTGATCAACCTGTAAACATGAATTAAAAATCAGTTATTTGTGTTATAAGTCGTAACTATGGTCCCTCATACCAAGATTATTTAGGACCTTGTTCAGTCGTCATTGCAGGCTAATCGGTAAAAATGTAAATCAAAACGTCTATAACGATAAACTTCAGTTTAACAAAACATTGCACAAATAATCATAATTAATGTATCTTCATTTACAAATGTTTAGAAAAGTAAGAACAGAAAATATTAGCTAGACCTAAAATTATCCTTAAAATTATATTTACATCCATACAAAAAAATAAACACAATAAATTATTTTAATGCCCATATGAGTATTATGATACTGACAACAATATGTTGTAGTGTTTGCTGACTTTTCATCTATCTAAAAATCGAATTTCATTTCATCTCTTTTATTCATTTTTACCCGATAACTTTGTTTTCTGATTTAATGCAGTATGTTTACTCTTGTTAGGACAAATATTCGTTGGTTCGTATAACTATTGTAGTTTGGTTGACAATTTGTCTTATTCTTTTGTCTTTTTCTTAATAGTTTTTAAAACGAAATTCCGGTTATTTTATGTCTTAATGTATATATTCCAACGCACCAGAAAAATTAAAAGTTATGAATATCATATAAAAAGGTTTCTTAAAATGAAATTGTATTAGTAATAATTTGTAATAATTTGCTTGCTGCTTTAGCGCTTGAGAGCAAGTACTTTACACAATTATTTAAATTACACTTGAAACGTACAAAACGGAAGCATTAATTTTAGGGAACTACACAAACAAATGTGTTTTCATAGATGATTTCTTGTCACTTGCCTCCTATTTCTATTCAACATAAAATAACTTTACTTTTATACGATTTCTATTACGTCATTTAGATACTATCATACGAACGATATGAGGCAATTGTTTTTTTTTTCTAAACTGAAAATTAAAGAGCATACAAAGTGTTACAAAGTCTTACCTACTTTGTTATAATAATGAAACTGAAAAAAATTGTTTTTAGTAGCCACATACACATTTACAGACATTATCACGTCGGCCAAAAATAGCTATTTCCAACATGTCCAAGAGGTCGAACGGCACTTACATTAGCATCGTTTTCTTTGCGGTTTCGAGTATGCTTTCCGAATTTATAATCGCAATACAATCGGGGCGGCTCGACTTCATGCATGCTGCCAAAGGAAGTTCCATCACAATACTGCATGCGTGCCTTAGACATATTGTCTTCAACTGAAACATCATTTAAATAAAAAATATCTTCTACTTTCCTGGATGTGTTGATTAAAACCTGAAAGTGTATAATTTAAAGATACGTAAATTGCGCTTTATTTTCATTTTAAGATAAATGGTTCTTAATATCAGCATTACTACATGTACATAATGTCACTTGATACTTGAAACTTAACTTATATATCAAGTTTAAAGGTATAAAAATGTTACTGGAAATATATTAACTTCTAAATTTAAATTTTCTTTTAAATAAGTGAAAAGGATAGTGTCTCTAGCTGGGAGCGAACCCGCACCGTCACGGCGACAGCACACATCGCTGCGATTCCTACGACGCAACCAACTGAGCTAACCGGGACAACCCAAGAAAAGGTAGATCGGATTCAATTGATTCTAAATTGATAAAAAATCTTTAAGGTGCATTATTTCGTTGTTGCGAAATATTATTTTATTTCTTACAAAAATTATTTCTTTAAAATAATATTTCAATAAAGGGTGGAAATGTAAATTTTAAGCTGGGCATCTCAACTCAAGATCTGTCTAAAACTTGGATACAATGGCGTGTGGAAGAGTTTGACCCACTCATTCGCTGATCGACATCTTAAAACCATTTTTAACTTTTTAAATTTTTAGATATTTGATTTAAGTTAAAATATGTTTCATCCCTTAAAAACTTTTTTAACTTTTTAATTTTTTAAATATTTTATTTTAGTTAAAATATGTTTCATCAAGGTTCTTCTATCTTACATACTTAAATAACTCTTAGTCTTCTAGAATTGTTAAATTAAGTTTTTAGTGATTTTTGGATCTGAAGTAAGCAAGCTAGACTAAGTTCTCTCAAATCAAATCTTCGCTTATTCGCTCATAAATAATGCTTTAATTCCCAAACAACTTTATGGGCAACATCCTGAAATGAATGACGACACGCAAAAGTTGCAGTAGAAAATGCCCCGTTTTTTACCGGCCCACTGACACATCATTAGAGAAGGATGGCTTCAAATGTAACATGGGACATTTGAATTTTGTCAGTTCAATATGAATATTACCGACTCATTTTACTTACTTACTTAAGTAAATTTTTATAACGATTTTGCACAAATAAATCCTGAAATATTATACTTTGATATATAACAGTAATGTAGTTTAGTCTTTTGATTTCAAAAATGAACGGTAAAAATTAATCTGTTTTAGGAGGGAAATTGAGATTTGACGAGACGTCCTCAGTTTTGTTCTTAAGTTGAAAAAGTGCCTATAATTAGCCGATTATCTAGAATAAAGATAAATCAAAATTGACAATACTTATATTATTACTGTAAAGAATATATGAAGTAATAA
The DNA here is from genome assembly GCA_038501625.1 of Corbicula japonica. NCBI lineage: Eukaryota > Metazoa > Mollusca > Bivalvia > Venerida > Cyrenidae > Corbicula > Corbicula japonica. Next base: position 25,488 of record JAZAYU010000656.1, on the reverse strand, counting down.
CTTACTGACAGTAAATCACCAAGCAAAAGGCAATTACCCTGTATCAATTTCATCAAAACCAGACATGTTGCGGTTCAGTCACTACTATGAAGCCAACAAATAGTGGCAAAAATTAAAATATACTACCCGTCAAAGAAAATTTAACACTTTGATAATTATATTAAACTAGCTATAAATATTTGATAAAATATGAATGACTTTGTATGAATTTAAAGTTTTACTTCTGACAGAATTTGAAACAATCACTATGATGAAGATCTGAATTACGCTACCGGTGTTGCCACCCTTATAGTCAGTACTGTTAACAGTTAATAATCGGTTACCGCATGGCTAGGCGCTGTCGCCGTACGGTACGAGTTTTCTCCCCACTAGAGGCACTATCATTTGAAATTCACAGTAGCGTAATTTGTACAGTGTGGCGGCAGTAGAAAGTCTCCCCGTACATATAGTCAGTAAATAATCGGTTACCGTTGTCCTGCGGTAATTATGTCGATTTATCTGGGTTATCAGATCAACCTATGTTTGAGGGTGTCTCGGCAAGCTCAGACGGTAGCATGTCATAAAAGAAAATATTGGATTTTTTTAAGTAAATTAAATTTTTAATCGTAAATTTAAAAGTTAAATTAAATCATTTTACCCATTGGCTGTAATGCATTTTTGTGAGTTTGATTTTATTATTTATATCAAATATTGAGAATTTTAAGTTTAGCATTATAAAAAAGCCTGATTAAGTTTGTACCAGTGCTACTTTGCTAATGAATGGTTTCAATTTCATCCATGTTAAAGCTACGTAAAAGTTGTAACTTTCTAATGATGGCCATTATACTTTCAAGCTTAGAAAAAGTTGTCGTTTGGTAACTCGATCACATATACATGATTAGAGTGGAAAATTGTCATAACAACATGCCTTAACGCAATGCCTCTTTGCATTTTGTTCAAATATATCTCACCATGTGGCATACTTCCGTGTGCCACTGAATTATGTTTCTGTTGGCTATGCACGTCAACCAAGACCATCTGTATGTTTTTGAGGACATTATCAGAATCGTCCAATTGTCTAATTTTTTCCACAGCAGTCCTGAAGTCGAAGTCTTCTGATAGCAAACCCTCAATCATTTCGCTGAAAAGTTTTCATTCATCTTCTGGCAATCCAGCAGAAATGGTATTTATCATTTCCACAAATTTAGTCGACTCTTTTGTAAAAGTGTTTTGATCCATATTGAATTCATGTGCATTTGTATAGTAAATTTCCCTATATTTTCCTATTTCATTGACTACACATAATTCCCAAACGTCGATGTCATTAGCCAGAAAATGTGTTTATAACAACACTAGGAGAGATATGTCGAATTCATCAAACGCTGAAGTTTCTTGAAACAATCTTTGTTTTTGTATATCACTAAGACATTATTTTCATATTTAACACCTTTGTTTTCGTTTTACCAAAATTGAAAATGCTTCGACTTAACAACTCCATGAGACGGCGCTTAGAAGAATGCCTGATTCATAGTGGTAGATTTACTCACTATTAGTTTTAAGTTATTTTTGCAACTTTTGTGTAGTAACCCCAGATTATTTAAATTAAGAGCAAAACAAAAACTCCACCATTATCAATTTCATAAATATTTGGATATTGCGTAATCATTTTCCTGTTTTTCACTTTATCTGACATCCAATTCCAAATGTATAGGGATCGGAGTAAACACAGGACATCCCTTATTTGTTATATATCGCAAAAGATAAGTATCAGATCACAATAACATGAAATTCATGCAATAACTAACCTCTCTATGTTCTTTGCTCCGAACTGTTTATCGATTATTATACTCACAATCTTTCGTTATCCGCGATTTCCATTATCCGGGTACCTACCGTGATACGTACATTATACAAATTCTATTGCACGACGGGCAGCTTGGCGGATTCTGTTGAATAGTAATGTGATCCCATAATGTTAAGAATTGCAACTAGTTGGTTTGGATATGAAATAGTTAAATTATTACATAAAGTATACATAAGTTAACATAAAAAACTATGAATGTCAGGGATAGCCGCACTCAGAAAACAAAGTCATCCTTACAGCCAAAAACAGGGAGAAAAGAGAGCTTTGATTAATAAAACAATTGATTTCAAATAAGACAACACAGCAATTAACTGTGAGTTACCGCCTTAAAAACAATTAACAATAAGGTTTAAACCAGGTTCAAGGGTGCAACAAGCTCTAACTTGCCCCGACGTTCTCACATGAACAAGTACAAGTTTGTCTTGAAGAATTAGCTACAACTCACTCATCAACCCAAAACAAATAAATGAAACAAATACATAAAATATAAAAAGGCAGTAAGGTAGTGTCATTGTCAAACAAAAAGGTCTGTAAACAATGCCTTACTGGGAACAGAGCAACAGTTACTGGAGTCAGATCAGCACGAACAGGGTAGCGGGAATAAAAGAAACAAAATTAATGTTCTATAAGAAATACAAAATAATAGGTCCTACGATGTAGGATAGTCTATTGCTTTTTAAGTCAAACTTAATTTCCTGGTCTATTTTAAGCTACGAAAATAAGTTTCAATTGAAAAACAAATAAACTAATACATACTTCGTTCTACATGCCTGTTTTCCGCAATAAGATCCAATAAAGCGTTTGATATTTTATACCATCCCAATAAGAAATTTATATTACCCCGGAATTAATTACTTAAATTGATTATAAATTATCACATCGACTGCGGGGTTTTTAAGGGCACTTTAACGTTATCGATAATGTTAAGAAATCAGGTTCGAATACATTTAAATTTATGATCAGATTTAGGGATGTTTCTGTTTATTGTTCAAGTTAAATGTAAGCTATGTATACTTAGCATAAGTGAAATCTTTACAAGAATAACATGGGAATTGTTTTCAGGGATGCTATATTTTACCTCTAATTTTATTTATGGCATTTGTACATATCTGGACATTTGGTAAAGAAGGAAGATTTTGTTTTTTTTTAACAGTGGTTGTGGTTTTCTCTGCTTCCCTATATAAAACTGTATATAAACCTATTGTATCATCTAACGAATATATCGAACTGATTGTCATAAATATTTAGTAGACAGGTCAAAAGTGAGGCGATTTTTATGTGTTGTAAGGAGAAATCCAACCGAAAAATATATGCTATTCATCGCGCGGACGTCATATTTGTTTTAACACCTGCTAATAAGGATTTTAATAATGTAATTTTAGTGTGACTTATAGACTATATTAATATTCAAACTAAAGATCTAAATAGTACTTATGCTTACACACTCACTTCTTCACATGATAGTGATATTGTTGCTGCATACAGTTTACATATTGCAAAATTAAGAAAATTCTTACTATTTATTGGTTGCCTAAAATGCACTGAACACCACATAAAGTAATTGATATAAAGGGAACTTTGAAAACCATCGAACACGACAAATATTTAAATATTGCAGGCTCGGTTTGATTGGGCCTATTTATGGACAGTAATGGAAATGCATATTTCTGTCCATGCCGCCTAGCCCCGGGTTGAGCGCAACTCAATATTTACACCAATACATAGTACAATTTTGACCATCCAAAACGATGATGTTCATATGGCGGTGGACATGGAACCTACAATGCGGTATTTCCAGATTTATACCATTCCATGTTTAGCGTCGTATGGTCCCCGGATAAAAGAATGGGTTTGCCCTAAATGAGAAAACAATGGGCGGAACTAAACAGATTAGAATTTTGACAGGGGATCTTAGAATATAAATCATGCATATCACAGACAACTCCAAAGGCAAAATTTAAAAAGCAGGAAGTATAGATTTATTACAAACTCCAGTTCTTGCAGAACTACTAAATTATCCGTACTCTTAACATCTTGTGCTACAGCCATAAAAGAACATGTAATTATGTATAGCGAAAAGGTTTTTGAAACCAGTGGCAAAATCTGGTTTGCTCTATTAAAAAAGGTGACGTTTTAAGAAAGCTTAAATCAAATAATTTCAGGCGTTCTGTTTGTCAACTTATGATTTTTTAAACGTTCACACCTAACTTCCGTATAATTCAATAAGAGACAAGCTCACCAATGTCATTGAAAAATAAACGTTTGCAAGAGAAAAAAAACCAACCTTTATCGCTTGTAATAAACGAAGAGCATTTTTAATTATAGATGGTTCTTATAATAATTATAAATTGTGGACTTGTTAAGACCTAATAAAAGAGTCGTTTTCTTTCTAACTGGATAACATTTATGTAAAAATTGTTACCTCTATTTATAAACATGTAATAGATTTATTGATAAATTGTTCACCCTTTGTTGCTGAAATGTTTTTATACTGTTATTAAAATGTCTTTTTATTGTCTCTTTCTCACAAACATCAAGACAACATTATTACAGCATTTAACAATTCATGGTGGTTCCTTGATGATTTTTTATATCGTATAGATAATAACCATTTACCATCTCTGGTCAATGAATTTAACAACAGTAAACTGCAGCTTTTAAAAGCGAACACTTCAGAAAGGCAAAAAAACTTCCATGATATCAATCTTTACATTAAAAACGGTTACATATGATAAAAGAAATCATTTTATTAATTACAATATAGTGAAATGTCTTTAGAATGCGATGTTCCTCATGCAACATATTACGGGGTTTATATCCAACAGCTTGTTCACTTTTGTACAGCATTAAATGATGTTAAAGATTTGATCGTGATCTTTGCTTAACAGAAAAATTTTAATAACAAGGTTATCGGTATCACAAAATAAAACGAATATCGTTTGCATGTTTCATCGCCGATATACAGATTTAATTACAAATGCAAGTGTAGTTAAAACAATATTGCAGCAAAGTATTTCACAGCCTGTTTTTTTATGGAGATTTACTTTGAAAACTAAATAAAATAAATGGCAGTATTAACAACGCCACGTTATTCGTAAAAACCATTTTAAATAAAAGCTTACCAAAATGATTATTCTACAGCGCTCTGCATGATTGGTGATTAACCCATATATAGTTGATCGTTATGCTTACCTCTTTGGTTGCAAGACGGTCTCAAAGGTTTAAGAGTTTATGAAGGTTTTTGAGGGAAATCTTGTTAAAGAACCTAAACGCATGATCTGTTTTTCTTTTATGAAATAAAACTTATTAGAACATGATCAGGGTCACGCCATGGTAAAGATATCTTCGGTGATTTTTTTTGGCGTTTTAGTTGTTATTTTATTTGTTAATAACTTACAATTGTCAAAGGCGTTTTTGTTATCGCGAAATGTTAAATAGTCAATTATTTCCAATAAGCGTTTGACGTTATTTCAACAACTGACTTCAGCTGTCCAAAATCAACCGTTTCCGGGACGTGCCCCATATTCAACTTAAGTTCAGTTTACAAAATACAAATTATTCTGGCATTGATTCATTTTCATTTTTACATGCATATATTTTAACAAAAGGGACATATTTGTTATAAGTTGAATTCTATTCATTTGTTCAACTTATGAAAAATTTATTATTTTTGTCATTCTTATGTGTTTATGTTGTTCCACTTTTTGTTATACATGTGTATATTATATTTGAGAAATATAACAAGGTTTGCTGGAGGTAAGTTTTAACATTAGTTAATGATCCAAATATGTAATTTTTTGCAAGTGATTCGCAAGTAAAAACTTCTTTTTGCAGGATTCAGAGAAAATAATATTTAACAAAGTTCACTCTAGCATAATACCAACACTAGATCTGTGTTATCACTGATATTTCATTAGCGGTGTAATCTCTGATATTCAAGATTCATAATTCAGCAATGATCGGGTGCTATTCAAACCCGAAATCGTTTCATTCGATTATTATTATAAACATCAACAGCTAAACTACACATACTTCAGAGATTCAGCATCAGAAATCAAACTACATGTATGCGTATAAATTCACAGGTACAGTACAGCTCGGGTGTTTCCAACCAAAGTCCGCGCTACGCGGCGGACTTCGTCAACGCGGACTTGACTGCTCTAGTCCGCGCTGGCCCGCGTTCAGCCTCAATCCCCCGCGTTTTAACTCCGCGGACAGCCCCAGGCAGAAACTCGGAGTGTCTCGGCGTACTTTATCGCGGCAACGCGGGGGCCTTGCCTGTTAGGATTACTATTATTATCATCAAATTTGCTTTAATAAATGTATAAAGTCATGTCATAATTTACAAAATGTACATGGTTATTTATTTCAAGAAAATACCTTTTATTTTATTGTGTTATTTACATGTTATGAGTTATGTGTGTGTAAATAAAATTATGAAAAAAAGCTTTCTTTGTGTAGTATCTTCGTTCATAATTTTCAATAAGATTCGCAAACATTGACGTTACTTTTAGTGACACTGCATGCAACTTTCTTTCTATCATGCGCTTAACAAAGGCCAAATGTACACAGTACATGTTTATTATTATAAAATTCTCAATGAAATGGAGCTTGGCGGGTAGTTTGCTGGTATTAACAATACAGCTTGAGTATAAAAGTTCTTAGCTTTAGCATATTCTTATTCGGATTTATAGTCTTTTCTGTTTTTATCTTTTATTTTTTTCTTAAAAATTAAATGGAAGAACAAAATAATATTATGTTTTAAAATTAAATTAATACTGAGCTGATGTTATTGTAAAAGCGAAAAAATAATTCTGCAGTAATTTAATAACAACATAAAGTAAAACATTTTAACATTAGGTTTAAAATTCATCAATTTGAAATACTAAACAAAGTAATGTAACGAAGGAAGTTATAAATACTGTACCTGAAAAACAACAAAGTTAACGTAAACAAACGTAACGAACAAAAATAACTTAACACATCGTGAAAAATTATACCAGCCTCATACTGTACCTGAAAAAAGAAAATCAAATATAACGACAATTGTACGAAATAGTAGCGATATCAATAACGCCGCGTTCCACGGCATACTACGCGGAGTTCCTCCGCGTCATGTTTTGTACAGATAAGCTGTCCCGCAAGTCCGCGATAGTCCGCGCTGAACGACAAGGTCCGCGCGGGCAATCCCCGCGTTTTTACGCGGAGAAAATACGCGTTAAACGAGTTGGGTCCGCGGAGGGCGCGCGGAAAATGTAAAAAACTCCCGAGCTGTACTGTAAATTTAACAATACAAACCGTTTAAAATCTTGGTGGCCTGAACAATTTAATTTTGCCTAATGTGGTGTAATGAGCCATTTATTTAGTGTTGATTTTGTCTCAAAACGCATTATTTATTTTCAGATTAAAGAATACACTTTCAGTCTATACTGAGAGCTTTTTATCTTAATATATATAAATATCAAACCAATTCATATTTTTGTAGTTGAGTTTAATAAAAAAAAAAGAACGTAAAATTGATGGGTGATTGATTTTCTGTTATCTCAGTGATTTGAAGAAAGAAAAATACCAGTTTTTGATCAATTCCTTATCTGAAGCTTAAGTTGCCAATATTGAGAATTATGTGGCATAAATGTTATCAGTTGCAAAAACTTAGGAGATTGGAGGATTAACTAAGATGACACAAAAACAAAACGCCAGTCGTTTTGCACAACTTTCACATCTTCTTATATTTTCCTGAGGTGCTTCAAGGATGTTGTTAAATTCGAAGATCAAATGGATAAAAAAATATCATCACAAGCAGTGAAATGTTATGAGTCACATCCAAGGTTTCAGAACTGCTGGTAATGTCTCTAACGACCTGAAGCGTTTTCAACAGTGCATATGTTGCAATCTAATAACTTGCAAAAGTATTAAAATTTTATGAAACAGATGATAATATATTAAAATACTGCAGGCTCGGTTTCACTGAGCCTGTTCATCAGCTTTCAGTTCATGAGTTGGAGTTATTTCACCAAGACAACATGCAATTTCTTGTTGATATGAGAACCTGTTGGTGTGAGGTTGATGCACCCAAGAACCTGGTTTAAACCCCCAGTGGCAATTTGTTTTGCCACTGACTATTCTAATACGGTAACCTCATGGGTTCTCTATGTCGTTAATTGTTTGTAGTGTCTTATTTTAATTGACATACTCATAACAACATTATCTCTTTTCTTCTCTTCTTTTCTTCTCTTCTTTTTCGCTGCGTGGGGAGGCTTTGTTTTGTGAGTGTGGCTACTCCTGATATGCATATTTCCCTTTTTTTTCATTATACAGTGAAAATACATATTACCGTTCACGACGCCTTAACCCTGGTTGAGCACAACTCAATATTTACATATTTACATATAGTGCTTAATGGCTTTCCCTGATAAAAAGCACTGATAGAAAGTACGGGGCGAGGTTGAACGGCAACCGCCAGGTACAAACTTTATGATAATCAAATAGATGAAAAGGTAACTTTGAAAGCCACCGAACACGAAAAATATTAAAAACTAGTTAAAACAGAGCGCCTCCCAAATCAATAACACCGTCTTGTGCAAAGAGGGAGTAACAACTGATGTTCGTGAAGTTGGCCGTCTAGCAGCCTAGCAGCGTGAAGTTGGCCGCCAAGCAGCCTAGCAGCCTGGCAGCGTGAAGTTGGCCGCCCAGCAGCCTAGCAGCCAGGCAGCGTGAAGATGGCCGCTCAGCAGCCTAGCAGATACTTTGGCTGCTGTGATACTTTGGCTGCTGAGCTGCTGTGGCGGCTGGGAAAAGTTGGCTGCTGGGCTGCTGTGGCGGCTGGGATACTTTGGCTGCTGGGAAAAGTTGGCTGCTGGAATACTTTGGCTGCTGAGCTGCTGTGGCAGCTGGGAAAAGTTGGCAGCTGTGGCGGCTGGGATACTTTGGCTGCTGGGAAAAGTTGTCTGCTGGAATATTTTGGCTGCTATGCTGCTGTGGCGGCTGGGAAATGTTGGCTGCTGGGCTGCTGTGGCGGCTGGGATACATTGGCTGCTGAGAAAAGTTGGCTGCTGGAATACTTTGGCTGCTGACCTGCTGTGGCGGCTGGGAAAAGTTGGCTGCTGGGCTGCTGTGGCGGCTGGGATACTTTGGCTTCCGGGAAAAGTTGGCTTTTGGAATACTTTGGCTGCTGAGCTGCTGTGGCAGCTGGGAAAAGTTGGCTGCTGGGCTGCTGTGGCGGCTGGGATACTTTGGCTGCTGGGAAAAGTTGGCTGCTGGAATACTTTGGCTGATGAGCTGCTGTGGCGGCTGGGAAAAGTTGGCTGCTGGGCTGCTGTGGCGGCAGGGATACTTTGGCTGCTGAGAAAAGTTGGCTGTTGGAATACTTTGGCTGCTGAGCTGCTGTGGCGGCTGCTAAAAGTTGGCTGCTGAGCTGCTGTGGCGGCTTGGATACTTTGGCTGCTGGGAAAGATTGGCTGCTGGAATACTTTGGCTGCTGAGCTGCTGTGGCGGCTAGGAAATGTTGGCTGCTGGGCTGCTGTGGCGGCTGGGATACTTTGGCTGCTGAGCTGCTGTGGCGGCTGGTAAAAGTTGGCTGTTGGGCTGTTGTGGCGGCTGGGATACTTTGGCTGCTGGGAAAAGTTGGCTGCTGGAATACTTTGGCTGCTGAGCTGCTGTTGCGGCTGGTTAAAGTTGGCTGCTGGGCTGCTGTGGCGGCTGGGATACTTTGGCTGCTGCGAAAAGTTGGCTGCTGGAATACTTTGGCTGCTGACCTGCTGTGGCGGCTGGGAAAATTTGGCTGCTGGGCTGCTGTGGCGGCTGTGATACTTTGGCTACTTGGAAAAGTTGGCTGCTGAAATACTTTGGCTGCTGGGCTGCTGTGGCGGCTGCGAAATGTTGGCTGCTGTGCTACTGTGGCGGAAAACTGGCTGTGAAATATTTTGCTGCAATATTGTTGCAAAACTACACCTGCATTTTTAATTAAATCTGTATATCGGCGATGAAACCTGCAAACGATATTCGTTTTATTTTGTGATACCGATAACCTTGTTATTAAAATTTTTCTGTTAAGCAAAGATCACGATCAAATCTTTAACATCATTTAATGCTGTACAAAAGTGCACAAGCTGTTGGATATAAACCCCGTAATATGTTGCATGAGGAACGTCGCATTCTAAAAACATTTCACTATATTTATATTAAACTATGTATTGGTGTAAATATTGAGTTGCGCTCAACCCGGGGCTAGGCGGCATGGACAGAAATATGCATTTCCATTACTGTCCATAAATAGGCCCAATCAAACCGAGCCTGCAATATTTAAATATTTGTCGTGTTCGATGGTTTTCAAAGTTCCCTTTATATCAATTGCTTTATGTGGTGTTCTGTGCATTTTAGGCAACCAATAAATAGTAAGAATTTTCTTAATTTTGCAATATGTAAACTGTATGCAGCAACAATATCACTATCATGTGAAGAAGTGAGTGTGTAAGCATAAGTACTATTTAGATCTTTAGTTTGAATATTAATATAGTCTATTAGTCACACTAAAATTACATTATTAAAATCCTTATCAGCAGGTGTTAAAACAAATATGACGTCCGCGCGATGAATAGCATATATTTTTCGGTTGGATTTCTCCTTACAACACATAAAAATCGCCTCACTTTTGACCTGTCTACTAAATATTTATGACAATCAGTTCGATATATCCGTTAGATGATACAATAGGTTTATATACAGTTTTATATAGGGAAGCAGAGAAAACCACAACCACTGTTAAAAAAAAACAAAATCTTCCTTCTTTACCAAATGTCCAGATATGTACAAATGCCATAAATAAAATTAGAGGTAAAATATAGCATCCCTGAAAAAAATTCCCATGTTATTCTTGTAAAGATTTCACTTATGCTAAGTATACATAGCTTACATTTAACTTGAACAATAAACAGAAACATTCCTAAATCTGATCATAAATTTAAATGTATTCGAACCTGATGTCTTAACATTATCGATAACGTTAAAGTGCCCTTAAAAACCCCGCAGTCGATGTGATAATTTATAATCAATTTAAGTAATTAATTCCGGGGTAATATAAATTTCTTATTGGGATGGTATAAAATATCAAACGCTTTATTGGATCTTATTGCGGAAAACAGACATTTAGAACGAAGTATGTATTAGTTTATTTGTTTTTCAATTGAAACTTATTTGCATATGGTAGCTTAAAATAGACCAGGAAATTTAGTTTGACTTAAAAATATATGATAATATAAAATAACGTGATAACATTACCTACGTTTAGTCTTAAACTTCTCGCTTTCCGGCTGCTAGGCTGCTTGACTGCCAGGATACTAGGCTACCAAATCGAAGTCTGACGTGAGAATTTTTTAAAAGCATTATTTAACTTCAATTAAGCGACAGCAGCCCAGCCGCTAAAGTATCCCAGCCGCCACAGCAGCTCAGCAGCCAAAGTATTCCCAGCAGCCAAAGAATCCCAGCCGCCACAGCAGCCCAGCAGCCAAATTTTCCCAGCCGCCACAGCAGCTCAGCAGCCAAAGTATTCCAGCAGCCAACTTTTCCCAGTTGTGTTTGATTGCAAATAGAATTTTAGAGATTTTTAAGGTTAAACTATTTTTCTTTACTGGTCTAACTTGTATTGACGCTTTTGTCTTCTCGTAGCTGGGAAATTAATACATTTTTATGAAATCGAGTTAAAGTCAAATATTGTTGATTTAATATTTTTCTTTCACTTTTAGGTGTTTTTCGATTCTATTTTTGAAATTTTTCTTTTTCAAATAGTTCTAATCTGACATCGACAAATCAAATACACCCATTATTTTTCTACATTCTCCTGGAACTGATCTGTTGCTCTTCCAACTTCACACAGACACATTTCATATGCGTTCGCTATAGCCCGTAAATTGTCTTCGCTGCCAAACAGCTAGGCTGCTAGGCTGCCAGTCTACTCCGCTGTTAGGCTGCTAAATCGAAGTCTTCCTTCTGAATGAAACTGACGTAATAATTCGTTTAATAGCAAATCAGCAAATTTCTTGGTTTTTTTAACGTGTATTTCATTTTTTTTTTGAAATTTCAATTAACTTAATTTTCTAAAATATGTACGAGAACATGAAATATCGAAAGAAATGCGTTAAATTAATGATATGATAATATAAAATAACGAGATAACATTACCTGCGTTAAGTCTTAAACTTCTCGCTTTCCGGCTGCTAGGCTGCTTGACTGCCAGGATACTAGGCTACCAAATCGAAGTCTGACGTAAGAAATTTTTAAAAGCATTATTTAACTTCCATTAAGCGACAACAGCCCAGCCGCTAAAGTATCCCAGCCGCCACAGCAGCTCAGCAGCCAAAGCATTCCCAGCAGCCAACGTATCCCAGCCACCACAGCAGCCCAGCAGCCAACTTTTCCCAGCCGCCACAGCAGCTCAGCAGCCAAAGTATTCCAGCAGCCAACTTCTCCCAGCAGGCTAAGTATCCCAGCCGCCACAGCTGCTTAACACCAACTTTTCCAAGCCGCCACAGCAGCTCAGCAGCCAAAGCATTTCAGCAACCAACTTTTCCCAGCAGCCAAAGTATTCCATCCGCCACAGCAGCCAAGCAGCCAACATTTAGCAGCCGCCACAGCAGCTCAGAAGCCAACGTATTTCAGCAGCCAACTTTTCCCAGCAGCCAAAGTATCCCAGCCGCCACAGCAGCCCAGCAGCCAACTTTTCCCAGCCGCCACAGCAGCTCAGCAGCCAAAGTATTCCAGCAGCCAACCTTTCCCAGCAGCCAAAGTATTTCATCCGCCACAGCAGCCCAGCAGCCAACTTTTCCCAGCCGCCACAAAAGCTCAGCCGCCAAAGTATTCCAGCAGCCAACTTTTCCCAACAGCCAAAGTATCCCAGCCGCCACAGCAGTCCAGTAGCCAACTTTTCCCAGCCGCCACAGCTGCTCAGCAGCCAAAGTATTCCAGCAGCAAACTTTTCCCAGCAGCCAAAGTATCCCAGCCGCCACAGCAGCTCAGCAGCCAACTTTTTCCAGCCGCCACAGCAGCTCAGCAGCCAAAGTATACCAGCAGCAAACTTTTCCCAGCAGCCAAAGTATCCCAGCCGCCACAGCAGCTCAGCAGCCAACTTTTTCCAGCCGCCACAGCAGCTCAGCAGCCAAAGTATACCAGCAGCCAACTTTTCCCATCAGCCAAAGTATCCCAGCCGCCACAGCAGCCAAGCAGCCAACTTTTCCCAGCCGCCACAGCAGCTCAGCAGCCAAAGTATTCTAGCAGTCAACATTTCCCAGCAGCCAAAGTTTCCCAGCCGCCACAGCAGCTCAGCAGACAACTTTTCCCAGCCGCCACAGCAGCACAGCAGCCAAAGAATTCCAGCAGCCAACGTTTCCCAGCAGCCAAGGTATCCCAGCCGCCACATCAGCTCAGCAGCCAACTTTTCCCAGCCGCCACAGCAGCTCAGCAGCCAAAGTATCACAGCAGCCAAAGTATCTGCTAGGCTGTTGGGCGGCCAACTTCACGCTGCCAGGCTGTTGGCTGCTGGGCGGCCAACTTCACGCTGCCTGGCTGCCAGGCTGCTGGACGGGCAACTTTACGCTGCCAGGCTGCTAGGCTGCTAGGCAGCCAACTTCACGAACATGTAACAACTGACATAATTATGATCTTAATGGAACAGCTTCTATCACAATCATTATATCTTAACGGCAAACAATATTACTAGAAGTATCTATTATCAAAATACAAAACGTTTTTCATATTCAATATTTGTTCATTTGATTAATTGAACCATCATGTCTACAATGCTGATTTAGGCAGAATTAAAATAAAGATCACTTACATTTTCTCGGTACATTCAATACATTGTTCTGGAGACATTTGTCGATTCTTAAATTCTTAAATTGTAAAAAAAATAATTAATATTAGGCACTTGTTTTAGCAAAAAGATAAAATAAGAATATATCAAAACTCTGTAATTTCGTCATGCAATAGTATTCGATAGAACTTTAATGATTTCTGTTAGACTCAAAGTGAAACATTGACAAATCTTATCAGTGGATAACGCCGCATCGAAAAATGAAATCTACGCATAAGACCTAGGTTAATGTCGATTAATCTCCGATAAGCTCACAAATCTACACCGCATGATCGTTCTGTTCTAATCTGTTGAAACACAGCAAGACCGCAAAGAGTTCTACAAATTAAAAATTATCAAAATCTCTCTAAAGGTAAAATGCGGATCAATAAACTTTGTATCTTTATTTTACAAATGTTAATAAATGTTGGAACAATAATGAAAAATAGCTCTCTATTTAGAGACTAACACAAAAAAAACACAAAATATCATATAAGATACCCACATGAGTACTATGATACTAAAAATAATATGTTGTGTTATTTGTCTAAAAAATATATACAGTATGAGATGTTTGTAAAATTGTGTTTGACATTGGATTGCGTGGTCGCGTTAATGTTTGAGAATTTATTATACTATTATTTATTTATTCACAGAAATTTCTTGAAAATGACTTAATATAATGTTGTCACTATTATCATAATCATGTGGACATTAATGGATTTATTTGGATGTAAACATAATTTTAAAAATTGAAATATGCATATCAGGAATGGCCAAATATAGCAGACACAGCCTCCCTACCAAGGCAAACTAGAGAGGAGAAGAGAAAACGGTATTACAATAAATCAGTTTCAATATTGAGGCCACAAACAATAAATGAATGTGAGTACACAATGTAAAAGTAACAGGTGAGTCTTGAGAGAGGTACTGCGATAGTTCAAAAGTTGAAAATGGTGGTGGACGAGCATGTTCTTTCCTGAAAAAGTATCGGTCACCAGAATCTCATCAAGAAACTTATACATGTATCTGTGTTTGTGTCACATAATTGTTAATTAATTGATACAAGGCACAATAGCCCAGCCAGAAGAGATATTTTTAGGTTTTTTTTCTTCTTCTTCGAATTCTTCTTGTTTTTATTGCTAATGCGCGAATTTTGTATTAATATTCATAGGGTGCTAATATAAGTGGGTGGATGGCTCAATAAATTTAAAATCGCATCTGCATCAGGATTTATTCTCGTTGATTAACTATTTTGGAATTTGACCTCTGACGGATTCATTGTTTAAGTTCAGTCTGGGAATATGATTAAACTAGCCCTTTTCATTCATTGACACTGTTTACAACATTCTCAGTCATAAATCGATTCAACCCTTAACAACATAAGCACGATTTTTTTTAAAAAGCGTCAGAGAACGATAAACTTAACAGTCACCATCCCATTAAACAATGCATCCTTCTGCTCGCAAATATGTTCTGACAAAAATAGAGGAATATTTAACTAAAATGCATCAACCGCTACATTTTCTGAAAGAAGATCTTTTTGACTTTGACAGACGAAGCATTCGGATATCTACAAAGATACATCATACCATTTCCCAAGTTTTTAAGCGTTATAGCTTTTTGCATTTCAATTAAATTCTTTTAAACCTTCCAATACATATGGATGTTCCTTTCATCTTCTTTAAGCAACTTATTTTCTACACTGTTCGTGTTCTGATCACAGCGAATATGACGCTTGAGATTTGCTCCTTTCAATGAAAGTTTTAAATGATTTCGCAAAACTAACTACATCTCAATAACAATAAAATGTTTATTATTCATGTGATTTCAGAAGCAATTAAAATAAAATAATTACCAGTTGCATTCTAGCTTGAGTGAGTAAGAGCTTTATTTCGTCTACAAGTTAACCACCTATCTTTTGCAATCACTGCAGTGTTAACATTGGTTAAACACGGATTGAAATTGTAATACATGTCTTTTCATCATGGTCATCATACATTTAATATTTACCCCTCTTGACAAAGGCTACCTTTTAACCGGCCGAGGTAAAAATAAAAGCATTGAAGGAACTGAGGGATCGGCATAAATACCAAGAGTTTAATCTAAAACAGATTCCAAATAATCCTAGTATAAAAAGCTATACTGCATATTTTTATTAACTTAAAAAAACTCAAACAAAGCATGTTTGGTTAAAAATATTAAATATATTATACTTCTCTAGACCATCATACTTGTTTATACATCGGTATCTATCTTTTGACAGAGAGCAGTTGCGACAATCTATAGTCGTCGATTTTGGGCAATGCCTTATCTACAATTGTTAATCAACATGCTATTGGGATATTGAAAGAGCACCGATCCCTGGTATTGTCCACCTTTTTACGTACTTATGTAATTTATTGTGTGGTGTTTGGAAGCATAATAATTATTCCTGCATGAAGAAACTTTTGGCTCGAATATATTTACACCGTGATTTTTCTGCGCATCAGAGGGACGGGCAATAATCTGAAACCTTAATCTTAAAAATATTCATTTTACTTTAACTATTAAATTCTCATTTATCATTTGCTTTCATTTTTGTTAGAGATATAAGTTTTCAAGCTGAAACAGAAATCAAGATTAAAGTTATGTTGATGATTCTATCTTTAATATAGAGCATTTCATACTAGATACGGAAATGCGTCTTTGTTACATTAACATTTTATTACGTATCTAATTGATGGTGCATAATTATTGTTTTAGTTAATGAAGTCGAAGTTAAATTAAGGTTAAATGATGACGGACTAAACAGTTAATGGAGTAATTCAACTAATGACGTCTATAAGTGTCACATGGACAATATCCTTCTTGCTTGTAACTACACATTGATTTTTTAATTATTAAGACCACTTTTTCCCAGTCCCAATGGTGGTCTTAATAGCGGGGTTTCACTGCCATAGCTATTTTAAGGTGGAATGCGCCGATTTTTCAACTTTCGAGTACTTTAATGAAGATTTGCATGCAGTTAATTGATCATATTTCCGATATTGAACAGAATATCTTGTTAAAATATTTTATTTCATCTCAAAGATACAGATCTTCAAAGATGGCCACTAACGGCAGTTTTTGGACATGACGTCAAAAAAACCGTAACTGAATGTTTTCAGCTGTATCTTTAATATCTTTCGAATGTTCCGTTTTCTGTTTTGATAATATTGTACAGAATTAAATTCTCTTTCCACTGATGTAACTTTCATGAGTTTTCACCCAAGATTAACGCTCGACGACGCCGAAAAGCGCCGTTTCGACCTGAAAAATGACGTGGAGTTTTGCTAAAATTTCGTCGCTTGTTTCGGAATTGCGAAAAATCTGATCAATAAAATTTAGATTTTTTTTCATAATTCGTTTGTAAATTTAATTTTGAAAATGTTTGACAAATTAAAAAGGGGGGTCACCGACTTCATTTTTGCGTTATTACGTTCACCTTTACCCCTTACCCTTATGCAAACGTTGGCGTAAATCGCATCATAAAAGGAAATTGGCGGCGAACAAATAATATTAATAATATTTATTCTGACAATATTTAATTTGATTAATATATTACATCAAAATATGATAATTATTTTCATTTGGAAAGAAAAAAGCATACGTATTTGATTGAAATTACCGATTCTTCTTCAATCAAGGTTTGTTATGAAGGTTCAAACACGACTTAAAAACTTGTATTTTACATGGTTTTGTCCATTTGTTATGAAAATTAAAGCTGCAAATACCGTGTTTTAAAATGGAATGCAAGTTTTTGACTTTAGAACAGCAATTAAACCAACATGCCCCTTGCAGTTAACCCTTTACTAAATGATATATACATGTAGCTGTAATCCCACGGGCGGACAGTGTAGATCCAGATCAGCTGGCACATCCGTACGGTGCCCTCTTATCAGGATCTACACTGTTCGCCTTAGGTTCAGAAGGTAATTTCTGAATGCGACCAGTGTAGCAAAAATAAAAAGTATCCACTTTCTTTCCGGTGATTTTGTAGAATTTGAAAACGTAAAATCGAAATTCTTTCTTTGAACAAATTTGCATTTCTGTAACTTAGTTATCTTTTCCTCTGTTAAAACAGGGGTTTCAGTAAGAATTCAGTGATTCCAAAACAGCATTCGAATTAAATCAATTTCTAAAATTCGTGTGGTCAATAAAATCACAAAATATCCAACTTATCCGCTAGAAACACCGCTAGAAATCCCAACCATTTGCAATTACCTCCCTTTAAATTAAACATGTTGTGTTTTTTAATCCTTTATTAGTTGTTATTCGATAAAGCAGTTGCTCAGTCTTGTTGTGGAAAGTTATGTTCATGAGCAATTAAACTTACAAACAAATGAAATTAACTTATCAATTACCATTCTAAGCGCCCCTGATTTAATGAAAATATGTTAATAGTAAAAGCGTAACTTTTGTAAAGATACTTTTTATTTTTGTTCAGTATATATCAGACGACACGGATTCCCAGCTTACTGGTGCTACACTGGTCGCACACGCGATAAAACCGGTACCGGTGTATTTATATATATAGATAGATTAAAATGTTCAGGAAGGAGGGGATGGGAGTTGACCGCTGAACTTTAATTTATGTCTCGCCTTCTCTATAATCGCGCATAGTAGTGCACTTCCTTTTTACTTACAGTTTTTAAATAAGTAATTTCTTACAGTTATACACATTGTTTTACATGGAATGTAATTCTCATGTTGGCAGTATGGAGCAGTAAACTCGGCGAACATAATTCAAAACCTTATATTGCGCCCTTGTTGAAAAACTTGTTTTAACAAATAGACAGAAACATGAATTAAATAAATGCTATTTCTCTTATATCTGAGGAAAGAGGACATAATACAACGAACCAAACATCTTACTTAACAGCGCAGAATATTATATGAACTTATATGAGTTAGAAGGCAACAATTCTAACTAAGATGTTAGATCTGAGAACTTATGTCTTAGAACTTAGAATGTAGAAATTTCTTGAAAGCGGGGGACGAAAGTAAGAAAGCAGATTTTTCACGGAATCAGCTTGAAGAATTATGAATTTGTGATTGAAAAGGAAAATTGAACGTGTTTAAAACATGCGCGTGCTTATTAATATTTCTGGTACATGAAACCGATGTTTTGCTGTTAATTTAATGTGGGTGCAAATAAAAAGATTTTCTTTATGTATCAAATAGTTCTGGAAAGTTGAAAATTGCCAGGTTTCATTTTTTGTTGGGTATATTTGATTTCTTTATTGAAGTAACGGAGAAATTGATAATGAACTCATCTCTTTATAAAAATGTTACACATCGCTTAGCTCACCTTTTAAAGGGAATGGGAGCACACGCAACTTCTCGGGCTGTTCAACGGAAACCTCGGTCCAGCTTTTTAATTCAACTTTGTTCAGTCATAGACTGATTAGTTAGTCTTTTCGCTTGATTCATTGTGATATATATTTGTGGAATATCTATTTATAAAAGCAAACTGACGAAAAGCATCAATACTGTTCTCATTGATTACATGTACCTACAGGAACATATAAGTTCAGACAGACGAAAAATAAAGATGACAATTTTCGAAAATGTTAGGCCGGTATTCCATAGTTCCGTGATGCGTGATCCGTGTCCGCGTCCTTGTCCGTGTTCGTGATTTTTCACTCGCCAAAGATATAGTTGGCTATATTCCATACCTCCGTGTCCGTGTCACGCATTACGGACCTATTGAATAAAAGTTTAAATGTCTGGTGCCGTCGTCTAATTTCATATGGGTGTTTTTAAAAATGTGCGTCAACTTACCAAAATCTATATGTTTTATGCTACATTGTTTTGATTTGATATCCTGATATCTGTCATTAAAATTAGTGTCGGCTGCTCTGCGTCGTAGGGGGCCTCAAAATGATTTGTATTCGATTTTCAATGTATACATTTGATCTTCTTTCAGTTTGAAAACCTTACGTAAAATTTAGAGCAACTTTAAACAACAAATTATTACACTTGATTAGATTTTATTGCTTAATGTTATGATTTGATTATTGATGAATGCTGATGTAGTTCCTATAGAATTACTAGAACCTTAAACTGCAATTTAAGCATAAGTATGATTCTTTTATAACTATAATTTTAATATGTTTAATTTTTACCATCATTATTATAGTTCTAAAGTATGAACGCGCAATTTAAAGGTTTTACTGTGTCGTTAAAATTACGGGGAAAGGGGTAAAGTTGAACGTAATAACGAAAAACGAAGTCGGTGACCCCCCTTTTTAATTTGTCAAACATTTTCAAAATTAAATTTACAAACGAATTATGCAAAAAAATCTAAATTTTATTGATCAGATTTTTCGCAATTCCGAAACAAGCGACGAAATTTTAGCAAAACTCCACGTCATTTTTCAGGTCGAAACGGCGCTTTTCGGCGTCGTCACGCGTAAATCTTGGTAGAAAACTCATGAAAGTTACATCAGTGGAAAGAGAATTTAATTCTGTACAATATTATCAAAACAGAAAACGGAACATTCGAAAGATATTAAAGATACAGCAGAAAACATTCAGTTACGGTTCGTTTGACGTCATGTCCAAAAACTGCCGTTAGTGGCCATCTTTGAAGATAAGTATTTTTGAGACGAAATAAAATATTTTAACAAGATATTCTGTTCCATATCGGAAATATGGTCAATTAACTACATGCAAATTTTCATTAAAATACTCGAAAGTTGAAAAATCGGCGCATTCCACCTTAAAGTTTAAGATGCAAAATAATGCCATATGTTGCTTTTCAGTTTGTCGTTCGCTTTCTATCTTGCATTAAATTGTTTCGTATATGCAATTCAAAAATAATCTTTATAAAATAGAAATTATTCTGATTATTATTATTAGATATAGCCACATGCAGAAACACAGCTTCCTAACACAGCTAAAACGGAGAGAGTATAAGAGAGCATTGTTTTAAAATTAAATGACTTTCAAAAATGTCACAAGTAGCATTTAACGAAAAGGAGTACGTAAGTAATCAGCTTGGAAAGGTCAATGGCAAACCATTTTCCCATTGGGGGTTTAAAACAAGTTCTTAGGTGCACTATCCTCACACGTGCCTGTGTGAGTTCACTCTAAACCACCCTCATACTCGTTATGTTGCACGAAGATCACACTCAAATATAAATGTATATCTCTAAAAACAACAAAACGGATTATTTTATGTAACTTCATAAAGACTTGTATACTGCTTGTTAAAGAAGATAAAATTTAGTAATTATGTCTAGTCTTTCAGTTTGTTTTGTAAATGATTTCTTGGACATAAACAAACTTGACTTGTACCATTTAAAAATGTTTTAAATGTTCTCACGTTCACGGTTGAACCCAGACACTCCTGCTTGAGAAGTGAGTTAGCCCAATCGAGTTTTATATGACAGAAACTTTATGCTTTTTTTAATGATGAACAGTAATTGAAAAAAAAAACAACATTTTTTTGTGGCGCTTAATAATGAATACGGATAAAATAACTCGGTATTTGCCGAGAAACTGTTCCTTAATAAACATAAAAAATAGTTTCTGAATTTACCTAACAGTTCATAGACACATTTAAATCTGTCACTCAATTCATTCAATCACTTTTAAAAGCGGCAGTTGATGTTATTATTTTATTAGAGCCAAGAGCACAAATTCCTTTTTTTTGTAATAAAAGTTCAAACTTTTCTTTACATCGGCTTATAGACCCATTTGTTACGATGTTATTATTGTATAATGGTCGCAACACTGTATATCATGAACATAGTATAACCTATAACATATGTACACGTATAGTCGCTTAGTTACATGTTACTTAATATATTTCCTATGGTGTATCATACGCCAATGCACTGCTTTAGATTTTTAAAACATAAATTATCGTCATAATGTTGCATTATCATTGCCATTCGTGTTAAACTTTGTTCCTTTTATAAATATGGAATAAATTACTATTAATATAATTCGTGAATTATACTTTCTCATCTCACTTACCTACATTTAATTCAAGGTATGATATAAATATTTTATTAGATTGTTAATCTAAATTAGGGTTTCCTTTTCAAATTATAATCGTATAAATCTTTGTCAATGTCGAAATTTTAACCCCCAGTTGCAATTTGATTTGCCTCTGACCGTTCCATGGCGGTAACCCCTCGGGTTCTCATTTTTGTTAATTGTTTTTGGTGTCTGTTTTGAAGCTGATCATTTAATTAACCATGCTCTCTCTTTCCTTTTTTTTCTTGGCTGTGTTGGGAGGCTGTTTTTTTTAATGTAGCAATTCCTGAAATGCATAATTCACCTTTTTAAAAAAAGATTTTAAAATTTATTGTTAAAAGAATTCTTTGCTATATAAAGGGGTTAGTGCATGGCAATAATTTTGTTTATGCAGCGATTATTACTAGAAATATAAAGGTCTAAGCCAGAATATTTTGTAAATAATACGTAACAGTTACTGACCGCTATCGTCTCTCCAGAAGTCAACAAATTGAACAGTAAAGCTAGTAAGAGATCGCTTGAGGCTTTAGCGAAACACATCACAAACTTTAATGAACAGTCGGCGTTGTCCTTAAGTGCTAAAATGGTTCTCGTGTCAGGCATATTTTAAATGTGTCAACTACCGACATGGTCCGACATGTTACCCAGATTTAATCCAAAAATACAGCTGCAGTCTTAAATTATTTATGCAACAAGGTTTTTCTAAACCAGTGTATTATGGAGATTTAATGTATAAATTAAAACAATTTAATTTAAGTCAACATTTATTTATTCAAAATATTTGTAAAAACTAGCTATAAATGCAATATAGGCTACCAACATGATATTCTACAGCGCTCTGCATGCTTGGTAAACCCATCTCCTTATTCAAAAGAAAATGTATCATTCAATAAGTTCTTGTTGGTATATATTTTATATTTAACTAGTCGGAAATAAATAAGCTGTAAGTTATCGCCATAAAAATTACTGCGAAATGTTTGAGCCACCTCTACAGTACGGAAGAGTATACTGATCCCCCTTAAATCTTTTATAAGGGTAAAACTGTAAGGAATATACATAATATCACTATATATTTGTATATTTTTCTTAAACTTATATATATATTTTACATTTATCTTCTAGTTTTTATTGCTGTAATAAAAGTTATCTGACCAGAAGTCATGTGTTTATTTTAACTGAAATACAATTTCCTTCTTAAAAATCGAAATTATATTCTGCGAAATATATATGTCATTCTATTAAACAGCTTGCTATATCATAAATATAATATAACTAAAATTGGAACACGACTTATATGATAACTATAATATATAATTTGAGAGAAATAGAAAATTACATATTTCTCCTCATGTACCAACTTACTACGGTGTTCCTAAGGTGCCATCGTTGTTTCGCCATTTCGACCTCTTGAGCGAAACCAAGAAGACGCGAAAACACGATGCAAAATCGCGAAACAACGATGCGAGATCGCAAAACGATGATGCAAAAAATATCGCGCAAAAAAACAAATATCGTGCGGATGCAAAAATTAATATCGCGCTTTAGCGTCGTACTTTCACGACCTCGCATCGTTGTTTCGCGTTCTCGAATCTTGTTTTCGAGTTTTCGTGGTCTCGACCTCGGGATAGCGAGACCACGCAAACGCGAAAACATGATGCGAAATCGCGAAAGTACGATACGAGGTGTTATGTTATTTCGCGCCCTCGCATCGTGCCTTCGCAATCTCGTATCGTTGTTTTGCGATCTCTCATCGTGTTTCCGCGGTTTTGTGATCTCGCCTTCTAATCAGCTAACACAAACATGACAAATAGAATAAAGTTAGGGATTTACACTAGAAATAAACAAAAGCTGTGTATTCAAAATACATGTAGCTAAGAAATGTAAAAATCTTTCTTCAAACAAACATATTGAAAATTTCTGTATAACCATTATCCAAACCATCAGATGTAAGAAAAATATATTGTTCTTTTGAAGGAATGCAAATTAACAGGTTAGACACAAGTCAATTTGTCAACAGGCAAGGGTAAAAATCATCAATTTGAAATTTAAGGCAGAAGCAAACTGTCATGTTGGCATGGCCTGTGTGTCTAAATGAACTCGATCAGAAGACCATGCCTTATAGTGCCTTAAGAGTAATAAATCAAAGAGAATCCCAAGAGTTCATATTGATCAAACATGGAAAAGCAATAAGTTTTCGGTTCGCTGACCTTCAGGAGAGTGAGACCACAAAATTACGATGCAAGATCGCGAAACAACGGAGCGATATCGCGCCCTCGCGTCTGATTTAGGCGATCTCTCGTCGTGCTTTCACGTTTTCATGGTCTCGCTGTCCTCAGAAAACACGATGGCGAGAACACAAAAACAACTATGCGAGGTCGCGAAAGTAGAATGCGAGTACCTACCAGCATCGTACTTTCGTTACCTCTTATCGTGTTTTTTGCGATCTCGCATCGTGGTTTCGCGGTCTCGAATCGTGTTGTCGCGTTTTTATGGTCCCGCCCAAGAGGTCGACAGGACGAAACAATTATGGCCCCAACGTCACACCCTAACTTTTTATGGCTGATGATAGCATACAATTATATATTATTACTATATATGTTTAACAATTTTGATGTGCTGTAAATTAGACAGAATAATTTTATTGATTTTGGCCGGTTATTTAATACAAGCATATCTGACATAAAACAAAAAACCATCATTTTTCAAAATATTTTAAATTATAACAAACTCACTGATACGTTTTGCGTATAATATAACTTTCTTAATTTTAATCATTTTTTGTAGTATATAACTCTATATTTTTCTCATATCTATACAAAAGATATAAGGGGGGTCAGTATACTCTTCCGTACTACAGCGACATATACGTGAACGGCGATATGTCGCCTGATTTAAGCGACGATTGTTCTCTGCGAAATACATCAGCAAAGTCTGTTCATTTGTTATTTTCTATAATATTAATGAAAGGAGTACAAGAATAAGCATTAATAGTGTGTCAAATTAAATATAACAATCTTAAAATAAAAATTGAAATCACCGCAGCGGATATTCGCCATTTTAGAATGGCTGAAAATTATCTAGTAATCAAGTACATTGTACGTGTATTTTAAACCATATAAATTGTTCCTTTAAAATATTTTTTTTAAATATTTTTAAACATCTGCCGCAGAGAGAAAATAAAATAAGAATTTAATGCGACAACAATGCGCCAAGGAGTTTTCAAAATCGCTGACTCGACTTTTTGTGTTTAAACAATCACAGTATTCAAAACTTTACAAATAATGACCAAAAATGCAACTATTTGTTTTAAATGCTTCCATCAAATTTTTTATAGGGTAGCTGAGTTTATGAATTCATAGGATTTTCAAAAAAATTCCCGAAAAAAACGATCGTAATTACTGATCCAGCAGTATCTGTTGTTTTGGTTTCACTAGTAAATGAAAGAGCATGTGAGCTATTTTGACAATCTTTTATGTCGATAATCGTCGATGTTGGGCCATGAACGATCTACAATTGAATGTCGGCGACAATCGTGGAAATAATTGATAGAGCAATGATCACAGGCCACGTATGCATTAATACACGTGTTATGTTTTTGGGTGGTGTTTTGAAGGATTCCGTTCCTCTGTGATATTACTTTTGACTCTTATTAATTTACACAATGAGTTTCCCTGCAAAAGAGGACGGGCAATAAAGTGGGAATAACATAAAAGATTATGAGACATATTGACTTTAATTATAAGATTTGTATTATCATTTACATTACCTTTTTGTAACAGATTCAAGGTGGGTC
>JAZAYU010000655.1:65400-195054 GCA_038501625.1 Corbicula japonica | reverse complement strand
TAACAAAGTTACAGCCTGGACAAGAAAATTCTATTTTTAGTAACAGTGACCTTGACCTTGGATCTACAGAAATGGGTATAGCGTGGACATACCGCCTTGTCATAGTGAACCTTTGTGCCAAGTTATTTTGAAATCCCTCCATTCATAACGAAGTAACAGCTCGGACAAGAGAATTCTATTTTTAGTAACAGTGACCTTTACCTTGGACCTACAGGCCTGTGCATGTACGTGACACACCGTCTTGATATGGTGAACAATAATACTAAGTTATTAAAAAATCCAATAGAAAACAACAAAGTTACAAAGCGGACACGATTTTGCAAGAAAATTCTATTTTTAGTAACAGTGACCTTGACCTTGGACCTACAAGCATGGATATTGTACGCGACACACCGCCTTGTCAAGGTAAACATTTATGCCAAGTTATTTTGAAATCCCTCCATTCATAATGAAGTTAAGGCCCAAGTGTATATTTTGCTTTACACAAAATGTAAGTGAAAAAGGGGCATAATTTAAAAAATATTGGATGCAGGGTTATGGGTCTTGTTGGTTATGATGTAGATTTTGAGAGTGAAAATATATTTCAAGTTTCAAGGCAATATCTTAAGTAGTATTAAAGTTATGGGCAAATTGCTTAACACAAAATATAAGATAAAGGGGCATAACTTGAAACATATTGACAGCAGAGTTGTGGGTCTTGTTGGTAATGATGTAGAATTTGATGGTGAATATATATTCCAAGTTTCAAGTTGATATCTCAAGTAGTTTACAAGTAATGGACCAAGTGCATATTTTGCTTAACGCAAAATTTAAGTAAAAAAGGGGCATAACTTAAAAAGTATTTGAAGCAGAGTTATGGGTGTTGTTGGTAATGATGTAGAATTTGATGGTGAATATATATTTCAAGTTTCAAGTTGATATCGTAAGTAGTTTTCAAGTGATGGACCAAAGTGCATTTTTTGTTTAACGCATTTGTTTAACGGACGCCGACGGGAACGCCGACGCCGACACCGGGGCGAGTAGGATAGCTCCCCTATTCTTCGAATAGTCGAGCTAAAAACCACAAAAACCAAATGGCTTGGTTTACGAATGGTGATTTTTTATACCCCCTCAAATTTTTTGAAAAACAAGAAATACGCAAGCAATCAGCTATGCTGGTTAAAATTTAACTCAAAAAAGTAATTTTGGCAACCGTAACCATAGCAACCAAAGCATTCTTTTAATGGAAAAAATCATCGTGCAAACACATAAAATTAGTTTTATAAGACAAGTATCACAAAATAACTGTTCAATTATAGAAACAATAAAATAGCAACATTTTCCTAAATGAAAGTACAGATTCCATAATCATTTTAGTTTCATATCGTGATTCTGTTGCTGTATTATAAAAGAGTCAGTATTTTGTAATAATATCATTACAATATTTCAGTTTTCATGGCTACTAAATGAAGATGAAGAATAATAACAATTATTTCCGAATTTTAAACCTATTGATTATACTATTTTCTCCAAAAATTTCCTCACAATAATTTAAAAAAAAAGAAGAAAAAGGGAAAACAAGAGCTGTCACTTGAAATTGACATATGCCCCCGAAATGCAGCTTTGAAATAGAATTGGTATACAAAAAATATGCCTGTGGAAGTTAAATAGTAAAGAGTAAAGGCCCATAACCCTTGCAACATGAGGGTCCATAGGACCCTGGGTCGCTCACCTGTCAACAACAGCTCAATGGTTGTAAGAGTTGTGTGCAAGTTTGATAAAATCAAGTGAAAAAATAAAGCTGCTATCGTCGAGAAAAGGTCAAAATTGCCTTCTTTGGCTCTTTCAAGGGCCATAACTCTGGAACCCATTATGGAATGTAGCTTGTTCAAAAAAGGAACCCAAGTCTTATAGTAACTCAAATATTGTACAAGTCTAATTACATTCAAACAAGGCAGTCGGAATGACAACAATATAGATGTGAATCTGGGAAAGGTTATGGATGGTTAAGAGCAAATTAAACAGGCAACGGGCAGGCAGGTGGAAGCCAATTCAAGTGGAAGGGTATGTCTTGTTCAGATAAGTTTCAGAGTATTGGCCTGCTCTAACACCAGAGGCGGCCTTGACCTTGAGCCAGCCAGGTTGGAACATGGGTACTGCACATCAGGTTCATGAACTGAACATTTCACTTAAGTTTCATGATATTAATTCCAGGGGTTCAGAAGATATGAACTGGACACGAAACGCATGGTTCAAATCTTCAAACACCACTGTTGACCTTGACATTGAGGCAGATAGTTGGAACATGGGTTCTGCATGTTGTCTTCATGGGGAGAATGTTTGACTAAAGTTTCATGAAATTCCTTCTAAGGGTTGAACAGTTATGGACCAGACAGGATATATGATCAAACACTACAGGCGGCCTTGGCCTTGAGCCAGCCAGGTTGGAACATAGGTTCAGCACATCATGTTCATGAACTGAACATTTCACTTAAGTGTAAACATGATATTCATTCCAGGGGCTCAGAGACCACCAATTAACTTGCTAACTTGTGTAAATGTACACACGCTTTATACAGCCGAGACCTCTCTTAAATTTAGTCTTAACATTTTGAGAATGTGCTACAAATGTGTTAATGTTGTTGTTGTTTTACATAAAAACAGTGAACAAAATATTCAGAAAAGCCTGATTTTCAAAGTGCTATAAAGTATGAAAGTTTATTTGGTCAGTATCCATAGAAAATGACAAAATTTACCCTATAAAATCTTCCAGAGCAAAGTTCTTAATATTGCATAACACAGATCTAACCAGCAAAGTTCACTAGGTCATTGACCAGCATCATAACAACATATTATTAAGACTGAATCTAAATATAGCTGAAGACAGGTAGAAATATTGGAATTATGATACTTGAAATTTTCACTCTGCTACTAAAATTTATGTTTATTTTATTATATCACTGAATAACCAGTTAATGAATTGTTCAGAAAAGATTGAATTTTAAGATGGTATCAAGTTTGTGTCAAAATCTGGTTGATAACTGTAACAAGAGGGCCATGATGGCCCTTTATCGCTCACCTGAGTACAACAAAGTTATTTTTAGTAACAGTGACCAAGACCCAGATGACCCATATTCGAACTCATCCGAGAAATCATTGGGACAAACATCCTGACCAAGTTTCATGACAATCGGAGCAAAAATGTGACTGCTAGAGTGTTAACAAGAAAATTCTATTTTTAGTAACAGTGACCTAGTTTTTGGACCCATATTCGAACTCGTCCAAGAAATCATTGGGGCAAACATCCCGACCAAGTTTCATGACAATCGGAGCAAAAATGTGATCACAAGAGTGTTAACATGAAAATTCTATTTTTAGTAACAGTGACTTAGTTTTTAAACCCAGATGATCCATACTCGAACTCATCCGAGAAATCATTGGGACAAACATCCTGACCAAGTTTCATGACAATCGGAGAAAAAATGTGACCGCTAGAGTGTTAACAAGAAAATTCTATTTTTAGTAACAGTGACCTAGTTTTTGGACCCAGATGACCCATATTCGAACTCGTCCGAGAAATCATTGGGACAAACATCCTGACCAAGTTTCATGACAATCAGAGCAAAAATGTGACTACTAGAGGGTTAACAAGAAAATTCTATTTTTAGTAACAGTGACCTAATTTTTGGACCCAAATTACCTATTTTCGAACTCGTCCGAGAAAGCATTGGGACAAACATCCTGACCAAGTTTCATTACAATCGGAGCAAAAATGTGACCGCTAGAGTATTAACAAGAAAATTCTATTTTTAGTAACAGTGACCTAGTTTTTGGACCCAGATGACCCATATTCAAATTCGTCTGAGAAATCATTAGGACAAACATCCTGACCAAGTTTCATGACAATCAGAGCAAAATTGTGAATGCTAGAGTGTTAACAAGATTATTCTATTTTTAGCAACAGTGACCTAGTTTTGGAACTAGATGACACATATTCAAACTTGTCCGAGAAATCATTGGGACAAACATCCTGACCAAGTTTCATGACAATCGGATCACAAATGTGACCGCTAGAGTGTTAACAAGAAAATTCTATTTTTAGTAACAGTGACCTAGCTTTTGGACCCAGTTGACCCATATTCGAACTCGTCCGAGAAATCATTGGGACAAACATCCTGACCAAGTTTCATGACGATCGGAGCAAAAATGTGACCGCTAGAGTGTTAACAAGATAATTCTATTTTTAGTAACAGTGACCTAGTTTTTGGACCCAGATGACCCATGTTCCAACTCGTCCAAGAAATCATTAGGACAAACATCCTGACCAAGTTTCATGACAATCGGAGCAAAAATGTGACCGCTAGAGTGTTAACAAGATAATTCTATTTTTAGTAACAGTGACCTAGTTTTTGGACCCAGATGACCCACATTTGAACTCATCCGAGAAATCATAGGGACAAACACCCTGACCAAGTTTCATGACAATCGGAGCAAAAATGTGATCACTAGAGTGTTAACATGAAAATTCTATTTTTAGTAACAGTGACTTAGTTTTTAAACCCAGATGATCCATACTCGAACTCATCCGAGAAATCATTGGGACAAACATCCTGACCAAGTTTCATGACAATCGGAGAAAAAATGTGACCGCTAGAGTGTTAACAAGAAAATTCTATTTTTAGTAACAGTGACCTAGTTTTTGGACCCAGATGACCCATATTCGAACTCTTCCGAGAAATAATTGGGAAAAACATCCTGACCAAGTTTCATGACAATCGGAGGAAAAATGTGACCTCTAGAATGTTAACAAGAAAATTCTATTTTTAGTAACAGTGACCTAGTTTTTGGACCGAGATGACCCATATTCGAACTCGTCTGAGAAATCATTGAGACAAACATCCTGACCAAGTTTCATGACAATCGGAGCAAAAATGTGACCGCTAGAGTATTAACAAGAAAATTCTATTTTTGGTAACAGTGACCTAGTTTTTGGACCCA
The DNA here is from genome assembly GCA_038501625.1 of Corbicula japonica. Lineage (NCBI taxonomy): Eukaryota > Metazoa > Mollusca > Bivalvia > Venerida > Cyrenidae > Corbicula > Corbicula japonica. The sequence continues at coordinate 190,077 of JAZAYU010000655.1, read as the reverse complement.
GATGACCCATATTTGAACTCGTCCGACAAATCATTAGGACAAACATCCTGACCAAGTTTCATGACAATTGGAGCAAAAATGTGACGACTAGAGTGTCAACAAGAAATTTCTATTTTTAGTAACAGTAACCTAGTTTTTGGACCCAAATGACCCATATTGGTACTCGTCCGAGAAATCATTGGGACAAACATCCTGACCAAGTTTCATGATAATCGGAGCAGAAGTGTGACCGCTAGAGTGTTTACAAGAAAATTCTATTTTTAGTAACAGTGACCTAATTTTTGGACCCAGATGACCCATATTCGAACTCATGCGAGAAATCATTGGGACAAACATCCTGACCAAGTTTCATGACAATCGGAGCAAAAATGTTACCTCTAGTATGTTAACAAGAAAATTCTATTTTTAGTAACAGTGACCTAGTTTTTGGACTGAGATGACCCATATTCAAACTCGTCCGAGAAATCATTAGGACAAACATCCTGACCAAATTTCATGATAATCGGTGCAAAAGTGTGACCGCTAGAGTGTTAACAAGAAAATTCTATTTTTAGTAACAGTGACCTAGTTTTTGGACCCAGATGACCCATATTCGAACTCGTCCGAGAATTCATTGGGAAAAAAATCCTGACCAAGTTTCATGACAATCGGAGGAAAAATGTGACCTCTAGAATGTTAACAAGAAAATTCTATTTTTAGTAACAGTGACCTAGTTTTTGGACCGAGATGACCCATATTCAAACTCGTCCGAGAAATCATTGGGACAAACATCCTGACCAAGTTTCATGACAATCCGAGCATAAATGTGACTGCTATAGTGTAAACAAGAAAATTCTATTTTTAGTAACAGTGACCTAGTTTTTAGACCCAGATGACCCATATTGGAACTCGTCCGAGAAATCATTGGGACAAACATCCTGACCAATCGGACAAAAAATGTAACCTCTATTGCGTTAACAAAATTTACCTTAGGGTTAGGGTTTAGGGTTAGGGTTAGGTAAAAAGGCCCATAACTCCGCCAAAAATAATCCGATCAGAAATTCCTTAGGATATGCACAGCAAGGCTTGGTGACAAACACTCCTGTGAAGTTTCAATGAACTCCATCAAGCGGTTTTAGAGAAGAAGCGAGGACAAGATTTTGTTAAAAAGGGCCATAACTCAGCCAAAAATAGTCCAAGCAGAAATTCCCGACGATATGCACAACTAGGCTTGGTGACAAACACTCCTGTGAAGTTTCAAAGAAATCCCTCAAGCGGTTTTGGAGAAGAAGCGAGGACAAGATTATTTCGGATGGACGGACGGACGGTCCGATTAATATATGCCTCCCTTCGGGGGCATAAAAAAGGTTCCTCTCCCGAGGATTGAACCAGGACGTCAAAATGAAGAGTCCTGAGCGTTACTATTATGATCCATATTTTTCCTATATTGGAAGTTACATAATAATGAATATTTTCAGTTTTCCATATTAAATATTGAAATTTTAGTTCTAAGGCCAACATTTTTTTATCTTTTGTTTTACGGGAATTTTTTCAAAAAAATTGAGTCGAGGGGCCAAAATAAAAATAAAAATAAAATCCACTTTTTTGTCGAGTCGACCAAAATAATAAAAATAAAATTGAAAATCCGTCAGCATATTTTTATTTTTCGAAAAACTTATTTTTGAAAAAATTGTTAGCTACGATCACAAATATCAATGACAACAGTTCAGTAAGTATAATCATCCATTGTTTAAGTGTGCATTTTATATCATATTTCAAAGAATAAATCCAAAAGGATATATAATATGTTGTTTTTTTTTCCGTTCAAAATATTGAAATGTTTGTCCATGTTTTGTTTATCTTCTGGCGATGTTTGATATGACTTAACCAAGTGTTTTAGATCTAGATTTGGCTCAGCATGACCTAGATGAAAGATTTTCAAGACAAACATTACGACAGTTTTCTCAGAAGTATAATCTTATAAGTGATCTCTTAAATCTTCACAAGTTTATTCAAGATTACCCCAGGTGACCTAGTGTCTGATATCACTGGGCCTATCTTCAAATGTTCATGTCATTTTTTTTTCATAAATTATGATAGTTGTTCAAATATATTGCTTATAGTGTTCATTAAGCTTTTTGTTAGATTTGACCAGGTGACAGATTCCATTTTGGCAAAAATATCTTCGACATAAATGTTTAAAGTGGATCAACTCCTTTTTTTTATCAAACTTATGAAAAATATTCGAGAAAAGTGGTAGAATGATAATTTTATAATATTATGATATTAAATTTTGTTGATTTTCCAAAATTGATACATAAAAAGGTTGATGCTTTTTGTTGTATCAGATTTGTATTGTATTTTTATACCAATTATTCATTTTAAGTAATTTTTACCCAAATTGTCGGACGACATAGAATGACACATTTGTGCAATGTTGGTCTTTGTCGCCAGTTTAAAGACAATATTTTAAAGAAAGGCATGTAAATAAACAATAAACAACAGACAGCTGTCAATTTCTACTAACTGATAAAAAACTACATTTTTTCTATTGACCGTGTGAAAATATCGTCGTCCAGTGCGATGGCCTGGAATCCCGACACTACGGAATCAATGCAACTATTTTGGATAAAAAAAATCTTACCTTATAATTTCGATGTCGTTATTAATGATGATTTGTGATTAATTCACATAGTATTGCGAATAAATCAAAGCAAAACACACTTCGAGTGTAAATTAATTCAGCTTGTCGAATTCTCATTTGGTACGAAGAATAATGAGTACGCGTTTTTATCCATCGCGTTATGCAAATTCCAGACAGATAATCCAGTGCAAAGACGAAAAGAACATTGCTCTATCGGTTCACATTTTACCTCTTTCTTAAATCGGCATTAACCTTTGAACATGTTTTAAATATAAATGAAAAAAAAAACATCGTTTCTATCGGACATTTTGGTTTTATTAGCTCCATGTCCGCGAGCCTTGACGTCACGTCGTGAAAGGTGATTAATCCAATCAGATTCGCCGGCTGTTGACTGGTACTTGTTTTACATTTCTGTTTGGAAGATATACCGGAAAATATCGAAAACCAGTCGCAAATTGTATCTGACAGATCGCGGAAAATTTTATTTTGCCAGGATGGGAATTCATCAAGTCGGCGGAACGAAGAAAAATAAAAGAAAATGTTCCTTCTTTTATTTTTATTTCATTTCACCAGAAATTAGGGTCGGCGCTCCCGTAAAACAAAAAATAAAAAAATGTTGGCCTAAACATTTATTAAATCATATTTGGTATCAAAATGTTCCTTATTTTGAGAACAATACAAATATGATGATTATAATTTAAAATAATTAAGTTTTAATCACTTTTAACAAAAATATATTATTTTGTACATTTTTTGAAGACATTTGAGTCTTAATTTTCTTGTAAACTTTATGGCACTTTTACAGTGTTAAGTAGATTTTATCACCTATTGTTTATGGCTTTAACATTTGACTTTTATCTTTTGATAAGTATGATTAGGTGTCAGCCTTAAGCTGCTACTTCTCTCCCTGAAGCTCTGCACAAAGCCATAAGTGTCTAACAGAGTAATTAAGTAATCAAGCCCCAGGAAAAGGCTACAGTATAAAGAACCCCCTTTCCAATGGCCAAGCATCTTACACTGTTCGGACATTGGGAAATAAACTTGTATATATTTAATTAAGGGGTTCGTTCTGCCTTTTCCAGGTATGTACATATTTATTGTATTTTAACTTTGTAAATGAAATAAAATGTAAACTTAGTTTTAATATTTCAGAAAAACTCTTAATGATTAATTTTAATATTAAAATTTAAAACTGGTTTAAATGATAAATATATTGTAACCCTCACTATTAGCGAAAATCCCCACCCATTTAAGATTTTAAGAATTTAAACAGTTTGCAATTTTTGTAACGAAATTGTATGCTTTTTTATTTTAACATTTTATGTTAATTTAATATAATGTGATATGTAGATTTGTTTACATTTTCATATTGATGCTAAAGAATTGTGATTCTATCATTATTGTATATATCTTACACTGTTCGGACATTGGGAAATAAACTTGTATATATTTAATTAAGGGGTTCGTTCTGCCTTTTCCAGGGTCTCCTATTATAGGTCCGCCGCGCCATTGTTCTGTCGTGGAATTTATCATTTATGGGCTATAGCGATTTACGCTCATAAAAACTGGTGGAGTACAAGATCCCGAATGAACACGCCTCAGAACTCAGAGTACGGCATTTACCTCAGGAGCCATAAGCAGCAACAACCTCACAGAACATTCTTCACAACCCCAGTCAGCTCTAAAGCTCGACAACAACAAACAGTTCAGAGATCAACCCAGTCGGTTGTCATCGCCGAACGAGCACCACAACCTCTCTTGCCAGATCCTGACTCAGGAGAAGACGAACCTGCAGATCTTCAGCTACAGATAGATCAGCCACAGACAGAGATGGCCCAACATGTTAAGATGACACCTTTCCCAGGGAACCCAGGTGATAAGGCGGCTGAGTGGTTTGAGGAATACAGTGACTACTGCAAATCATTCCACAACTTTAACGACGCCAAGGTGAAGTCAACCTTTCACTTTTACTTAGTGGGGCAAGCCAGAGAATGGTATAGGTCATTGCCAGCAGCGATCAGACAAGATCACGACGCGCTAGTGGCCAGCTTCCAGGAGAGGTTTGATGGGAAAGATGGTACCTTCAACTTATCCTCCATTAAACAACAACTTGGGGAAACTGTCACTGAGTATTACACACGGTTTCTCTCAATCACCAACCGCAGGAATCTACCAGAGGAAATGCTCATCAATCTTTTTACAGATGGACTGAACCCTCAACTCAGAGGTTATGTTATGCCTCAACCACTACATAAGATTAATGAAGCGCGACTTGCTGCACTGCGTGCAGAAAGGACAAGCAAAGACTGTAGCACTGATGTGGCAGCTGTGAGCGGTCATAGTAATGCAGCTATTGAAGAGCTGACAAGGAAGTTAGACCTCTTCTTTGAGTTCATGGTGAACAGGGAAGCTCAACAACAGCCTCAGGAAGCACCAGCAACATGGAGTAGACGGAAACACTTCCATAACCAGACCAAGGAACAGTCTCAGGATGAAGGTAGGAACTTTGATTCCACCCGTAAGGCTCACCAATGTAAAATATGTTTAAAGAAAGGTCATTTTGAGCAAAGCTGTTTCCAAATTAAGAAGTACCGTCATTTGGTTGAACAAGAGGAAAAGGGTTCACAATAGGAAATCGCGCCTGTTCATGGGTCTACACCTGTGAATGGGCACAAAGGCAATGAAACAAATAAACTTACTGATGTGCATAGTAGCACAGTAACTCAATCATCGTCAGAAAACACTAGCTTTTCCCAAGATTCTACTCCCAAACAACAAAATTTAGATTCCAAAATATCAGAAAAGGACATGCCTGAAATAATTAATTTAATTGCACCCTTACACAAAAACACTATTCTTGTTAAAATTTCTGATACAAAAACAACAGCTTTGGTTGATACCGGTGCAGGCATTTCATGTATTTCTAAATCATTAATTGATAAATCAGGGCTTAAATTTTCTGCTTTACAACCATGCAAATTAAAACAGGTTATGGGAGTAGGTGGTGAAAGACATAATGTGCTAGGTCTATTGACCGTTCCTATTGTTATAAGTGGATTGTGCTTCTCCTACAATTTTCATGTGCTAGAACATTTGCATCATTCTCTAATATTAGGGATTGATTTTTTGTATGATAACCAGTGCTTTGTTGATTTAGCAAATGGTACTTTATTCATAAAAGATCAGTTAGCTCATGTAAACATAAAAGTGGCATCAGGCACAGCCAAAACTGATAGGCCAGTCTGTATTCCAGCTAGGCAAGAGCTGGACATACCAGTTTATTGTTCTAAAACTTTAAATAAACAAATAGTTCTTTTAGAACCAGTGCCAACAAATAAAAATTTTCAAGCAGCTAGGTGTCTAGTTCAAATAAATAAAACATCAAAATCTCAAAAAAGTGCTAAAACTGTTTTAAGGGTCATAAATCCCACAAATGAAGATGTACATTTGCCAATAAATACAATAGTTGCCTCTGTTAGTGAAATTGAAAAAGATCAAATATTTAATTTTGATGAAGACAGTGCTATCAAACAATGTGATAACATTAATGTCATTTCAGAAATTCACAATTCTAATGAAAACTTAACAAATGAAATAAAATTCAATATTTCAGATAAGGATTTGACTCCTGAGCAAATCTCAAAACTCCAAAATTTGTTACTCAGTAATAAGGATGTATTCTCAACATCTCTTTCAAATATTGGCAAAACAAATGTTTTCATGCATAGGATTGAAACAGAACCAGGTGCCAGGCCTGTTCATGTTAATCCATATAGGCAACCACCAAAAATGAAGGAAGAAATTTCAAAAATAACTAAAGAAATGTTAAAGGACGATATTGTCAGTCCATCCAGTACAGTTTGGCATTCACCGGTAGTCTTAGTTAAGAAAAAAGACAATACCTGGAGATTTGCAGTTGATTATCGACAATTAAACAAAATAACAATTCCAATATCTCATCCTCTTCCTAGATTGGAAGATGTGTTTGATTGCATAGGTGAATCTTCAGCAAAAATATTTTCTACACTTGATCTAAATTCAGCCTACTTTCAAATAGCATTAGATCCAGAAACAAAGCATAAATCTGGTTTTGTAACTCATGAAGGCGTTTTTATATTTAATCGGATGCCATTTGGACTTAAGAACGCACCGATGTCATTTCAAATGTGTATGTCAAATGTTTTAAGACAAATACACTGGAAATTTGTTCTGTGCTATATTGATGACCTCTTAGTCTTTAGTCGCAACTTTGAGGAGCATTTGGAACATTTAGATCAAGTCTTTTCACGACTACGGGAAGCAAATTTAACATTAAAACCTGATAAATGTAATTTTTGTCTTGAAAAAGTGCACTATTTAGGTCACATATTATCAAAAGATGGTGTCACTGTTGACACTGAAAAAACAGAAAAAGTAAGAAACTTTCCTGTACCAAAATCTCAAAAGCAACTTAAAAGTTTTTTAGGCTTATGTAATTATTACAGAAGATTTGTCCAAGGCTTTGCTCACATTGCATCACCATTAAATAATCTTCTGAAAGGAGATAAAAAGGGTAATTTTGAAGCTGGTGACTGGACTGAAGAATGTCAAAAAGCTTTTCAGAAACTGAAAGATTGTTTAACTTCAGCTCCAATTTTAGGCTTCCCCGACATGAATAAAAAATTTATTCTGACAACTGATGCATCCGGCACTGCCATTGGCTATATATTAGGTCAAATTGATGACACTGGTAAAGAAAATGTTATCGCCTATGGTGGTCGAGCACTTTCTAAAGATGAAAGAAAATGGTCTGTAACTGACCAAGAATGCCTTGCTGTTATTGCTGGCATCGAAGCTTATAACCACTATCTAAGACATAGTGAGTTTACTGTTTACACTGATCACAAGGCTTTATCTTACTTGCTAAATTTAAAAGATGCTAGTGGTAGGCTTGGAAGATGGTCTATAAAACTGCAAGATTATAATATGACAATTGTCCATAGATCAGGAAAATTAAATGTTAATGCAGATGCCATCTCCAGGATACCCTATGAAATGGAAGAAAACAGTGATGTAAGGGTACAATCTGCCCAGGCTTGTAATACAGTGCCTGCAGTTTGTGCTCAAACCACTGAGAATTCTGACCAAATTCAAGAGCAAGTTCAAAATCCCAAATGCAATGGTGTATCTAGTTTGTCTGTGAATGATCAGCAAACATTTACATCAGATGCAACTGCTGACAAACAGGACAACTCTGTGACACCAGTTCTGGCTGTGAAAAATGTTCAGCAGAACAGTGATACAGATTGTCATGACCAAAGGACCGAATGTGAACATAAACCTGAAAGTAATTTCCTTACGCAGGTCTCATTGGAGTACAGTGACTCTTTAGGGGTACATTCAATTGATACTTTTGACAAAATGTCTGATTTAGATATGTCAAATCTCCAAAGGCAGTGCCCAGATTTTGATTTTATTATTCATTATCTGGAAACACGTGAAATGCCGGAGGATGAGAAAAAACAAAGGATTTGCATTAGGGCTGAAGACCAATATGTCCTCAAAGACAATTTGCTGTATCATTTATATCAGCCCAGATATAAAAGCAAAATTGATCTGTCAGATCATTTCATTTTTCAACTTGCTGTACCCATATGCAAAAGGAAAAATTTACTTTATAATTATCACGACAGTCTGGCAGGAGGGGGTCATTTTGGTATTGCCAGGACTTTTGCTAAACTGAGAAATAAGTACTGGTGGCCTCAGATGTACCAAATGGTTAAGGATTATGTTGGTGCTTGTGATTTATGTCAGCGTATTAAGGTTGACCGGCACCAGCATCCTCCACCATTACACCCTCTACCAGTTGAGGATACCTTTTCAAGAGTTCATATCGACATTTTAGGACCTCTGCCAAAGACCAAACAAGGAAATCAGTATATACTTCTGATAATTGATAGTTTTTCAAAATGGTCAGAGGCGTTCCCTCTTGCAACTCAAGAGGCTTCTGAAATTGCATTCATTCTCTATAATGAATTTTTTTGTCGATATGGTGCTCCTCGTGTCCTTGTGTCGGACCGTGGAAGGAATTTCATGTCAAAGCTTGTAAGCGCCTTGTCTGAACTTTTCAAAATAAAAAGACATTATACAAGCTCATACCACCCTCAAACTAATTCCACTGTGGAAAGAGCTAATAGCACTTTGACAAAAACTCTTACAGCTTATGTGGATGAAAATCAGTTAAATTGGGATCGACTCTTACCCAGTGTTATGATGGCCTTTAGGTCCACACCTGCTACAGAGTCAACTCAATTTACACCATACCATTTGGTTTTTGGAAAGGAGATGATGCTCCCAATTGATGTAGACCTAACACCAAAACCAACATTGCCAAAACAAACTAAACAATTCTTTGATGATCTGTTAAAAAATTTAAGTTTGTATAAAGCTATAGCAAAACAAAACCAGCAAATCTCTTCAGAAAAAGCAAAAATTAGGCATGATCAAAAAGCTAAGGTTCCAAATTTTCAAGTAAATGATAAGGTCCTTCTAAGGTCAACAATTACAAAACCTGGTCAAACATCAAAACTTACACAAAAATGGATAGGACCTTACACCATCGAAACGTTAGGACCAAATTTTACATATAAAATTAGGTGCTGTGAAACAAACAAGCTGATAAAATCTTTCATAAACGGTTCAAGGATCAAACATTACCAAGAACATATTAATAATGATTCTTCTGATGAAGAAGACTCTAATCCTGACCAAGATAATCAGGACAATGGAAATAATCAGGACAATGATATTGCTCTTCCTGATCAAGCTGAACAACAGCAACAGGCAACTCAAAACAACTCTCAGTCAGAGGACCCACCTCAAACACAACCTTACTTATCCGTCCCATGCATACCTAAAAAGATCATAAAAACAAGTATGTACAAAAAACAAAGACATTATAAGGTTAAACTTCAAGATGATAAAATTGATTGGGTTCCTGAAGCCAATATGGACAAAGATTTCTTAGAAAACTATTTAAAAACGCACACAAAAACTGGTAAACGACGCAAACGGAAAACTCTTATGTTCTTCCGCAAAAAAGTCCAAACCCAGGGAAAAGATTAATAAATAGACAAATCCACTATCATAAACCTAATAGCCCTTGGCCAAGGCACATTCGACCTGTACATCAAAATTCTAAATCTGTTTCCCACTAGTGAGATTTAAGAAATTATATTTCTTGTTTATTAGTGCTACGGAGTATTCTGATCAAATACTCCAACCCTCATCTCACTATTGGTATTTTTTTTATAATTTCAGATGGTTTCATGATGAGTGTCATACTTGTACTTCTATTAGTACTTCTTGGACCAATAACTGTGTCAGCTTTAATGTTGAAAGTGTGCATATCCAGCATAAATAAGAACTTTGCCATTTTGTTCATTATTCTTTATAATGTTCACCAAAGTCACTGTTTGACAAATGATATACCATCATTCATTTATAGGCGAAGCACTGAGCCACCAAAGGAAGGCACATTTAAGTTTGAAATTACCCTATCTTGGGAACAAGCAAACATGATAATTTTGGTCTTAAATACAATTCTGTTAATTGTTATTATTTTTAGGTTTTCTAAGGTCCGTAAGGCACCACTTCTTATTTTAGAAGTTACAAATACAAAACAGTGTGTATTTATACCACTTATGAAATTGCCTTTGTGCCCTTCACATTCAGCTATCAAAGTTCCAACAAATATTTCAGATTTACGTGTATCTGGACCGTGGTATTCAAAAAAGCTAAAAATCACTTGGTCCAATTGTACAGTTTCTAATGAAATAACTGAAAAGGTATATAGTGTGCCAAATGCTGTTCATATCAACCCTCTTGTTGCAACCAAATTGGGTAATATTCTCAAACAGCCTTTCTTTGTACATATACATACAGAACATTATGGATACCTGTCTCCTGTCTCAGCTTCTGAGCCTTAATGTGTGGTATGCAAGTTCCTACTGCATTGTAATACTTCATTGTAAATACAAATGGTTTTTTGCTTATTATTGTATATTTTATGTGTGTGTTACCATTATATGTCTCAGGACATCGGTAATTTACAGCATTTCATTCAATTTTGCATATTATGTATACATTTTGCATATCAAATATTATAACATTTGTAACATATATGTCCAAGGACATGAAAACAAATGTTTATACCATATATGTCCAAGGACATGGGTATATTTTAACAATCTAAAGTGACCACATGGTCCTTAGATTGCAGTTATTGACCATTAGGTCACTTAATATTATGAGCTCTAATTCTGACCGTCATGGTTCAAAAAAAAAAAAATCCAGTGGTTACACTGACAAACCTTCTTAAAATGCGCATTGTAAATAAATTCTGCAGACTTTTTTTTTCTCGAATGTCATTTTCATTTGTATTTTGTTGTTATAATTTTTGTATTGAATATGTTTACATTGGGTTTCAATGATCCATATTTTTGTATATTAACTTTGGGGTCCAAAGTTAAAAAGGCCAGGGAGGAATTATTATGATCCATATTTTTCCTATATTGGAAGTTACATAATAATGAATATTTTCAGTTTTCCATATTAAATATTGAAATTTTAGTTCTAAACATTTATTAAATCATATTTGGTATCAAAATGTTCCTTATTTTGAGAACAATACAAATATGATGATTATAATTTAAAATAATTAAGTTTTAATCACTTTTAACAAAAATATATTATTTTGTACATTTTTTGAAGACATTTGAGTCTTAATTTTCTTGTAAACTTTATGGCACTTTTACAGTGTTAAGTAGATTTTATCACCTATTGTTTATGGCTTTAACATTTGACTTTTATCTTTTGATAAGTATGATTAGGTGTCAGCCTTAAGCTGCTACTTCTCTCCCTGAAGCTCTGCACAAAGCCATAAGTGTCTAACAGAGTAATTAAGTAATCAAGCCCCAGGAAAAGGCTACAGTATAAAGAACCCCCTTTCCAATGGCCAAGCATCTTACACTGTTCGGACATTGGGAAATAAACTTGTATATATTTAATTAAGGGGTTCGTTCTGCCTTTTCCAGGTATGTACATATTTATTGTATTTTAACTTTGTAAATGAAATAAAATGTAAACTTAGTTTTAATATTTCAGAAAAACTCTTAATGATTAATTTTAATATTAAAATTTAAAACTGGTTTAAATGATAAATATATTGTAACCCTCACTATTAGCGAAAATCCCCACCCATTTAAGATTTTAAGAATTTAAACAGTTTGCAATTTTTGTAACGAAATTGTATGCTTTTTTATTTTAACATTTTATGTTAATTTAATATAATGTGATATGTAGATTTGTTTACATTTTCATATTGATGCTAAAGAATTGTGATTCTATCATTATTGTATATATCTTACACTGTTCGGACATTGGGAAATAAACTTGTATATATTTAATTAAGGGGTTCGTTCTGCCTTTTCCAGGGTCTCCTATTATAGGTCCGCCGCGCCATTGTTCTGTCGTGGAATTTATCATTTATGGGCTATAGCGATTTACGCTCATAAAATTACCATTACGCCACGGAGGATTGATCAAACCGTGGGCAATTTCATATAAGGTCTATTCATTACTGAGTGTTGTTCATCTATAGACTTATTTTGAGTATTTGTTAAGAAAATATTTGTTTACTTTACATCAATTTTATATCCGCACTTTGTTATTATTTGATTTAGTTATTAATGACGTCATAATCACAGAAAACACCCAAAGAGTATACTCCTTTTACAAAAAATAGTATCAACCGGAAACGTACGAATCGGCGTTCGGAAAAAAACGAATTAATGACGGCATAAGTCGATGTTTGGCGGAAATATTACAGTTCTAAAACCTTAAAGCGGCTCATAAGGGAGATCACAGTATCAGTGTTTGATATATGACATAGATCAATGTTATTTTTGTTTTAAAGAAGCTTTGGAATGTGTTCTCCCATTAAGTATTTCAAGAAAAGACTCCAGGACCTGCAACCTACAACCTATGCTCATATCCAGGTTTTTTTTTAAGGAAGAGGGGAAGATGCTGGATGCTGGTCAAAAGGGGAAAAATGCGTGAAAAATACAAAATTGGGGAAAATTTAGTTTATTATACACTCTTACTTGTATTAGCTACAGTGAATGTTTATACTCAAGTTTATGCTTCTGTCTTTCTATTTTTACTTTACTTTTCATTACCAAACAGTCTATTTAGCATACAGAGGCATGTCTCTTTGTTATCTATTTTTAAACAGTACAAGAATAAGTTTATTTATACTTGCTCACTTTCAGAGCCCGCTTAAAATGGATTCATTAATTAAGATTTCCAGTAATCTTTTGTTTAGGCCAGTGCTTGGGTAGTTATTGATAATTTCCAACTTAATTGCTGAATTCCCCAAGAAAATTTAATATTGCTGGTCAAAAGGAGGGTTCCAGCCATTCAAGGGGCAAAGTGATTTTTGTTGGGGAAAAAATTTTCGTTGGGGAATTTTTTTCCAGGGGAAGACGCCAACTATCAGCGTCAGTTTGTTAAGGAAAAAAAACCCTGATATCAGATATGGTTACAAACTATAATACCAGTAACCTGCAGCCTTGTGGGCTAGAAGTGTGGTCCGATTAAGAAACCCTAGCTCAAATCATTCTCAAGTTATTCACAACATACAGATAATGAATTCCTATTTTACACGGTGCCTATCCATATCGGCTGTTTCTTTGCGAAATTCGCTATATCGGCTGTTTCTTTGCTTCAGCAATGGCTATTCTTTGCTAATAACAATGGATGGAGAGCATATGTCAGAGATTCCAGACGCAAATGTTGCAGATATTAGGTATATTGTACAAAAAAAGGTTGTGCACGGAACATTAGAATGTCTAAACTATGCATTTTAGTGTTTACTTTTTAAATGTCGGCGATTGTGGCCGAAATCTCGATGAAACTAGTTGACAATACACAGACGTAGAGCACAGATCCAGCTTTTCTGCAGTCTATAACGAGTGTTTGCCTTGATATCTAACGTAATAAAAAGGATACTAACACAGTTGCGATAAACCTTAAGGTTTCTCGTTCAACTTTGAAGTCCCCTGCTCATGTAATGTTTATTTACATTCTAATAAGGAGAATGCAGTGACAAAATTCTAAATTGTCCATAATACAGTGAGTAAACAGGTGCCTAAGTAGTCATTATCGTTGAGCCTACCTCTGCGCAATGCAGAGAGTCAGCCTGTGCATCGAAAACTGGTGAGCAGAGAGGCTGCCGGTGCCCCAATTAAACCGAAAGTAAAGGGTTTTGGATAAATCTATTAATATTTCTACCTATTTGCAAGTATTTTTGGAAGAATGTTGAAGAAATGAATATATCGCTTGATGCGTTAGATATCAAATCAAACACTCATTATAGACTGCGGAAAAGCTGGATCTGTGCTCTACGTCAGTGTATCGTCAACTAGTTTCATCGAGATTTCCGCCACAATCGCAGATATTTAAAAAGTAAACACTAGAATGCATAGTTTAGACATTCTAATGTTCCGTGCACAACCTTTTTTGTACAATATACCTAATATCTGTAACATTTGCATCTGGAATCTTCGACATATTCTCTCCATCCATTGTTATTAGCAAAGAATAGCCATTGCCAAAGCAAAGGAACAGCCGATACAGCGAATTTCGCAAAGAAACAGCCGATATGGATAGGCACCGTGTTTTAAGTACTAGTGAATTTGAGCCCAGTAACTCATAATGGTATGTATACAATCCTGTGCAAAATCTTTACACAGGCTACCTTCAGACCAAGATTGATGAGCTCCATTCTGATTATTGTTCAAACAAGTTATTTCTATATTCAGTTAAGAGAGACTTTCCCTAAGCCTAAATACAATCTCAAGCAAGGTCTCAACACAGGCTACCTAAACACCAAATTTAGTAATGATAGCTCAAACTTGACTCAAGTTGAAATTACTGTATGGACAAGAAATTCATAGTTTTAGTAACAATAACATTGACCCCAGTGTCAATACCAATCCCAAGCAAGCTTTTAACACAGGCTACCTACACATTAAGTTTGGTGAGAATAGCTCAAACCATGGTGGTGGATGGCATAAAGTAAAATTAAAACACCCATTGATATTTCAAGAATAACTCACAATTTATTGTTACTGCTAAACCAAATAAAATAATGCTCTTCAATGCTCTTTATCATGTCAGTTTCAACATTCAATAAATCACATGTTAAATCCACAAAATCCCTTAATTGTGCACTTTTCTTTTTTGTAATTCATTATTACGTTGTAAGCTGTCTGGCATGTGACAGACATAACAAACAAAGCTCATCTATTTATTCTATGGTCCACTTTTTTTAAGTGGTGGATATTGTTGTCAATAACAATTGATGCTGGACAATGTTCTGATTTCTGAACTTTGCAAATTCACTTAAAAAGTTTTACGTTAATAGGGCATATGTTTCTCACCACTACCAAAAAACTAATTTAAAACTTCTTTTAGCATATATTAAAATAATAAATTATCACAATTCAGGGCTATTTTTCCATCTATGGCAGGGGCCGTTGATGGGCGCCCCCCACCCCCCCCCCCCCCCCCTCAGAAAATTTCTTAAAAATCATGCAGTTTTCCCCAAAAAGTAACTTTACATCAGGTTTTTTCATTCCCCTTTGGAGAAGAAATCATGCTAATTTCCCCAAAATTATAAGGCATGGCCCCCTTCCTCAGGCAATGAAAAAAGCCCTGCACATGTGGCAGTGTTTGTTAAGTTTCAAGATGTTGTTTTAAATAACTTATCACAGCATGGTGATCAGGTTCACCTTAAATGTTTTCTATTGCTGTATCTAATCTGTATCTATCTGAGCAGTTTCAAAATCAAATTTATGTATTTTGAGCTTCATGTACACAGTACTTTCAGGGGTTTTCCTAGCCATTTTGGGAAAAGGACCCTGGCCAGAATTGGGAAAATTTTAGCACGTGAAACGTCTCATTTTGAGATTTTTATCGACAAAAATACAAGTTTTGGGAATTTTGAAATCATTGTTTTATGCATTTTCCCCCTTTTAAAAACTTTTACAAGGAAGGATCAGTTTACTTTTTATTCACTCTGGGTGGTTTAGTGTTTAAAACCTACATACAGGCTTTTTTTTTCAGAAAAAAAATCAAGGTATGGAATAATTTTAATTTGTTGAAGTCAACAAATGACTAACAGAATTTTTCTTTGTTTTCTACTGCTTTCAGACAAGCATACACTTACACCCTCGTGTTGCTCCGTTTGTCTAGATTCCGGTTGACGTTGTGACATTTCTTGTTCAGTGTTTTTTGTTGCCATTTTTGCAAAGGTCAACAATTGACAAACAGCCTTTTGAATCCCATTTATGAATTTTTTTTGCTTAGTATTTGCTATTATGAGAGGCCATAGTCGGTAACGTATTAGTGTTAATATCGCGAAAAAGAATGATTTGTTTTACTCCAAATCGCCTTTTAACTCCTATCAATTTTTTTCGGTTAAAACTTCTTTGAACAGAACGGAATGTCCCTTTTCTCGGCATGGACCGGTATCTCGACAAACTGTTCTCAATACAGACACATAATTATAGCGTATGCACCGAATTTTACACCTGGTTGTGACGTCACATGCATAGTGCAAGATAAAGCAGTCAGTTGTTCTTTACAACGTAAAGCGAAAGTTAACACTGTTTCTTATGTTTTGAAAATTATCTGTGGATTCAATTGGGAAAAATGGAAGAAATTTCAGATTGGGAAAGGGTCCGTTTGATTTGGGAAAGGTTCCGTTTTCCGGACCCTCAGAAAGGCTAGGAAAACCCCTGACTTTCATGTATATTGCATAGGATTCATACATAATTTTTGTTTTTAAATTTCATCTGCTGATTTCTCCATACATATATCTTGCTTATGTCTACACTGTATCAGGTGTTTCCAGACCCCCAATATTTGTAATTCAAATCAAAACTGTTTATCCATCCACGGGCTTAAAATATTTCTATTTAAGTACTGCAATAATTATTGTGATGTTTGTCAACTTGACTACATCACGGTATGTATCCGAATAATCAGCACTCGGATGACAATGTCAGGCTCGGATGATAAGAGGTGTAAGACCTGGTAAATAGACTTTCCTATATAAACTATAGTAAACATGACATGTTTCAAAAGGTTGGCAATCATAGCTGGTACCATTTTAATAAGGGCTAACTTACATGCTTTTAAAGCTAATTGTTTCTACTGTCCATTTCCAGCAAGAAAAGTAGGGGTCATGTATCAATTAACAGAGATTTGACACCTTGAAACCGGTGGTCTGTTTTTTCACTTCTGTGTGAACTTCAAAACTGTTTTACATATGCCGTCCTAAAACCAAGGCCTTTTTTCATATACTGCATTTCCAAACATAAATTTGCTATCAGTGTGTCAGTAAAAGCATCTCATTTACTTAACATGTTCCTTTCAGGCCATACTAGCCATTTAATGCCCCCAAAAGGCGAAAAAATTGGGACTATTTAGTGTCAGCCATTGTCTGACTAGCCCGAGTAGGAACATCCGCTGGACTATTTACAAGTAATTAGCCTAAGAGCGGCTCGAGTTGCGGATGAGAGTGAAAAAAGCGTTAGTATTTTTACTTTTATCTTTTACTAATGCCGATTTAAATCACGTTAGTGATTGCAATTGTTCTAGGCCAACATAAGCTATATAAAACTGGAACGGTTTTGCAGACAGTCCCTACATTGTGGTGAAAATTACCGAAGAAGGTGTAAAATTCAACCCATCACTCAAAATTAAACAAGTTTCTATCTGTATTTAGGTAGTTGAGTGAAGAAAACATAACTATTTGATCCTTTACTGTCCCTCTGTTAATAAACAATCACAACATGGTAACACAGTTAGGTATAAATGAATCTAAACCTTACTTTTTCTGAAGATGTCAAAGCGAGGTGGATAATCGCTGGCTTCAGTGAAGATAATAGCTGGCTACATTTAAAATTGTATGGAATATGAACAAACTGACCTTTTCATTATAATGTTTATTAGCTTTAAAGTAATGTTTATTAGTTTTTAAATCCATTTTTTTTATCTTCCAGGATCAGAAGTCATTGTCCAACAACTTATTATTTTTCGGTAAGTAATAATGAAGTTCATACAATTTATATTGGATTATTGTAGTAATCTTAAGTGATTTAGATGTACAATACATCATTTCCTATCATATTATAATTCAGGTTTTACACCCTTTTGAGATCACCTAGTTTGCTAGTTTTCAGCGTGTAGTTGTTAACGTTCAAAATCATTCATTGGTTCCAAACACCCAGTTCTCGACACCGGTGACGCTCCTGGATGTGACCAGTACTGAACACCATACTGTGATACAAAATTTCCAATGTTTATCTATAAATATATGGTCTGTTTTGATATACGATGCTTAGCAATATGAAAATTACAAATATGCCATTCTTTCTTAGAACCAATTCACACTCTTATCAAGTTAAGTGCCACGAAGTGTAATAAATTGCATATTTAATTACATTTAAGAAATTATGAGCATTGCTTTCAAATGCTACTAGTGGGGCACAGAGTGGGAATCTTTGACAGAGGTTGTCTCCCACTTGACGCTATTACTTGGGCATTCGTGCATCAAATACCAGGAATTTCTACTAGATGAGTCAATTGGTAAACTAGAATGTTGTGTTCCGCGGAACACATGTGTCGCCTGCATGGAAAAAGTTGAAATATGGACTTTAATCATATATAATAAAAATATTTTATTCAAGTTGATTTCAATACTACACCACAGAACACGTGTCATCTAAATTGCATTTAAAAGGGAATAACTATAATAATGTTGAAACCCGATTTATCATCTTCAAAAATTGGTTTGTGCACGCAGATGAGTTATTCAAAGTATTAAGTGATTTGAACAAGTACTTTCCATTTTACAGGCAACACTAAGTTTCATGTTAAAGTTGCATTTGAAAGGGACATAACTCATAAAATATTCAAACAGGAGTTATAATTTTTGTAGTTGTTATTTGCAGTCTGTTCATGTTGATGATACAATCCAAGTATTCAATGGATAGGGCAAGTACTTTCAAATTATACGCAACATAAAGTTTCATGTGAAATTTGCATTTGAAAAAAAAGTCAAACAGGAGTTATGATTCTTGTTGTAACCGATGTTGTTGTTGTTCACGAAGATGATATATTCCAAGAGTGAATAGGACATGTACTTTAAAAGTTATAGGCAACATTAAGTTTCATGTTAAAGTTGTATATTAAAGGGACACAACTAATAAAATAGTCCAGCAGGAGTTATCATTCTTGTTCTTCATAATGACGCTGTTCATGAAGATGATTTATTTCGAATATCAAGTGAATAGGACAATTACTTTCAAAGTAAAAGGCAATATTAAGTTTCATGTTAAAGTTGCATTTGAAAGGGGCATAACTTAAAATATAATCAAACAGGAGTTATGATTCTTTTTGTTACCAATGTTGTTGATCATGCTGATAATGTATTCCAAGTATGAAGTGAACAGGACAAGTACTTGCAAAGTTATAGGCAACATTAATTTTCAGGTTAAAGTTGCATTTGAAAGGGGAATAACTCCAAAATATTGAAACTGGAGTTATCATTCTTGTCGTCACAGATGGCATTGTTGATGCTGATGATATATTCCAAGTATGAAGTGAATAGGACAAGTACTTTCAAAGTTATAGGCAACATTAAGTTTCAGGTTAAAGTTGCATTTGAAAGGGGCATAACTCAAAAAATATTGAAACTGGAGTTATCATTCTTGTTGTCACAGATGGCATTGTTCATGCTGATGATATATTCCAAGTATGAAGTGAATAGGACAAGTACTTTCAAAGTTATTGGCAACATTAAGTTTCAGGTAAAAGTTGCATTAAAAAGGGGCATAACTCAAAAAATTTTGAAACCGGAGTTATCATTCTTGTCATCACAGATGGCATTGTTTGTGCTGATGATATATTCCAAGTACAAAGTGAATAGGACAAGTACTTTCAAAGTTATAGGCAACATTAAGAATCAGGTTAAAGTTGCATTTGAAAGGGGCATAACTCAAAAAATATTGAAACTGGAGTTATCATTCTTGTCGTCACAGATGGCATTGTTCATGCTGATGATATATTCCAAGTATGACGTGAATAGAACAAGTACTTTCAAAGTGATAGGCAACATTAAGTTTCAGGTTAAAGTTGCATTTAAAAGGGGCATAACTCAAAAAATATTGAAACCGGAGTTATCACTCTTGTCATCACAGATGGCATTGTTCATGCTGATGATATATTCCAAGTATGAAGTGAATAGGACAAGAACTTTCAAAGTTATAGGCAACATTAAGTTTCAGGTTGAAGTTGCATTTGAAAGGGGCATAACTCAAAAAATATTGAAACTAGAGTTATCATTCTTGTCATCACAGATGGCATTGTTCATGCTGATGATATATTCCAAGTATGAAGTGAATAGGACAAGTACTTTCAAAGTTATAGGCAACATTAAGTTTCAGGTTAAAGTTGCATTTGAAAGGGGCATAACTCAAAAAATATTGAAAATGGAGTTATCATTCTTGTCGTCACAGATGGCATAGTTCATGCTGATGATATATTCCAAGTATGAAGTGAATAGGACAAGTACTTTCAAAGTTATAGGCAACATTAAGTTTCAGGTTAAAGTTGGGGGACTACCGGACGACGGCACCGACGACGACGAAGACGACGCCGCTGGACAATAGGATCCCTATGTGTCTACCTGCTATCACAGGCGACACAAAAAGGATACCGTACTCGAGTCCAACCAAGTGTCATACCAAACGCAGTGACATCCCAACAAAAATGCATCACAGTCACTGACGGGATTATATTTATCATTCATAAAAAAGATGACACACAAGAGATAATCGCTACAACACCTTTAAAAACAAAAGAATGTCTTGTTAGTTTCTAATATAAATTTTTCTGGCAAAAGACAATTGAAAAGTCACTTGTGACTTATTTTATTTATTATAATTTTTATCCATCTAGCGGAAAGATACCGACGGCTCTTCTTTATATTTTTCCAATAAACATTTTATTTCATTTCTCGTTTCATGTTGAATCTGTTATTTCTATTGGTTGCAAAAGAAACCACATTTTGTCAAGGAAAGAACTTTTACAAGTGTGAATCCCTTCATCAAAAAACATGTTAAAATTTGGCCTGTAGATGAGGTGTCGTTTGAAGACATTGTTGACACACACACACGCGCGGAGAAAGGGCGAACATAAAACGCAATTTCACAGTTGTGAAGTGATAAAAACATTAAGTATTGATACATTTTCATGAAGATAAAATTATAAGCCTGGCCATTATTCAGTTTGAGCCACCTATTATCTTCTTTAACAAATTTTACTGAAGCCAGTGATTATCCATTTCGCTTTGGCATCTTCAGAAAAAGTAAGATTTAGATTCATTTTTACCGAACTGTGTTACCATTGTGAGGGACAGTAAAGGATCAAATAGTTATGTTTTCTTCACTCAACTACCTAAATACAGATGGAAACTTGTTTAATTTTGAGCGATGGGTCGAATTTTCCACTTCTTCGCTGATTTTCACCACAATGTAGGGACTGTCTGCAAAAACTATTCCAGTTTTATGTAGCTTATGTTGGCCTAGAACAATTGCAATCACCAACGTGATTTAAATCGGCACTAGTAAATGATAAAAGTAAAAATATTAACGCATTTTCACTCTCATCCGCAACTCGAGCCGCTCTTATCATCCGAGCCTGACATTGTCATCCGAGCGCTGATTATTGGGATACATACCGTGTACATGTAGAAGCTGTGAAATCTATAGCAATCACCCAAGCTTTTTTTCCTCAAATGTGGTAGCATGACATGTGCCCAAAGAATTTATTTTAATTGAAATCGGGAAAAATAAATAAACCAATAAATAATACCTCGCCACAAAACAATAATAAAATGACTGATAAATGTCAGCTTTCTTGTTGATTTTTGTTCAAAAAATGGTAATGTACTACCCTTTTACTGTAATACCTGCTTCTTAATGCTTAATTTCCACAGTCCTATTTTGCATTGACATTCTTTTGCATATTGTACAACTACTTTGGAGACCTGCACTTTATGTTGTTAATTACAATTGTTATATATCCAAGTTTGTTAACCAAAGTTAATGACCTTAGTTTTTCAGAAACGGATGCCCTGCATCATTCTTTTATCCTATTGTGCTCCATGCATCTTTTTTATTTCATCCCAACGTGTGCTTTATATAGATGTGAGATGCTCTTGCATCAGAAAATCTCCAAGCAGTGAGCTTTTTTTCAGCAAAATATTTTATTTCAGAATTTCATGCCAACACAGTGTTTTATGAAGGCAGTGACCATGTCAAAAACATGTTATTTACTAAATATAAAATAAAGATTGTTTACTCTACATTAACAAGTTTCATAAGCTATTTATATACACAAGTTTCATAAGCTATTTATATACACTTCATTTATAATCAGTTTCATCAGCAGTTTATATCAGGAGTTTTCTTCAGAAAATTGGGAAGAGGCCCTGGCCTCTCAATCTACAAAAATCATTTACAGATGGGTACAAGTTTTTAAATTTGAATAGTAATAAGTAATTTCAACTTTTAATTTTCTAACTCACTTTATTTTTCAGACATCAATTTTCAAACTTCTCTCAGTGTTTTGATCAATTTTTGAACATCTTACCTAGCATTTTGGGAAGTCTCTGTCACAGTTAGGAAAAAATGCTATATTTTTTGGATTGGGAAGTGGCCTAATAATTATAGGCCTCTGTTATATGAGGATGAAAAGCCCAGTTTATATAGTTTATATACTGATGTTTAATAAGTTAAATTTTATAGTTTATTCAGTAGTTTAAATACTTTTCAGTAAAGACTCATCTTCAGTTTACAAACTTTACATTGACAAGTTTCATCAAAAGTTTATATAGTTTATATACTTTATTGACAAGTTTCATCAACAGCCACTGTTATCTTCATTTAAAAGTTCTGTAAGCAGTTTCTATACTCTTCCTTTCGAAGTATTATTTGCAGTCTGTATACATGTACTCTTCACCGATAAGTTTCATAAGCAGTTTACAGACTCTACATTTTACAAGTGTATCAGCAGTTTATTTACTATTAATTGGTAAGTATCATCGGCTGCTGACATTTGTTTTCTTGCACTAAACATCTGCCATCTGCTCTCTGCTTGCCTTCATATTGAATTCATTTTAAACTAGTACACAGCTGAGCATATGTTTTTATTAATTGATCTCAATTATGTTCACCAGTATACAATTTCAATATGTTTTAATACCAGCACCTTTTTAATTACATTGTTTAAACTCTAACAATTGAATTTAAAAAGCAGACAGCAATCAACTTACACTCTTGTTTGAATGTGAAGTATTCTGTTAAGTGCCGACACTCATGGTTGCCTCTCAACAAGAAGAATGTGTTGGGATACAGTATTTTCAAAGCCCACAGGTATAAAACACACTGAAACAGAAACCAATCATAACTTTTTACAAAAAAAATATTTTTCTGGATGGCTAATCGAAAGAAAAAAATCTTTTTTCTGTAAACTAATCCTTAAACATAATTTCTTCATACAAAAACAAATCTTAGTACAAGACTTTCTGACTATCAATGTTGTCCTGATTGCCAACATAACAGCAAACATACATTTTGTACACGAAAAATTTCCTTTCAAACTTCTCTTGGCAAAAAAAACTGTGTTAAATTTCTTGTTAAATGATCATTTTTCATGTCTAGACATGAGAAAAAAACATGAAGCTTCTGAAAAAACTTGTTTTCTTGCTTGCTGATTGTATATAGGTTATGGTTTGTACAAAACATGTGCTTCAATGGGCTATAATTAATTATGATTACACCTACAAACTTTAACCCTTAGTCAATGGATTTACCTTCACATTTGCTAACAGTGATACTAATCAGATGGCATATACTTACTGCTCTGAGTCTACACAGTACCCTTCTTGGTCATAAATAACCATTCTCAAGTTAACAGTTAATGGTTAAAAAGGACCCTTAGTGACCCCAAATACAATCCATTGCAAATTTAAACATGATACCTTCAAACCAAATTTGCTGTAGAAAACTTAAAGCTTTCTCAACTTCAAGTAATTGTGCAGACAAGGAGTGGATGGAGCGAGTGGAAAGAAGAACTACAAGAAGAACTTGCAAACACATCTAAGACCCCAGTTTAACCCTTTCCTCAATAGACACACCTTAATGGCATGGGCGAACAGTTTAGATCTATACAATTCGCTTTTTGATTTGTTAGGTTATTTCTGACCAAAATGCAACCAGTGTAGATCCGGATGTGCCGGCTGATCTGGATCTACAATGGTCGCATATGCTTAAAAATGTGTATTTATGGAGAAAAGGGTTAACCCAACAAATGGATCAGCCACAGTGCAGGTTAAACTAGATGTTTTTTGTGAAAAACGCATATCTCCCCCCTGCGCCCAGACCCCTGTGACCTTGACCTTTGACCTACTGATCCCATAATCAATAGAGTTCTTCTACTCAATAAGGGCTATTACCCTATTTAGTTTGAATGCTCTGGGTCAAGCGGTACTCCAGTAATTGACCGGATACGGTGTTTAATCTTCGGGGCCCCTGTGACCTTGACCTCTGACCTACTGACCCCAAAATCAATAGGAGTCCTCTACTCAATAAGGACATCCATCGTATGGTTTGAATGGTCTGGGTAAAATAGAACTCCTATTATTGAGTGGAAACGGTTTTCACTCTTCAGGCCCCTGTGACCTTGACCTTTGACCTACTGACCCCAAAATCAATAGGGTTCTTCTAATCAAAAAGGGCTATCACCCTATGAATTTTGAAGGCTGTGGGTCAAACGGTACTCCAGTTATTGAGTGGAAACGGTTTTCACTCTTCAGGCCCCTGTGACCTTGACCTTTGACCTACTGACCCCAAAATCAATAGGGTTCTTCTACTCAATAAGGGCTATCAACCTATGAAGTTTGAAGTCCCTGGGTCAAAGGGTACTCAAGTTATGGAGCAAAAACGGTTTTCACTCTTCGGGCCCCTGTGACCTTGACCTTTGACCTACTGACATCAAAATCAATAGGGTTCTTCTACTCAATAAGGGCTGTCATCCTATGAAGTTTGAAGGCTCTGGGTCAAAGGGTACTCGAATTATTGAGCGGAAACGGTTTTCACTCTTCGGGCCCCTGTGACCTTGACCTTTGACCTACTGACCTCAAAATCAGTAGGGTTCTTCTACTCAATAAGGGCTATCACCCTATGAAGTTTGAAGGCTCTGGGTCAAAGGGTACTCAAATTATTGAGCGGAAACGGTTTTCACTCTTCGGGTCACTGTGACCTTGACCTTTGACCTACTGACCCCAAAATCAATAGGGTTCTTCTACTCAATAAGGGCTGTCATCCTATGAAGTTTGAAGGCTCTGGGTCAAAAGGTACTTGAGTTATTGAGCGGAAACGGTTTTCACTCTTCAGGCCCCTGTGACCTTGACCTTTGACCTACTGACCCCAAAATCAATAGGGTTCTTCTACTCAATAAGGGCTATCTACCTATTTAGTTTGGAGGCTCTGGGTCAAAGGGTACTCGAGTTATTGAGCGGAAACGGTTTTCACTCTTTGGGTCACTGTGACCTTGACCTTTGACCTACTGACCCCAAAATCAATAGGGTTCTTCTACTCAATAAGGGCTATCACCCTATGAAGTTTGAAGGCTCTGGGTCAAAGGGTACTCGAGTTATTGAGCGAAAAGGAAGTGTGACAGACGGACTGACGGACAGGGCAAAAACAATACGTCTCCCCCAGAGGGGGGAGACATAATAACTAGAGCTAACAGATACAACATTTCAAGGCAATTGTAAGTATATATTACCTCTATACTGAAGTAGCCTCTATCTACATAGTCTCCAAGGAAGAGGTAGCGTGTTGTGGCTGGTGGACCTCCTACCTCGAACAATTTCATCAGATCATAAAACTGGCCATGTATATCTCCACAAACTGAAAATAAATAAACAACATTTTCTGTTAACTAGTTTTACATAAACTGGAAGAATGCCCACTATTGACAAAAAGTAAAATAAATACTTTTTTTATAATGTGTAATACATAAACAAGAAGGCCATGATGGCCCTGAATTGCTCACCTGAGTATGAAACTCAAGTTATTAACCAGAAACTGAATTTTTATTTTTAGCAACAGTGACCTTGACCTTGATCACAGACACGTGGGTAGCAATCCCAATTTGTCTCTTGTTATAAGCTACCCATATACCAAGTTTGGAGTCAATATGCCAAAGCAAACTCAAGTTATAAGTGGAAACTGAATTTCTATTTTTAGCAACTGTGACCTTAACCTTGATCAGAGACACCTGGGTAGCAATCCCAAGCTGCCGTTTGATATAAGCTACTCATACACCAAGTGTGGAGTCAAAAATCCAAAGCAAACTAAGTTATTAAGTGGAAACTGAATTTCTTTTTTTAGCAACAGTGACCTTGACCTTGATCACAGACATGTAGGTAGCTTTCCCAAGTTGCCTCTTAATTTAAGCTATCCATATACCAAGTTTGGAGTCAATAGGCCAAAGCAATCTCAAGTAATTAAGTAGAATATGAATTTCTATTTTTAGTAACAGTGACCTTGACCTTAATCACAGACACCTGGGTAGCAACCCCAAGCTGCCTCTAGATATAAGCTATCCATATACCAAGTTTGGAGTCAATAGGCCAAAGCAATCTCAAGTAATTAAGTAGAAACTGCATTTCTATTTTTAGTAACAGTGACCTTGACCTTAATCACAGACACCTGGGTAGCAACCCCAAGCTGCCTTTGATATAAGCTACCCATACATCAAGTTTGGAGTCAATAGGCCTAAGCAAACTCAAGTTATTAAGCAGAAACTGAATATCTATTTTTAGCAACAGTGACCTTGACCTTGATCACAGACATCTGGGTAGCAACCCCAAGCTGCCTTTTGATATAAGCTACCCATACACCAAGTTTGGAGTCAATAGGCCTAAGCAAACTCAAGTAATTGAGCAAAGACCGAATTTCTATTTTTAGCAACCGTGACCTTGACCTTGATCACAGACACCTGTGTAGCAACCCCAAGCTGCCGTTTGATATAAGCTACCCATACACCAAGTTTGGAGTCAATAGGCCTAAGCAAACTCAAGTAACTGAGCAAAGACTGAATTTCTATTTTTAGCAATAGTGACCTTGACCTTGACCCTGTGGTCATGATTTGACAAACTTTTGTAGATATCAGTGCCAGGATGCTTCAGGACAAATTTGGTTAAAATCCATCAAGTGGTTTCAGAGGCAGGGTTCGTACAGACTTGCTGACCTAAAATTCCATGACGATTCCATGACTTTTCCATGATAAATTTCAATATTCCATGATAAAATTAAAAGTGCATTTAAGTAATAATTTTAAAAAAAAACACATTCATTTAAATGCATTTTATTAAATAAATGAATGAAATCATTTTTATATGTAAATTTTTTACCTGTGAAAAAAATACTGCATACATAGGTGTTACACTACTAATTCCCGATTTCGAACGCCAGTGTCGTATAACGTAGACGTATAAAGTTAAATAGTTCATTTTTCTTTTAAGCGAGTAATACTTGGCAAATAATATAATTCAAGGATATTTATTAGGAATTCCATGATTATTTTGAGAAATTACATGATAATTCCCTGATAATTTTCCAAATTTCAGAATTCCCTGAGTTTTCCATGATTTCTTAAAAAAAAAACGATTTTCCATGACTTTTCCAGGTCTGTACGAACCCTGAGAGGAGATGTTGTTTAAAGGAAATTATTGACGGACGATGGACGCTGGACAAAGACGGGTCACAATAGCTCACCATGAGCCTAAGGCTCAGGTGAGCTAAAAAAGTTCGTCTCAAACAAGGTCAGTAATTTAATTATTCATTACCAAATTATCATAAATTTTATGTTCTTGCTCTGGTAAGAACAGCTAAATTGATTAGAAATAACTTATGATGTATAATACACCTTACGCAACAGAGTTAGCATCAAGAAAATCTCCTCCATATACACACCTTTATGGCATGGGTGAACAGTGAAGATCCAGATCAGCCAGCACATCAGTGCTGTCTTATCAGGATCTGCACTGTTCGCTATTTGATTTATTAGGTTATTTCTGACCAAAAAGCGACCAGTGCAGATCCTAATCAGACGGTCACACATGTGTAACAAAGCATATATATATGGAGGAAAGGGTTAAGTAGGTTATATCATATCTAGCAGTCTTAACACTACTGAACTACCTGGGACTGGGAGGACAGCTAACTAACTGATGGTCGATTCTTTGGCACATTTCAGCAATCAGCATCCTTTTTATGTTATCACATCTTTATATATCAAAACGTTGCATCAGCAGGGTGAACTTGTTAAGATAGAACTATCTTCTCAATCAATAAGAGTCTGTACGATACAGACACAATCACTAAGTCTGCCACAAAAATGTCCCAATGTCAGTTATAAGCATGATGCTCAAATAATTTTGTATTTCATCTGGGAGTTTGTCTTGATTGCTTGACAATAAAACTAGTAGCAGGAACTGTTCAAAGGCAGGAAAACAAAAAAAAATCCATTCTAATAAACCAAGTTCATCAAGGGACACAAGCTTTTAAGCTAACCTGAGGATAATACAATTTCAATCTGCCTTATTTGTAAATATTCCTCAATCTGCTTTATACTAGATACTTCAACTATGAGCTCTTGCTTGTTGCTAATAATACCTGTATACAATTAAGCATTTCATTTATATATATAGTGTGTATTACTCATAGGATATCAGACATGATCTGAAAATCATCCAAGATATAATAAGCAACTTTCAACCTTCCCCTGTAAAATCTGTAAACAGGACAAATTGCTTTACCAGAACCTTAAAACTCCAAATGATTTCAATGGATCAATTTGATTCTTTCACAATAACTTTTGATATTATTAAGAACCAGTATTGCAACTTATTTCAATCTATAAATTGCATTAACTAAAGGTTAACCATTTTCTTAAGCACAGGTTCCACAAGCTGCTAAATCTCGAGGGTCAATTTGATCATTTTGGGGGGTATTCTAACAATATATAGCCAAATATATAGCCAAAATACCCCTAAATCAAGGAAAAGAAAAGACCCTTCAACTAAAAATCATAAGGGTGGAAATGAGGCTTTTTGGAAATTTCAAGAGTCAAAAGGTTATCTACTGGATTTCCCTGTGAAATCAGACTGAAAGATACAACATGAGTTATCATTTTATACTGAAATTATTAAACAAGTCATCTAAATCGATATAAAATGACGCTTTTGCTGAGTTTTATATCGATTTAGATGACGAGTTTTATAATTTCTGTACATGTATAAAATGAACACGAATGATGTATTCTATTTATCACATACCCTGAAAAAAAAACAAGCAAAATCCATGAATTGTCCCTTTCTTTCGCCTAGTAGAGCGAAATGAAAACGTGTGTAATTCTGTCGTAGCGGGTGATACATAATCTAGTCCCAAAAGAATTTATCCTACCATTTTCCCATTTGACAAATAAGTAAAAATAAATTAATAAAATTAACTGCGCTAGAGTCTAGATAAAAGAATCTACCAGTTATAGGCTTCTGAAGTTGTGTTTAATTAAATAAATCGATGTACTGTATGATGTCATTTCATAGCGGCATATGACAACATTTGAAATTTGCTGGATATAAACTCATAATTTGGATTAAAATGGGTTTCTCATGGGTGAAAGTTGGCAAAACTGAAAATACTGAAACCTAAAGCTGGGGGCCTGTAGAAATGGCCTCTCCTGGCAACTAGCAGGTACTATAAAAGGGGTGTGATTAAGTATTCAAGTTTGCGAGTTCAAAATTATTACTACAACCTTCAGAAGTAATCTATATATAACTCTGGCTAGTTTTGACGATCTTTTTGTTCTTTATATGCGCAGCATCGTCTGCATGAAGACGAATGGAATTCTTTCCGTTTGATTTGTAATTGATAGTCTTGTTGCAATATTGACAGAAAGCCATGCCGCTTGTTTCCGGCTTCTGTAGCCATTCTCCCCATTTTTCGCCGATTCTCGCCATTCCCATCTCCATTTATTCTTTATGTTAGATTCAAGCTGCTTCGTGTTATAACCCAGGGGAAAAATCTTCATTTTTACAGATTTCTTTTATCATTTGCGAGCGTTGTTTTGTACTTGTTGTTGTCCAAGCGAAAACTTAAATAAAATACGATTGGACGCCAGAGTCTCACTGACCAATCAGAATTGCCGATACAACTGCACTCCGCGCGGTTAAATTACCGACTGGTTTTGTTAATATCGCTATCGTCTATTGCCCCCCCAAATCTCATCGGATTTACGCGATTTGGAAAAACGGTCCCTGGCGAGGTTCAAAATACGGATTCCGTCATAATACGGAAAACTTTCACCCATGGTTTCTATTGTTTTTATTTTGTTGCGGGGATGTTGTAAGATCACACCGATGATGTTCTGAAAACGATGTCAGCGCCACGGTCATTTTGTTTTCAATTTAAACGAAATGAAAATGGCTTTGTTGCTGTTGTTGAATTTCATCATAGACTTTAGACGTATTGCTATCTTGCGGAGTAAACAAGATGTCAGAAAGTTATATTTTCCGTGGATATTATCAATATAAGAAATGATTTAGTTCCTTATAGAAGTTGATTGCTTGCCTGAAGTGGTCAGATGGCAAAAGTCATTTTCATAAATTTGTTTTGATCGCTGATAATGCGGATGAATAGTGATTCGGCTACAATATATAACTAGTTGTATTTCTAAAATATGTAACGGGTGTTATAACACTCCCACAACAGAAGGTATGTGATAAACTGAACTTGAATCTAGTCCCTACGACATTTTAGAAACCAAAGAGATCCCCATCCAGAACAGGGGTTTTTCTTCACTGTCTGCGCCTCAGGAAAATGGAGCAAACGCCCCATTCCCAATGAGATCATTTTTGCAAATTGAATACGTATTTTCTTTCCAACATTTTAGCAAAAATTGCATAAATAATATCGAAATACACAGTAACTACCCTTGATCTAGAAATTGCAAGCGTTTAGTGACATTGATGTAAGCACAAATATTTTCCTGACCTACTTTTAACATTAAAGATATATAAATTATATCAATAAATTAAGAACTATTCAGCATAAGTTTGCAGAAAGTATCTGGACATGCAAAATATAAATTATAATCCGTCTTGTTATTACACTTAATTCTTATTGTAATGTTTTTTGCAACTATGATTGCTTTGCACAACAATAAGCAAAAACATGTTTTTTTCTGGTCTATTTGATAATACTCTACATTTACCATTAAATTTACAACAGTGCTCCTATTTTAATAAAGAATTTCAATTTCATGAAATAAATAATTTAATAAGAAAATTATTTTCTTATAACAGTTGGCTAAATTCAGGGCTCTCATTAGACTTGCAGATCAGGGAGAACTTTTGTAAAAATTTTACTGAACTACAGAGAAGTTTGCAGTCAACAGCATTCTTTCCCTTATAGTCGATACAAAATGACTTCTCCCATAGCTCAAAGATGGGAGAAGCCTGGTCACTATTAGGAGACCACTTCTCTCAAGTCTCCTCTAGTGAGAGCCCTGTTAAATATGTTTAGTTAGCAGTTTTGCAGTGTTTGTTTGAATAAAGACAAAAAAGCTGGTAAAAGTATATTGGTTTTGTAAAAGTAGACCGATTTAAAATAATTAAGTGAATACTGAAATTTCCCAAAATGGACTATTTTATCTGTGTGAAAATTCCCCAAAATGGCATTTTCGTGACCAGACTCCTTTTCCCAAAATAGGCAGAAAAACCCTGCAGAAGCTGTCCTTGAGCCAGCTGTAGCACACACATTGCCCCAACCTGAAACTGAATTAAGCCCCAACCCCACACCCCCCCCACCTCAAACTTCGCTTTCCTAAGGAAATGATGCAAAAAATTCCCAATTGTTGAGAAAGGGTACCCTTTCTTAATTGGGAAAAAAAAAACGCTGGAAATATTTGAAGCATGGTAACTAGAAAAAATTCTGACAATACTAGGCAAGCTAACCTGTGACTGGAGCTTCTATATCAATCATAGTCTTCTCTTGTCTTAGCAAAGCAGCACCTTCATTGATGATACGAAGAGCAACATCTTCAGTCACTTTGCCTTCTAGGATGAAATGTTGTTTGAGAACATCAGGACGAGGTTTACCCTTCGCATCAAATACTTCATTCATAGTAAGTCTGTGACTAGGTGGGAATGGCACACCTGTAAAATTGCAGGAGTCTTTGTTAAAAACAGGCATGATTTTATGAATCACAGAAAAAAGCTGAAATACGGCCGGGGGTCTGGGAAGCTCTGGGGTAAATGGTGCAAAATCCTGCATTCTGGGCCTCTCCTGGGAACATTTTTACTCTTGAAAAAACAACACTTTTTTAAAGCAGATTTTTTCTAACTAATGTCCATAACTAGATATTTATTGAACATTGTGACATTCCATTTCATTACAAATGTTCACCCCATGAGATATATGGGATACTTTGATGTCCATGAAACAGCTACACCCTGAATGGATCCCCTTCCCCTATAATTGATATCTCATAACGTAACGCGCCAGTCCTCTTACGTTTAATATTCAGATAAACGTCTGACTGGCTCGTCGTTCACTTTCCGTTCTAGCTACTCCCATTTCCAAATCTTTTTCAAAACTTTGTCGATGTCCTTTATATTTTCCAACAACTCTTTTAATAACAACTTTCCCAGCCATGCAGGATTATTAGTACAACCGTAGTTTGATACGCGTTTTACAATTTATCAATACTCTAATTTAATCCAATCATATTGCTGATTACATTTCGGGAAACATTGGTAAATGTAAAAACCGGGTCCCGTAATAAATGTGTAGTGACGCTAGACTCTTGCACAGCAAATGCCGGTTAGCGAACTGAATCTGAAGCGGAAAATAAAATTAAAAATCTGATTCGGGCGCGGCAAAAAGCGGAAGAAAATCATGCCTGTAAAAAAATACAGATTAACTATTTTATTCTTATTTAACCATTTACGCCATAAGTTTTTTAAAGGTATTAACACATGTGCAACCAGTGTACATCCCGATCAGCAGGCAGGTCAACGCTGTCTAATCAGGATCTGCACTGGTCGCACCTTGGTCAGAAATAACCCAATGAATCGAAAA
The DNA here is from genome assembly GCA_038501625.1 of Corbicula japonica. Lineage (NCBI taxonomy): Eukaryota > Metazoa > Mollusca > Bivalvia > Venerida > Cyrenidae > Corbicula > Corbicula japonica. The sequence continues at coordinate 157,128 of JAZAYU010000655.1, read as the reverse complement.
GCAAACAGTGTAGATCCTGATCAGACAGCATATTTTTGCCGGCTGATCTGGATCAACACTGTTCGCCAATGCGATAAAGGCATATCTATGGGGAAAAGGGTTAAAGGCTATGAGCTTGGATTGATGAAGGAAATTGACTGTTATCTTTTAATTTAACCTAGTTCTTACTTCCCAGTTTTGTCTCGTACACCCACCCCCACAACTTGCCTTAATTTTCTGATAAAATGAGGTACTACTTATTACATGTTGCATGTTTTAGCTACTGTTGAAACAATGCTCTACTAACCAACTGAACAATAATTAATTAAAAAGTATGGATTTTACCATGTGCATTCAATATAAATAACTTTAAGCATTCCATAAAAATGGTACTCCCTAGAAAATAGTGGATTAATATTTGGATTATGTTGATTGCAACATTCACCAGACAGGCAAATGCAATTGAATTTCTACTCCCCTGACCAGGATATTCACTCAAACTGAACGGGGATTTTGAATGTAAGAAAATTAGATTATAATTCAGACCTTATTTCCAACAAGATAAAGTCAATCAACGAGACAAAACAGGCTGAATTCAATCTACATTTGAAAAGAAAAGTATGACCAAATATATCAGCTGCAGTTTCTAGTGATAACAATGTGTTCCGGGCACTAAGTGTGTTAAAGCCAATGACTGCTGCATCCAGCATAACTGCACTATCCGGGGAGTGAAACTTGCCCTGCCAACAACGCCAATGTGGCTAAATTGGGTTGGACAGAGTAGCCTCAACCAGGATTTCAACCTCAGATGATGCTGAAACTCTACCGATTCAGCTACCAAGGCAGCTAGTACAAAATCTTCTACAAGGTAATCCAAGTTAGAAAGGATGAAGATGATGAACTAATGATAAAGTAATATAGCTGTGCTTTGATATACAAGTTCAAATTTGAAGCTAGTTACAATTTCCATTAACATTAGTTTGTTAATTTTGAATAGTGCAGTTATATCCTGGAGGCAGCAAAAGTTCATTGGGTGTAAAGCTTAGGACAGAGAATCAGGCTGGGGTATTTAACCCAAACCTGGGCAGACCTCTGTCAAGAAAACTGAAAATGTCTTGTATAAGATGGGAGTTAATACCATCAGTTCCCCACTCTTAGAGAAGTGTTTAGGTTGCTAATGGAGTCAGCAAGTTTAGACAAAATGTTAATTAGATGGAAAATGTTACATTCAACTCATAATTCAGATTTCAGAGGAATGTTGTAGTTGATTTTTATTTCGATATGTTACTTAGGATTGTCGCTTTGCGAAATATCTATTAATTATTTATGCAACTTTTTGACGTTTCCGGTTAGTTGTCAAATACGGTGCGAATTGTTGCAAAGCAGCAGCGTAGTGCGAAATCTTCTGCTACGATCGAGCCAAAAAATTCATTATTTTTGCATTATGATTTCGTTGCAATCAAATGCTTTTTGCTATCAGTCACCAAATACTGAATAAATGATATGGGTTACAGCCGTCATCCAAAATGGCGTACGTTTCCAGAATCGAATATAAACAAACAACATCAATCACTTACTTTTCACAATCCTATCTGTAGTAGAGAGCTTGCCGTCGGGCGAAGCCATCTTCAGTTTTAAACACTTTGAAACAGTCAAATACCGGCGATTACTTGCCAAAATATTGATATTAACGGATTTTAACTATTTCAGAATATCCGATTGTAAGATGGCGTTGGCAACATCTTATTTGCATACTAAATGACTTCCTGCGCATACTTCTGCGCAACTTTGCCAACGCCTGGGGAAAGCCGTTGAAAATCAATAGACGTCCATAGCAGAACAAAGTTATTGGATGCTGTTATTCCTCCGTTGTCTCGTTGTCACTGAATTTGTGATAAAATTTTGATCACATAGTATTCTCAAAGGACAATAACTATTTACAGAGGTTTCATATTGGAGAAACTGGTTGTAGAACGGAAGAACTCGATTATCGAGTATCATATTCCATACAATGAGTAGCCTACGTGGTGACAACAACTACAGTAATTAACTAATTTTAAAGTAGTCTGATCTTATATTTTTAGAAAGGGGAAAATTTTCTAACGTAAAACGAAAGCCTTGGATGGTAGCGGAATGCCGTTCTCAAAGGACAAACAAAAGACGACATTTTGTCTTCGGTCTTTTTTTTTCGCACCCGCCAAGATAGTCGAAATATCAAAAAGACGCCAAAATGTCATGGAGTTAATTTTACGACACTTCCAGTTGTTCTGTGGACTGTAGACAAGTTGCCATGTTTTTTTTTCTTATCCTTCTAATCTAACTGTAGATTTGTCGAGGTCAAAATAACTACAAAAACTGATAAATCGTCGTCCCGCAAAATACTGAAAATACTGGTCCGGGGTCCGGATCGAGCCAGACGGTATTAGCTAGTTCAAACAAACACTCTGATTGTTAAACTGGGCAGGGCATCCCGGCTAACTTCGTGCTTGTTTTAGCAGTAAGTTTTGCATACGAGATACCGCTTAGTCTACATAACAAGCGCATTCGGCGAATTGGCGAACTAAATGTGCCGACTGTATTAATACGGGGGCGATACGCATAGCTTAGTTGCTGGAACGAGTTAAAACTTCACTTTATACAGGGTTTGTACAATATTAAGCCCGAGCCGACAAGCGCCATGATCACCGAATGTGCTTGTTATGTAGACTAAGCGGTATCTCGTATGTAAAACTTACTTCTAAAACAAGCACGATTTAGCCGGGATGCGCTGCCCAGTTCAAAAATCAGAGTGTTTGTTTGAACTAGCTAATACCGTCTGGCTCGATCCGGACCCCGAAAAGTCTAATATTTTCACACCTTAATGACAACTTACAGTAGCCTATACACGACTTTTCGACATTTTAATGGCAAAATGGGACAACAAAACGGTTTAGAGAATCTGCAGTCTTATCATTTTGTTGTTATGTCGACCCTGCCAAATGACATATCAGCCACCGTACCTTAGAAAGTCAATTAGGAATTAAAGTAAAATTGCAGTATAATAATAAACACATAGCAGTCTGTATCGTAATTATCGGTATATGTATCAGTAATTTGTCTCTTTTTTGGAGATAAGGTCATTCATTTTGGAATAAATAGAACTATCCAAAACTTGTTATTTTGTATTAAAGATAAAATGAATCGTTTTAGGCATTCACGCGTTGTTATATCGCTGAGTCAGGCAGTCTCTCTGGGTTTTTTCTTTTCGCTAATACTTACCATGCATCACCATAATGAAACTTATTAAAACATTCCTTGCACAGAGATAACAGGGAAGATAATCGCAGACCGGCTACTAATGTGAAGATAATCGCAGATCACCAAATTAATAGTAATTGTAAGGCTGTTGTTACCCGGCCAACGACAGCTGGGGGCCGTAGGCTATAAAAGAGCAAAGCCACACCGACCGCTAGCACCATGCATCCGTCAGATTAATTCCCGAAGCAACAGTACCCACATTCAACAGACCAGAAAACATGATTACTGAGAACCACATTTAGGGTATGTTTTGGAATTCGTACATTATGAGACCATGTTCTACCATAGTTTAACTTGAACTTGTCGGTTGACATCAAATACAAAATAGAAATAGATGTAGCCTTGCTACTAAATTATTACTCTGCACACTCCCAAATACAAAAAACAACAACAATAAGTTATAACAGTACCAATCAGAGACTCCACCCCATTCGATTTGGGCGAACCCGGACCATTGTCGGATGCCCTCGAAGTTTTCCTCGATCCATCACCATACAGGATAACGCGCAAATTATAAGAATGCTTAACATGTTTTATATAACAGAACATTGACGAGACAGATGTTTTCTAGTGCAACACATATACCCCGGGAGTGACATTTTATATAGATCCTTACCACAGGTATTCATTCTTGTAACGAGCTCCCACTTTGGCGCAGAGTTTTCAAGACGGTATTAAGTAGCGTGAATATATTAATGCTACTTAGTTTGGATATATATTAACAGTCTTTTTGTTTTGTGTCCAGGATAGATGCGCATGCTTAATATAGCGCATGCGCAATGTGAAGTAACGCCAATGTGGGTCGCCATAAGAACTAAATAATTTGATTACAGGAATCTAAAACTCTTCATCGTTAACTTCATGATTTAAAAGAAGTTGCATACAGATTTGTGTTTAACAATTTTATCATTACGAAGTATGAAACATAAATAAATTAGCATGTCCCGAACTGCGGAAAAAAGAAGGTCATCAGACATTGCAGCGTGTTGTAGAAAACGAGTGAACACTGTTAGCGACTGCTGACCTTCTTGTGATAATCAAAAGTTAGTTATTCGATCGGCATTTATTCCTACTGAGAAGAAGCACAGTTGCCCATGTATCTTTCCGTTCCATTGATTCGTTGTTTTAAATTGTTTTCTTAGGATACTGAGAAATCGATACCGGATGTTTACACAATTTGAAAGGGGGTAACACTAAATACCGAAATACACTTTTTACTGAAAGATACCGAAATACACTTTTGAATACCGAAATACACGTAATAATTGGTAATTAAAACAACGAATTTAAATAAATCTTGGGCATTTATTTCATATATACTAATATTATAACATATTATCTTATTTAAACAATAAATAATGCTTTAATTACCATTTATTAAGTGTATTTCGGTAATCAAAGTCTATTTCGGTATCTTTCGGTAAAATAGTGTATTTCGGTATTCAGTACTACCGATTTGAAATAACTAATATTAAACTCTGTGACTAAATGGTGGATTTAAGATTCATTTCGGTATTGAATGACTGGTTTTCAGTTTGGAAGAATTGATTAAGTGAACATCTTTTTGTAGACCAAGATTATATTGAAATATGGAAATTAATCAAGACTCACTGCTGAAAATAAAGTGTTGACAAATAGCTGTTTTTTACGTTTTTAAATGGACAGTGTTGGCTGTTGCTGTGCATATAGGAACATATAAGATAGCAAGTGCATTTTGTTGTCTGGCCTACAAATAAAATGAAGAAGCAACGCAACCTCTTCTGAGAGAGGAGTCACTGCTAGTTGAAGCTTACTTTTAGACCAAGTCCATATTGGTTGCACATGTGATGTGAGAATGGCTCATAATCCAAAGGTAGGAGGATTTTCGTTGTTGGCTAATTTGGTAAAGAAATGGTCACTTACATTTATTTCACAGAGAAAATTATATAATTCACTGGAAAACATAAAATAAATAGTGGTCGATATCTCATATAATTTGATAGTATTAGTTTGTAATGTGTTCAAGGATTCTGCATGTAAAATAAGTCTTGATTTATTCACGAATGTTTTATCATGAATTTTGCCCGAGAAGTATTTATCGTATTAAATTTAATATATTTTGCAATAGATAGTGTTTTCTGACAAGATGCCTTTAAATGTTTTCCGAACAAGTCGCTTTCAAAATATGTGGTAACTTTATAGTTTCTTTTGAATTATATAGGTCCCAAAACATCTTTCATAATACATGTATGTGTAGTTTTATAAAAAGTTTCAAGCTGTTTTTGTATGAGTTTTTATGTGGCCTGATCTCTGAGTCTCTTAAAATGATGCAACGTTAAAGAATGCAGGATGTACTCATCTTGTAGTGTTTTTATAATGCATTTTTCTCCTTTAGATTTCTGTCACGTTATTATGTAAATATTACAAACTCAATCAGATTTAAGCTGCATTTCAGTTGTTCTTTTTAACAGCATTGAAATAAGTAAAGTTATGGAATGAAAGGAATCGATAAGCAGCAGATAACTTCCAGGCTTTCAATTTTTCACATTACCGCCTTTTGAATATGCAAAATTGATACAAAGGTTAATTGTGTTGCTTTTATTCGCTACAAGTACCAACTATATTGTGGATTGTGATCGGAATGAGATGCTCGGAGTGTGTTCAATAAATAAAAAATGCCTTAGTTGGATGCATTTCATTATTATTATTATTATTCTTATTATTATTTTTATTTTATTTTTTTTTCTTAAAATTTTTCAAAATATAGTGTTTTGCATATTTTACATAAAAATATGAAATCTCTCTGTGAATAAAGAATTATTTTTTAAATTATTTTAACAGAAATTAACACAGTTTCATGTTTTTGTCATGAGCTATTCAGTAAGAAATTTCAGAAAATATGTCTTAAAAAGATTATCCCATCATGCAAAAAAAAGGTACCAAAGTGAAGTTCACGGTCTCCTGTACTAGAGGAAGCCTGAATGTCTTCAAGATATAATATCGCTTTCATCAATTATATGGTAAAATTAATATATACTGTTGTTTTTAAATTATATATTTTGTAAACAAATTTATTACATAAGAATTGGGAAAAGGTTGTCTTCTAAACGGTCATTGAAAAAAAATGAATAAATGGTTCAGTTTTCTCTGACCAATAGACCGTCTGTAAAACAGCAAGTTACTGTTTTACTTTTTCTTGTTTATGCATTGGACGACAAAAATACTGAAAAAATGTGGAATTTATCAGACAACGTAACACGTTCATTTGCTGGAGTTGTTCTAGTTATTCTAAAATCAGGTGTGTTCACAGTAATTGGTATACAGTTAAGTCGGAGAAAACCCAACAACAATATACTATTGTATATATACTTATGGACAAAAGTCTTGTCCGGTATGGTTTTCCATAATATCTTTTGAAAGTGTGAAATCTAAATTCCACATTGCTCTACCGGCATGAATTTGGTATCAATAGAAAGAGGACATTTTTATGCAATCAATGAAAAAAAGAATTTCAGAATTTGAGCCACTACTGCCGGTAGTGTAATGTGTTAAAAATTGACACGTAAAAAGTTACAATCTTCCTACCGGACAAGACTTTTGTCCATTAGCATAATATACCGGCTCTTCGATTATCGCATTGCTGAGCAGTTATCTAGACTAACTACGAAATAGTGGGGGTGGTAGTCTACGTGCAAGACAAAACCAAAACAAACCTAATTTTAACTTACCTGTGTTGGTTCACAAATCAGATCAAAGGATAATCATACAATTCATACCACATTCATCATTATGTAGCAGACGATGTAACGATGAAAACACAGCAAGAGAATCGAATATTCGTCCAGCGTCGCTCACCCCCAAGAAAACAATTGTTCTTACGTTATTTCTTACTACAAACTTAATCAATTTTGAATTCTAAATAATTTTAAGAATGAATTGTTGAGAAAATAACAAATAACTTTTTCGGAGCTGATTGCGCAACAAGGATGTTAAATGAAATGTGGAAATGTTCCCTTTTCCGAGCGTTACAACACAAATAGAAAAGATCATTTCCGCGAAATAATTAATTAAAATTCATCCATGACTATAGTAACATGCATTTCCGTTAAACACGACAGAAAATGACAACGATTTTTGGGACGAATTATTGGTCATGCATTAAATTTAGTTTTTATTTACAGTTAACTATTTCTGGATGGTTATTAGTATGTACATCTGTTCCGATCCAAGAGAAATTAGAGAGCTCATTTGAAAGTAGATCTAGTTTAAATATTTTAGTTTTTGTTATTGTTGTTTTTTGTTGGGGTTTTTTTTGTGGGAGATACCCTTTTCTAGAGACTTTTCTCTACGCAATTGATGTCATTATGGAAATTCGTTTTTTAAGAACATTTATCTTTTACGAAGAAGTTTGATTTATTGCAATCAAACATAAGACATTTTCAACGTCCCTTCTGCAGAAAGAGAATAATAATTTATTTAACTAATAGTAACCAGTCTCTGTTCTGCACCAATCGATTTGAAGAAGGTAGGACACCAGAGAGATATATAAAATCAGATTCTCCGAGCTGGAACACATCCATTTGAAACGTAGGATATTTACCATCAAAATATACGTGATAACCCGCAAGACCCATAACCATAAAAACTTTAAATGAAACGTCATATAAGGCGCGTGACTCATTCTACATGGGGGGTGTAGGATCGAAATTTCCTACACGGGTGAAAACACAGGATGACCTGTTAGCCTCGTTACCGCCCTTGTGCATATTTCACTCGGGCTGGATCACGCGATCTTTACCCAACATACGTGAATGATACTTATAGTCTCCTAGGAGAGCTTTCGTAAGTATGCTAGTTACGAATTCCGCACACAAAAAACATAATAACGATTAAGAAAAACCTGTGTTGATCCAAAACAAGATAAAGAACCGACTATACATGTATAGGTTGCCTTAAATGCACCAAACACCTTATAAAGCAAGTTATATTGCTAACTGCAGTTCTTGCACAACTACTAAATTATCCATACTCTTAACATCTTGCATGACAGCCGTAAAAAAAAACTGGTAATAAAGTACTGAAAAAAGGATTTTGAATCAACAAGCAAAAATCTAGTTTGGTATATAAAAAATCAGTTGACGTTTTAAAGAAGCTTAATAAATAAAATTATTATCAGACGTCCTCTTTGTTTAATTATGATTTTTTCCACATTGTATCCTTCACTTCCTCACAATTTAATAAGAGACAAGCTCACCAGTCCCTGTGAAAAACTTTTGCAAGAGAAAATATTTGTTTTATCTTGTAATGAACAAAGAGCTTTTTAAAATGGTTCTTACGATAATTTAAATTTATGTACTTGTGAAAATCTGATCGAGTTGCTCTCGTTTTTACTGGATAAAAATATCTTAGATTTGATACCTCTATTTATAAACAAGTAATAGAAATCCCTATGGGAACTTATTGTGCACTGGTGTTTATTTTATTTTATGTTATCTGTTTCAACCGAACATCAAGATGACATTATTACAGCCTTTAACAACCCCTCAAGGTACCTTAATGGTTTGTTAAATATAGATTATAATCATTTTCGATCTCTGATTAATAAAATATATCATAATGAACTCCAGCTTAGTAAAACAACACTTCAGAAAAATAAACGAGCCTTCTTGATCTAAATCTAACGATATATGATAAAAGAGATTTTAATTTCAATGTTGTAAAATTTCCGTTTTAAGACGGTGATGTTCCTATTGCAACATCTTACGGAATTAATAACTCACAGCTTGTTCGCTTCTCTGGAGCTTGTAGCAATGTTTAAGATTTCAATGAAAGTAATCTTTGCATAACAGAAAAACAGGGCTATCGGTACCACAAATTAATTAAGAAAAACTTTTAGCAAGTTTGATACCAAGATTTAATTCAAAAATACAGGTGCAGCTCAAAATCAATATTGCAACAAGTTATTTCACAGCCAGTTTTAATGAAATTAATTTATAAACTCAAGAAAATAAAGGGCAATGTTAATTTCTTTACATTATTCGTCAAATTGATCTGTAAATTCAAAAAGAAAGGTTACCAACAAGATAGTTTACGACGCTCTATTTGCCTGGTGATTAACCTATCTAGGGTTAGTCGTTATACGAACCTCCGGTTGCACGACGGGGAGGGAAGTGGGGGGGGGGGGGGCAAATGTTTAAGAGTTTATGAAGGTTTATAGGGAAATCTTGTAAAAGAACCTAGAAGCTTGAACTGTTTTTTCCCTGTCATCATTTTCTAGCTAATATAACTCCAGGAGCTCTGGTCCCGGTAAGATCATTGAGTACCCGCCGTTTTTGCTTGACAATGCTGTTAGCTTCTAATGTTTAAAATATTTGTGTGCTTTTGCGTGCAAAATTGTAGAGTTGATGGGTGGGTTAGAGTTATTTCATTAAGGCAACTTGCACTTGTTTATATGAGAATTTGTTGGGGCAAGTGTGAGGTTAGTGCACACTAGAACCTGGTTTAAACCCCGAGTGGTAAATGGTTTTGCCACTGACCGTCCCCAAGGCGGTAAACCCTCGTTTATTGTTTGTGACGTCTATTTTGAAATTGATCATTGTGTAATCATGCTTTATATTCTTCTCTCCTCTTTGGCTGTGTGGAGAGGCTGTGTCTGCTCTCCAGCCAGCATGCCAGTCCTGATAAACATATTTCACTTTTGTACTGATGCTCATATTTGGAAAGGCCTAATGTTCATATTCCACAAAATAACATGACATTATCTAACATCATATTCTTGGACCTAGCAGTCAACCATCATTGGATTTTAAAAATTTCTTTAGAATATCAAAGCAACCGCTTCATTTATAAAACTGTATAAAATGCGGCTCTTTGCAATACTAGAACTCAACCCATAATAAATTCCTTCACAAAATTTTCATTGATTTTAATTTGTTTTGATTTTGCATTCTGCGCTGCCATGAAAATACCATTATATGTAAAAAAAAAAAGAAGATCTGTTCCGAAACAGATGATCAAATTTTATTGTTCCACAAAGTCTTCCTTTTCATTTCCCTCGTCGATTTGTTGTTGTCTATTTGTAAGTTTTGTAGAAAACAGAATGCTGAAAGCGAATATGTAAAAATACAAAAAACAAGGGGTGTACGGTTTTGCTTTTTATGCTATAATCTATAATTTGACTTGAAACCGGAAGCGCGCAAATGTTTTAGACTTGGGCGTATTTGGAAAAGGCATATTACAAAAACCTTTTGGTTCTAATACATATCTTTTCTAATACAAATTTATCCGTGGTATTTTCAGTGAACTCGGACGATACGGCACCATTCCAACCGCATATAAAATACATTTTTTTTTTATAAAACAGGTATTCCGTGGTAAATAATGGTAAAAAATATACAAAAATTAATAAATCGGAAACCCATTTCTGTGTGCGAAAGAATACTTTTTTACGTACAGACCTAATGGTTGCATGTAAAAGAATATATCGATATGCTTTACATGTGCAGCCTGTTGACCTATTGAACAATGAATCTGTGATTTTCAGATTATCTTAATTGTTTTTATTTCGTGCAAATCGTGTCCCTACAAAAGCCCCACCCAAATTAAACAACAACAACAACTTCAAAACGCATCATAACATTTCTTTTTAAGTTTCGTTTTCATATACCTTGGGTATGTACCAACCTGCATAGTTTCATTAATAAAATTAACTAAAACGGTAAATAAAAGTGGTTTTTATCGGTTAAAATAAATTTGTCTCGCTGCAGTTATCTATACATTTTAAAATCCTGGACATATTTGTTAAAATTACGTTTTACTGGTTTTTTAGGTTAGTTTTTGCAATAATGAGCTATTCACATATAGACATACTGAGCAGCAGAGAGAAAGAAATGAATAAGTCGGAGGGAATTGACTAAAGTTGGGTTGGTTGGAGCTAATTCAGCAAGACGACCTTTACCTTATGGTTCATATGAGAACCTGTTGAACAATAACACTGGACTTCTACCACATTAACCTTAAGCTGTGGTTTCCGAGTGTTGCGTATTTCACTTTTCTAACAGCCGACTTCGTGCTTACTCTATTTGCACTTAAAGAATGCTACAGACCAATCTGATGGCAATATCATGCATATTTTATTCCCTTGGGATTTTCTTTGCAGAGTGGTCCCCAATTTTCAGGACTGGAATAAAAACAATCGTATACGCCGTCTGGGTCCCGAGGACAATTGTTCTTTATGGTTACAATAATACAGGGCCACTTGAGACGCACGAGTTCATGTTCGTTATTACTATTAATGCAATACTGTGTGTACAGGGCTTACATAATTTTTATTTGAACAGGAAAAGTAACCAGCAAGATATTTTATAGTGCTCTGCAATTTTGGTAATCAGCTTGTTAAGTTTGTAACTTTTGCCTCCTGTCACCTATAACTCCAACAACACCAACAACAATTCTCCCCTCCCCAACACTATAGTATAAATACTATAGTATAAAACAAGCTAAATGTAAGTATTAAGATCGATAAGATTATTCCATTTGACGCGATAAATTGAACAATATTGGTGCAGGACCACTCAAGAATCTTACATATGATTACTAGACCCACATTGTAGTTTCTTAAATCGATAAAGAAACGTATAAAGTTCCTGGGCAAGGTCCACCGGGGAATGTCTTTTTGTCTTTACACTGAAATAGGTAAAAGTAGGGGCTTCAAAAACTGTGAATAAAAATGGAGAGTTTCTTTAAACCAGTTTTTGAGAAAGCACTTAAAGGTCTAGAAATAATCGTACACATGCACTTTTACTTTTCACTTTAAACTTTTAAAACAAGGTTATCGGTATCACAAATTATGGAAAACCTTTTGCAAGTTTTTTCGCCGATACCCAGATCTAATTCATAAATACAGGTGCCGTTTACCACTGACCGTTCCAATGCGGTAACCCCTCGGGTTCTCAGTTTTGTTAATTGTTAGTGGTGTCTTTTTTTAACTGACTTTTTATTAACCATGCTTCCTCTCTCTTCTTCTTGACTGTGTGGGGAGGCTGTTTTTTTTCTGAATGTGGCAATTCCTGATATGCATATTTCACCTTTTTATTGCGAAATAATAAAAATAAAACATGTATCGGTCTACATATTACAACCAATGTTTATTTGAAAGCTAAATCATGAGGTGCAAATAGAGTAAGCACGAAGTGCTGTTAAAAGGTGAAATACGCAACACTCGGAAACACAGCTAAAGGTGGTCCAATGTTTTTGTTCAACTTAACAAAATTACTTGCATCGTATCCAGAACAGATAATTTGAGGATGTTGCAATACACATATTATATAATTTCATGCAGGCAGCAGTTACGAAATAACTATATGTATTAGTTGATTATAAGCACCGATAGACATATTGCGCAGCGAAAAGGAATAATTTTACTGAATATAAGAAAATACATACGATAAGATGATGCTAGGCAGCAAATTTTGAAAATTTGCTGCGCAGTTCCAAAGAAGTGGTTTATGTATTGATATTTATTTTTATGATGATTCCGAAAGAAGAGATAGTCATTTGTTCAGGAACTGGCGGATAGTAAATGATCCCGAGTACTCGCCAATTCTACAATCATCAATGGTACTTACATACTATTTTGCAGTGTAGCGAAACAGTCTGAACGGAATTTGAACAAGCCGCATGAATGCGGACAAAAATATTTGTATTTTATGCCAAAATACATATAATTTCATATAGAACACAAATAGTGTTTCTTGGGTCCTAAAGTTAAACCTCGCCTAGTTATGTTTGCGAAGAGAAGGATACCATACTGCTTAACTTTACAACTTCTCAACTGCTCTCCCAGTGACAGGATCAGAAGCGCTCGGAAGAGATGCTAGTACTTGAAAAAGATGTAAAGCTAGATTATTGCGACATGCAATCAAATTTCCATTTTACTTATCATGGCAAGTATGATTTAAATCGAAAAGTGAATTTTTGTATTGTAAACATTCAATTCATATGTCGAGTTTTATATAATATTAGGTAGAATATGCTCTTCTGTGTATTCAATGAGAAAAGGGAGAGAATTCTGACTAGACCAGATGGAGTTGTCGTTTGATTTACAGTATTAATACTATTATTGTCCAGGAAAAAATGTTTAAAAAAATAAAACAGATAATTATGGTATGCAAGCTAAGGTGCTATTAGATTTTGCACTTTGCCTCTTTTTGGCTGTCCTCTTTCTAGAAGCTAAGGTTATTTTGGTTTCCTATCATTTATATTTGTCTGCAATTGAAAAACGTTTTGATATGTTTCGTACAGTTATCGTTCTTGCACTGGGCATTCTTTAACAACTTTATTTCATTTCTAATTAGATGTATCTTTATTTTATATCTGATACGGTCAAGAATGCATTAGCACAAATATTTTTGATAGTGACTGAATGATGTCACTCAAAACCAGAATTTTTTAACGGTTATGTGTGAGTCAAATATCCGAAAAAAATTGACACGTGTTTCATATTTCTTCTTTTTGCACAATGACGTCACGATGTTTTTGTTGTTTATAAGTCTTCATCGACTCGGCGTTCGATCACCTTCGTTATTTTCGGCAAACTACAATTTCAGTGTCCCTTGTAAAACTATTTTTGCATGTCCCGTTAGCTCCACACGTTCACCGACGACCCTGACACGCAAGTCCCCACCTCTGCGTGAGCACTGGCGCGCTGAAAAATAAGATTCTCTACAATTACTACTTCACATAAACCGTACATCAGTCTGGTCCGGTCAGCCTATGCGATCAATACATATCCCAAATCAGGCAGTTGTTAAAAACAACACATATATAACCAGACAGAGAATTAACAATATATCATTTATTGAGATTACTTGCGGAAACACCATTGCTTTGACGGATTGTCATTTCACCCTGTCTATCTATTCTTATTTTATCGTCCTCTAAACGAGCATTTTTTTCAACGGGATAAACAAATTGAAGAACAACTATTGGCTACAACTATTGGCAAAACATTGCCACTGGGGGTTTTAACCAGGTTCTAGGGTGCACCAACCACACACTTGCCCCAACAGGTTATCATTCGAAAAAAAACAAGTACAAGTTGTCTCGGTGAATAATTAGCTTCAACCCACCTATCAACTGGAAATGTTGCATGCAAAAGCACGCAAACATATAAAACATAAGAAGTTAACAGCACTGTCAAGCAAAAAGTGGATACTTATATTGACCTTACTGAGACCAGAGCACCTCGAGTCAAATAAGCAATTACACGATGACAGGGCAAAGGAAGCAAATCGAGCTTCTAGGTTCGTGAACAAGATTTCCCTGTAAGCCTTCATAAATTCTTAAAAAATGAAATAAGCATATCAGGAATGGCTAAATCCGGCAGACACAAACTCTCCTCTGATTACAAAATGAGCTTGTGGCTGGGAGTTGCCGCCGGTTCGGTTAGATAACCGCCATTTATTATTTACACAAACGATTTTGTGCAGTTTGGACGCCATTAGGTCTCCCCTTGCAAAGAATTCTTTTCATTAATATAAATAGGATTACGGTCATTCCTAATGGCGACGTTTTTCAGTGTAAATCTGGGTACCTCTTTTTGGGTGATTCGATTTTAACAGTTGTTAGCACACTATTAGCGGTTTGATTCGTTGTCCGAGCATATATCATTTCTAAACGAGGAAGTCATTTAGAATGTGTTACCTATGCCCTCGGTGATGTTGGATCGCTGTCTTCGTACACAGGCTGACTCAGTGTAGACTGAGGAATCAGGGCTGAAGGTTATAAAACTGAGATTAGAAACCAGTCTCAAATTTCAAGCATCTGATTGGCTGAAATGGCGACTGGTCGCCATTTCAGCCAATCAGATGCTTGAGATTTGAGACTGGTTTCCATGCTCAGTTTTATAACCTAGGGCACAGATAAAAAGTAGTAAACTGTTTTCATCACAATGTATGGGCTCTAAGAGGATTTTCAAGAGCATTCGGAATTTATACAAGTAATTCAAATTCAAGCCCTGAAGCCAATTCATAGCAGTAATGAAGACAAAACGTCTCTTGAAAAGAGATTTTCTCGAGTACTGCCCAGACAATCGAAAATACTACCACAGTAGGCCTCAGAACAGTTTTCAGCCCTCTGGTTACCCACAATAAGGAAGTACTTACACAGTTAAGAGTTCCTCTTTTTGAGGATGAATACTGATTAAAATTTGAATTAAGAGTACTCACCGAATGGCATTTTTGTACAGAGGAGGTCTGAAGCAGTAAGTAAATGTCAATTTTAATGGAAGTTCATTGATAGATTGTTGCAAATTAGCCGTTGAACAGAGATCATTTTAGCCGAGGAAGCCGGTCAAGGTACCATTTCTTGCAGCTAAAATATGCCGCATTGGATAGTATTACAAAGTTCAGGCGAGCTTTTTCGATTCGGGACGTTAATAAATATGTTTGGTTCACATATGCTTATATGAAACACATAGGGACAAGGCAGTCGGAACGACAGCAATATCCCCCGCCGCATGCAGGAATGTTGGAAAGGTTATGGATGCTTAATTGCAAATTAAGAAATATATCTCCAGCAGTTTGGAAGTTATGGAGCAAATATGAAAGCCATGGTTAAATATAAAAATACTTCAAAGACAACTAGTGACATTGACCATCAGCCGGCCAGATTGGAACATGGGTTCTGCACATCATCTTGGTGGAATGAACATTTGACTAAAGTTTGATAAAATTCATTGCAGGGGTTCAGAAGATATAAACCGGACACAAAATACGTAGTTCAAATCTTCAATGACCTTGACATTGAGCCAGTCAGTTTGGAACATGGGTTCTGCACATCATCTTGATGGGCTGAACATTTGATAATAGTTTCATGATATTCATTCTAGGGGTTCAAAAGATATGAACCAGACACAAATTACATAGTTTAAATCTCCAAACATCACTGGTGACCTTGACCTTGAGCTGGCCAGGTGGGAACATGGGTTCTGCACATGGGCTGAGCATTTGACTAAAGTTTCATGAAATTCCTTCTAGGGGTTCAGAAGATATGAACCGGACATGAAGTAAATGGTTTAAATCTTCGAACACCACTGGTGACCTTGACCTTGAGCCGGCCATGTTGGAACGTGGGTTCTGCACATCGTCTTCATAGGCTGGGCATTTGACTAAAGTTTCATGAAATTTCTTCTAGGGGTTTAGAAGATATGAACCGGACACGAAATACATGGTTCATATCTTCAAACACCACTGGTGACCTTGACCTTGAGCCGGCCAGGTTGGAACATGGGTTCTGCACGTCGTCTTCATGTGGAGAACATTTGAGTAAAAGTTCATGGAATTCCTTCTAGGGGTTGAAAAGTTATGGACCGGACACGAATTGTGCGCGCACGGAAGGACGGACGGACAGACGGACGTTCTTACGAACGTCATTTATGTGGCTACTCTATTGTCCTCTCTATTGTTCTTTTAGCCACATAAAAGAAAAAAAAGCCACGTAACAGAACGGAATGAATAGAATTTACCGTTACCATTGTTCTCATAGCCACATAAATGGCGTGGCGTAAGCACGGACAGACGGACGGTCGGACGAAGATAATTCCTATATCCCCTCCCAGCTACGCGGCGGAGGATAAAAATTGTATTCTTAGGCCAGTAACAGAGGTGCGTTGCCATCATGGAACTGTGACTGATCGATCAGTGGACAAGGCATGTGATGTTATATACAACATTCAATGGAATACTGGAGAATCCACGAGGGTGTGTGTATTACTGTGGTTACATTCTAGAAGGTGGGGGTCTCAGTTGCATTGCAGCTGGGATAGGCAATTACTAACAGCAAACTCAGTTGTTGGTGGAGTAATGATTTTGACATCAAACACAGACAGAAGTTCATTTGGGGCTGAGGTAGAATTGTTATTATCAACTCCAGATGCAAAATAAACTGGTTGAACAAGGAACATACGTCATATGAGAAAGGAAAGCCTCCAGGATCCGACTCAGAAACTAATTCATGAGCTCTCGTCTTCTGATCACAAGAGTATCAAACAGACCAAGTAAAAGGTAAAAGTATCTTTGGTGAGGCGTGAGAATATAATTAGCCAACTTTGAGGTAAGATGCAAAGTGTATGACCGGAGTAAGTAAGTTCATTGTCATTCTGACTGAATATTATGCCGCTGCTTCCATGGAACGGGTGCACCTAGACTTGCAAGGCCATTTAGCAAGAACATCCAGGACATTCAGAAGCTGTTGAACTAAGAAAGTAGAATGTATTCTAAAACAGACGACAGGTGATGTTGAAAATGTCATTTCAACAGTTTGTATGCCTTTTCCTTTAATTATTAACCAAGATCGAAATTTCAACTCTACGTTATTTATCAAGCTTTACAGATTGCTTTAAATACTCAAGGCTCGTGCAATCCGTACCGGGTCTCTGCAAACACATTGGATGGGAGGGCTTCAACCGAATTCTTACGGATAGCGTAGAATGTTTCATAAGTTAGTCATGTGTAAAATTAATGTAATCTGTACCTACATAAGGTTGTTAGGTGTTCAAGGTTATAAAACTGAGCATGGAAACAAGTCTCAAATCTCAAGCATCTGATTGGCTGAAATGGCGACCAGTCGCCATTTCAGCCAATCAGATGCTTGAGATTTGAGACTGGTTTCCAATCTCAGTTTTATAACCATCAGCCCTGATGTCACGATCCCGTGTGAACCATAATACCGGTTACATTACAAAAGTAATAATGCTTGAAGGGTGGGGTAAAGATTATAAGATAATAAAATCTGAGAATGGAAATCTCATTTTTATAACCTTCAGCCCATGTCTTATCAGCTGTCAACGATTACAAGGACACCTATTGGAAGTTTGTCCGGACATTGATGTGCCGGTTGAGCAAAAACCAACTTGACATACCTCCGGGAAATGTTAACTTTAACCCCGATGAGTAAAAGTTTCTGCCAACTGCTGCTGACCAGTATCGCTGTAGACTTGAAAAGATCCAGTTTTTTACCATAATCGACGGCAGAATGCAGACAAAGGTTTTCCGAGAACACGTAACAAGCGGTTTGGAGACCCTAAGACATACTAAATAAGGAACACGCTTCTGACAACTTTGAATAAAGTGGGGAGGAGTCAGTCTGAGGTCCTAGGTTCAGTCATAGCTATTATTCTACGATAATGTTTATCCAGACAGCGTCAATGGATTTGGTTATCCGCCGTTTGCTTCAAAAACACAAAGTTCTTGTCAAACTGCATCCAAGAAATCGGCCAAGTACTGTAGAATGTGGTTTAAACTGTATGGAACAACTTTAAGTATCGCCAGTGACCGCCTGTGGAACAGACATGAAATACGGTTAAACCAAATTGATTTCTAGAAATGAAAACCCGACAAGTCTAGTAAATGCCATTTTCTGCATGAAGAGAATTCGGCTCGGATTTCTAATAAATAATACAAGCCTCTTTGGAACAAATATTCCAGCAGAAAGGAGATGGCAAATATATTAATTATTGTATATCGAGTTACATGTCAAAACCCACTTGTTTGTGGGCTAAAGAAGCAAACTTTCTTTTTTCTTTCTTTTTTTTTTAAATATTGATGAACGTCGTTCTCACTTTTTAATGTAGGAATAAATGATATAAAATAAACTTATGTCGTTTTGTTTTAATCCTTGTACTTATGTGTATTTAGATCATTATAAAGAAAAACTTAGTAATGTTAAAGATTTTAATAAATGCAATATTCGCATAATAGGTAAACTTTTCAAAAAGGCTAAGGGTACAACACATAAAGAAAGAAACGCTTTGTAAATTTAATCTAAATTTACAATTGCAGTTTAAATGACTACTGAGACAATTTATTTTGCAACCAATGTTTTATAAAGGTTTGTTTTATAAATTGAAGAAAATAAATGGCAATATCAATTTCTCCACTTTACCTGTAAAACATCTGTGAATTCAAAAAGAAAGACTCTAAAGCGCTTTAAATGCACGGTGACAGCTGATCGATTTGCATACTCCGTTAGCTTTACGACGCCGATTGAAGGTTTTTTTTACAGACATTAAGCTTTCCAGGGAAATCTCGAAAAAGAACATAGAAGCTCAATCAGTTTCTTTAATTTCTGACATAGTTTTGAAAGTTATGATTTGACTGCAGATGCTCTGATCTCATTGAGATCAATGAGTACTACTCATTTAGTTTG
Source organism: Corbicula japonica (assembly GCA_038501625.1). NCBI lineage: Eukaryota > Metazoa > Mollusca > Bivalvia > Venerida > Cyrenidae > Corbicula > Corbicula japonica. The sequence continues at coordinate 137,667 of JAZAYU010000655.1, read as the reverse complement.
AGGCGCTATTAACATATTTGTGTGCTTAAGTTAGTGGGTTAAAGTTAATTCACCAATGCCAATTTGTACGGGTTTAATTATACGAGAACCAGTCAGGACAAGTGTGAGATTTATGTACCCTAGAACCTTGTTTACCTCCGGTGTCAAAACTCTTTGCCAAAGACATTCCAAATCCGCAAATCTTTTGGTTCTCTCGTAGTTAATAGTTTTTGTTGCTTGTCAACTTATTAGTTCTACTTATCTGACTGTGTGGGGAGGCTGTGATTTCTTTCTAAATGCACAAGGGCATCAAACTCCAAAGCGCTTAAAAAAAGCAAAATGTTTTCCAAGTGTATTGAACAATTATGATTATTTTTGCTTTTTTCCTATACCAAAATGTTATTATGAATGTAATTTTCTTAATGTTGCGCTTTTGCAAACAATGCAACCGTAAAAAATCAACATCCCTTGGTTATTTTTTTCTAGGGCCAATCAAATTAATTCACCACTAAACAAGAACGAGTCATAAGAACGGAATTGTAACAGATATTAAAATCTCACCATAAAATTCGGATTTGTCAAGCGGTCCTCGCCAGTAATCAGCTAAAACAGTGTGCGCCGAACCTGGGGGTAAAATAAACGCAAACTAAGCAATATTTAGAGAAAATAAGCTCAGCTGTACAACATCGAGGGCATTATTTATGAAAGATATGGTGTTGTAAACGTTAAATATTAACATAAAGCAGTCAAGACAAGAAACAGTCAAAGATAGCCATACCTCACGCCTTAAATAAATAATGTGATTTTTGACAATTCTAAAGTTAAAGATGAAATAGAATGAATGTATTATTATTTATTTAACGATGGAACTGTAAAATGTGGTTTTATTTCATCGGCTAAACTATGCCACAAAATAATTCTACTTCATGTAAAAGTAAACTGAAGTATTGCTTTACTTCAGACTATGTATCATCTCATACACCTACCATTTCATTTGCTCTTCTACTGATTATCACACCTGAACAAAATAGATTTTGATATTTCAAACATTTAGCAATTACTTATACTTAAAAACATATGTTCGTCCTGATAGGCTACTTTAAGGGCAGCGTTCAATACAATTTGGAGAAATGGACAGCAGATGAAATTGTTTTATATGATATTAACGTTTATGTTTTCAATGTGTTAAAAAGCTCACGAGGATATATTTAAAATCATGTATACGATCGAATGGTCAAATGTCCGTTGTTTTTTTTTCTCTAAAAAGTGAGACAGGGGGATATTTTCTCCCCTGCTATTCTTGATAACTCTTGAATAATTGGTTTCATTGAAAAGAAGAACAGTTTGTAGATATGCATTTAGTGAATTATTGAACAAATCAGTTAAGCCAACGTTATAATATGGTTGCGAGGTTTGGGAATTCGGTAACTAAGGTGTTTCGACAAATTTAACCAATCACAACTTTTAAAGTCTTCGTGTTGAATTTACTAGCTAGAAATCCTCAGAAACAATATCCACGGATCTCATGTGTAAAAGATATCTTTATTTTAATATGAAGATTATCTGGTATATGGATTAAACAGAATTCCTCAAATAAGAAATGGTTTTCTGAAACAACAAAGCTAAAACTAAATGACTTTTTTATAAACGACTTGCACAGTACAGTCGAAAACACAAACAGTTTACACAATTATCTCTTAAAGTTGTTTTTAGTTTCGCATTATTTAAAACACTACTTAAATAAAAAATATTTAAAATTTAGAAAGTCGCAATCACAAAACTGCTATTTGAAATGTACAGATAGATAAATATTAAATAGTATTACGATCACAGAAAATGTCCATATATTGTACAAACTGAGATAAGTATCATTATGCCACGTAGTGTTCACATCCGCCCCACCACTCTCAAAAGTGATTATTAAAAATATTATGAAAGGAAAAATGTAATGAAATACTACACTTCAATAAAATACACACTGTAAGAATGAATATAAGAAACTCTGTTTATTTGTTTAAAATAATGTCATCTATCACCGTTTAATGTGTTGCAATATTACCTACTTGAAATTGTGAATTTCGTGTGTTTGTATGACGTTAACATGTGTTCTTGTACCTAGTGTAGTTAATAAACTTATGCAATAAAAAATGAATAAATCAATGGTATGACTAAGTAATCACTGAATAAAAAACAAAAAAGGCCTAATAATTAACTGATTGATCAACTTTTTATTGCCTCAATAGTGAAATTATCGATACATTATTTCTGCCAGGTCTACTTTCAGTATATAGACTGCATAATATCTTTTAATTTATATTAACGTCTGTTACCTAATGATATTAAACTAATGAGGTAAGAATTGTTGTAAGCTCATGCATTTTTAATAAAGCTTAGGTTAAACTAATGATTAATCATTTGTTATCTGTTCAATAATGTAAATGGTATAGCCATGCCATTTTAACGCGTTGCACAGCTTTATTCAAATCTGTGAACAATGTATTTTCGGTACTTACAACAAAAGCAAGATCAGTAAATAATAATCTGTACTTAAATTACTTTTTCATTAAAACTCATTCTTGCCTTTATATTGTTTAAGAGAGAACATTTCGGTAATCCATAGATCTTCCGTTGATAAAAAAACTAGAACATTTACAATATTCAAAGCTGCTGAATAACCTTCGTTCTTACATATAATTCATTCAGTCACTAGTCCTCTTCATCCAGCAATACATATACATTTAGGCTTATCAAAAGTCATTCTGATAAATAATTTACCAAATCTGCATAAAAATATTAGTTCTTTAATGTCCAACTCTTTTACCAGCAGGTACTACCTAACACGTTCGTGTTATGGAGAGATTTGTTATATTAAGGTTGGTCAAGCATAAACATCTTAATATTTTTTGGCATCCAAACTTTCACATTTATATAATTTAATTATGTATTATTATTGTTAGTTTTAACTTTGATACATTTTCAAACTTATGTTAAGTTTCGTAAGAATGTCGAAAAAAATTTGTTTTTATATTCATGCATTAAACCCATTAAATGATATTTAAATACGAAGTTCAATGCATTTAGTTGTCTAAACAAGTTTGCTTTCATAGTTAAGACAATTACATAGTTCATCAGTTTCGTGCTAAATGTTGATATCACCCAATATCTTTTACGGAAAAATATTGAAACACGCGAAAACATGTTGTATGAGATAGGATATGTATTTTAAAATATGAATTTGTAAAAATGGAGAATCTACATGTAATTTAAATTTCTAGCCTTAAATTCATCATTTAAAATTATATATAGTTTACGCTAAATTCTTTACAATCACGGAAAAAAGAAACAAAAAAAAACTTCTTGAAAAAAGTGTTAAATGTAACCAACCATCAATAATATATAGTTTTTATTTTAATCCAAGGTTAACAAAGAAATCAAACTAGGATTAGAATCAATAAATCTGTACAAAGTATAACCAGTAACATATAAAAGCATAGGACACTACCTCGAGTATACCCAATTCTTTGTTAAGGAAGGGTTAACCCCACTGGCACAGTGCTTAATAATTAACCATGGAACAATCATTGGCGGAATGGAATATTGGCTGTCATGTAGTTAATTATTGTTAACTAGAAGGTAAATAAATCATACCAGTAACGGGGTCTTCCGGGATTCCGTTCCAAGGAGCAAAATAACGTGAGAAAAAATCATAAGACCGTCCTGATTTGTCCACTGAATCTGGCTTTGCCCTCAAGGTAACGATCACACCCTTGACTTGACCACTAGGGTCACTCGCTTGCAATGACCGGGTGTCAGGACTCAAGCTCTCGAGTGTTTCCCTGAAATCAAATACTTTGTTCAATGTCGTTTTTTCTTCAAAAAGGAACAACAACAGATTATCAACAGGCATTATTAATTTTACAAGCACCTGCTCACGTCTTATGATTTTTAAAGTGCCATGGAGCGTTTTGAAGTAACTGGTATTCTACTTCAAGATTGAAACCGGAGCATTCAGCAAGTAGATGCAGCTAGATGCAAACGGTATGAAACAACGGGTATACGTTAACTGGCTGTATTCGGGTATATTCAGAAAGTATAATGTAGGTGACTTAACCAAGAATACATAGCTAGTAGTCTATAACCGGCTGCATCCTGGGTTATTAGGCCAGTATAATGTAGCTGGCGGTATTCGGTGATATTCAATGAGAATGCTATAGATGCAATATTTAAAGGACTAAAGGATGATGTTCAGCGAGTAAGCTGAAGCTGAATGCACCCAGGAATATTTGACTAGTATAATGTAGCAGGCAGCATCCAGTGAAACCAAGTGAGTGTTCTCATGCTGGCTTCATCTGGGGATATGCAAGTATGGCGTTTGGCTGCTCCACTGGTATTACGGGGATATGCTGTATGGAAGATAGAACATTGGTTATCACCCCGCTATAGGCCTACATCCGGTTATTTCTATCACTTATGTCTATATTATGTGCAAGAGCCGCCATCGACTCGGATATTGTATACAATTTAACTAATTTCCACGATAAGTTCCCAAAGGGAAACCATTATTTACGTAAAATCACTAAAACAATGTTTATCTGCATTTCTATATGTCTATATGGTTGCAATACGCACTTAACCTCCACTTTTTTCCTTGTTACTTACGGAGCCATAAGTTTAATATTTGGAGCTGTATAGACCGATGACGTTTGGCATTTGTTTCTATTTTACTGAATTGTATAAAAATAAAACATCAGTAAGCATATATTAATATATATATTAATAAGCAAGACTTTAGAAGATTTTCAACTTTCTGAGGTCATAGATTTAACGGTGTCATCTTTATCTAAGCTGCCACATTTGCTAAATCACGATGTAAATACCGTTTCTGCAAGGATATCGTTTAATCGGTTAATTGTTTAGATAATCTATTAAAGCGATTAAGAAACCAGTTTCTACAGGTTTTCGTTTATATTTTTGTGTTTTTTTTTCTTTTAATAGTAGTTTATAATATTTATATAATGTGTCAGAACTCTCACCTATGTCTACCTAATTACTCTGTTTGAAACCAGTATTTAACCTCTCTTGGTACATCACTGATTTTAATAATATAACAAAAAACACATAACATATTAACATAACGATATTAGCATTAAATGGCAATAGCAATGTCAATGACACAATATTCATGAAAATGGCGATGAAAATAATCTATTGACGCATAGAAAAGTCAGCAAACAAAGGTAATGCAATAAATCCATTTTTAAACATTGGATTTAATAATTGGTTTTAATAGAAAAAAATACTTGCACCGAGCAAAAGTTCGTTAGAAAAACTTTTTAAAATCGTAAATATCGGACTAATTGTAGCTTACTCATGATGATAATACGTATGACGCTCATGTAGTTTGGAAGTATGTAAGTGGTAGCCGTCGGCGTTCCAAGTATCAATGTATCGAGAGATTTAGTGCGCGTCTAGTAGCCGTCGATTCTGGACGAGAGAAACGCAGGATAAAAAGCTATTTCCAATCTTTTCGCAAGCATTAGTGACCACTTGTGAAAAATGGTTTCAACCTTTAACTAGAAAAATCAAGTCAATGTTGCTGTTTAGTCTTAGACCACCTTGTACCAGTCGCCATTTCAGCCAATCAGATGCTTGAGATTTGAGACTGGTTTACAATCTCAGCTTTATAACCTTCAACCCTGGAATTTACCCGAATACAGCTACGCTCAAGTACCTTCTTCAAAAAAGGCATAAAATATTATTTAGTTTATCATAAAAGTTTAGGTTACCTGGTACATTGATCGTTCAGTACAAGAAGTAGCTTTTTGGTTCCCGGAGAGTACCGCACATCACTGACTAGATCCGGGTCGCAAATCTCCTGTAATGTAAAGAAGCTCTGTGATGTCAAATATTTCGGTGGAAAATGATCAAAAACTATTTAAAATCTTCGCTGACACGTTATGGGTTCAATAAATAGCACACAGTACAAGCCGAAGAACCCTATGATAAACTTCATCGTACTCTTGAAACCATCAGCTACAATAAAGAGCTACAGCTACAAGGTAAACCTTATAATTAAAAATTGTATCAACATATTCTCAAGAAAGTCCTTAATACAACATATTATCTAGAAAGTCCTTAATACAACAAATTCTCAAGAAAGTCCTTAATACAACATATTCTCAAGAAAGTCCTTAATACAACATATTCTCAAGAAAGTCCTTTATACAACATATTCTCAAGAAAATCCTTTATACTACATATTCTCTAGAAAGTCTTTAATACAACATATTCTCTAGAAAGTCCTTAATACAACATATTCTCTAGAAAGTCCTTAATACAACATATTCTCTAGAAAGTCCTTAATACAACATATTCTCTAGAAAGTCCTTTATACAATATATTCTCAAGAAAGTCCTTAATACAACATATTCTCTAGAAAGTCCTTAATACAGCATATTCTCTAGAAAGTCATTAATACAACATATTCTCAAGAAAGTCCTTAATACAACATATTCTCAAGTAAGTCCTTAATACAACATATTCTCAAGAAAGTCCTTAATACAACATATTCTCAAGAAAGTCCTTTATACGTACTTTAATGTTTAAATTAAGTACCTTTATAATCGGTATGACAGAATCCCTGTTGTGGTGTTGTACTGGGTTAAGGGGAAAGTCCAGGGTTATTCCTTCCCCTTGTCTTCGCGCTATGAGTGGTCCACTCTTACTCATAAAGGTTATACTGTTACTTGAGTTATCTGTGGGCGGAAGAGAAGAAAATCGTAATGATTCACTAAGTGTGAGATAATTGACCAGTTTTTTTTTAAATTTGTAATTCAAATATTTTTAAGTGGTTATTTAAACTGTGTATTCAGTGAAATAAGTTAGTTTTACGAATTTCAAAACGACAAACAATAACAATTATAAGAACCCGAGACTTTACTACCTGTTCCCTATGGGTCTTTAAACCGATATCTAGTTCGCCAACCTTCCACTTACCAAACCAGGTTCTAGGGAGCACCAAACTTCCACATACCTATACTTGTACAGGTTCTCATATGAACAAACAAGTTGTCTTGTTGAATTCACTCCAACCCACCCATTTACTCGACAAAGCGGCAACATAAGACGCTAACAGCATTGACAAACGAAACAGGTATGTATTCGACAAAAGCCGTTCTAACTTAAATGGATTTATCACCAAGACTTGCAAAACGCTGTAGAATATCATGTTGCTAGTATTTTCAGATGGTGGAGAAGTTGATATTGTCTTCTATTTCATTTCATTCATAAATCAAATATCCATAAAGCACTGGTTGAGAAATGCCTAGTTGCAGTACTGATTTTAACTGCAGTTGTAGTTTTGAATTAAATCTGGATAAAGTCGATTAAACTTGCATAAAGGTTTTCTTAATTTGTGGTAATTTAGTATCTGATTTCTTGAAAATTAAATAAAGTCCTTAAACTATCTAACAATAACATGCCATAAAGTCTGAATAATATATGGGGATAAATATAAATAAATGCTTACAAGGAATCCGACTGTGAGGATCTGCTTTAACTGCAAAATAATCTCTATTATTACCTGATACTTTATATAAATGTAATTTGGTAGTTTTGAATGTTTTCGGAAATTCTAAAAAAAATCCATGTCCATGTTTGCGAACTGTTGACCGGTCAATAGTATACAATTTCATATGTGATTTGGGAACAGTCAAAATGTTGGCCCGATGTGGAGGGGATAGTGTTTTGAACTGTTGCCCGAGGCCGTCGGCCGAGGGCAATAGTTCAAAACACTATCCCCGACACCGAGGGACAACTGTTTGACTGTTCCCAAATCAAATATGAAATAACTGTTTTATTACCTGATCAATTACTGTTTTAACAGTACTTACAGATAAAAAAGGAACAAGAAAATAACTTTGCAAATATGTTTTAATTAAACATTTTTAATTTAACAATCTTGTAACTATGTCACACTGCCAACATTTTGTATGTGAGTAGGTTTTCATATTGTTTTTCTCTGTTATTTCATAAACAACATAAGAACACTCATTTTGCTGTCAAAAAATTAATTTGTTTAAATACTTCACCACGTTTTATTTATGGTGAAATAAGCATTGGAGTCAATTTGTTTCCTTACTGTTCCACATGACGTCATGACGTCAGAGCACACGAGGGAAACAGTCGAAACTATTGACCGGTCAACAGTTCGCAAACATGGACTTTTTTAGAATTTCTGAAAAAAGTCAAAACTACCTAATTACATTTATATAAGGTATCAGGTAATAATTTCGACTGTTTTCCTCGTGTGCTCTGACGTCATGACGTCATGTTGAACAGTAAAGAAAAAAAATGACTCCAATGCTTATTTCTCCATAAATAAAACGTGGTGAAGTATATAAACAAATTAATATTTTGTCAGCAAAATGACAGTTTCCTTAAGTTTTTTTGATGAAATAACAGAGAAAAACAATATGAAAACCTACTGACATACAAAATGTTGGCAGTGTGACATAGTTACAAGATTGTTAAATTAAAACAGTTTAATTAAAAACATATTTGCAAAATTATTTTCTTGTTCCTTTTTTCATCTGTAAGTACTGTTAAAACAGTAATTGATCAGGTAATAAAACAGTTATTTCATATTTGATTTGGGAACAGTCAAACAGTTGTCCCTCGGTGTCGGGGATAGTGTTTTGAGTGCTCGAGTGTTCTCAATACTGAGGACAATTACGTTAAGTGCTATCATACTTCCATGTGCATATCTGATAGATGAACATAATTAATTTAATTTTTTCATAAATTTATTTTGGTTTGGAGACTACGTTTGATAACGTGATCTCCCATCTTGATGACTGGCGCTAACAGCGTCGATTAACGACGCATACTATCTTCCAGCAGCACAAATGGCTGGCTCTTCTTTCAAAAACTATCATATATTACGACAAACCTTTACTGCCATTACGAATCCTATGAAATTGTGCGTAATAATAACAAAATAAATTCAATTACTTGCGCAAAAGAAGAGAACTGCCGCAGACGCTAGTGTCGCGTGACCACAAAGTGGTACTTCATTTGTCGGCGTGAACCATCGGAGCTTGAACTTATCACCTGAAGTAAACATTCAAACCATTTATATGGAAAACAAATAATAGAGTGAAAAAAGGATGCGATGGCCCGAAAGTTTTAACTATAAATGACCAAGAAGTCACACGATTTATATAATCGCCAATGACATAAGGAAATATCAAGGTTGTGTGAAAAATGTTACTTTCTGAAGAACTGTCTGATTCCTAGGCCAGTAGTCGTTCAAGCACGCCAGATGACGCCAAAAGACTTTGGTCTTTATTGCAAAGAAAGAACATGACTCTGTTATGAAACAATCGTGCAAATTGTAAATCAAAAATAAAACACTCTGATACGCCTTTTACAAAAAATGGAAACTGATCTGATCTATATATTTTAAAATATTTTACGTCCAAAATGTAGCTATCGGTCTCGAGACATAGACAGACGGACAAACGGACAGACAGGCAAGCCGACCGATCGACCGACTATAAATAATTAGTCATAAATAAAAAACAACCTACGTTACTGACCGACTAGCAACAATTGAAGTAATATACCTACTATGTTAAATGTCGCTGTCGGTTTTAAGATGTTGAAACTAGGTGGTTCAACAAAGCCGACAAACCGATATATAACAAACAATTTATGTAATATATACCTACTAGAAGAAAAGTCGCTGTCGGTTTCTAGATGTTCAATGTAGGCGGTCTCCGACAGGTTCATCTCGGCTGCTATTGTTTGTAACAAATCATCTTCAAGTTTCTGAAATGTTAACGGTCATTTTCACTTTGCCGTTGGGTACCAGTGCCCAAAGTTATAAAACTGAGCATGGAAACCAGTCTCAAATCTCAAGCATCTGATTGGCTGAAATGGCGACCAGTCGCCATTTCATTTTAAGCGTATAAAGAACATGTCAATATGGAGTTTCATCTGTGATATCGGTTGAAATAAATGTTTTGTTTCCTTCCTTTGCCTGAAAATGCACTGACTGAATTGCAAACAGTGAAGAAAAGAAGACCTGATAATGCATGGCAGACCAATGTTGCTCAGGAATGTGCAACTGTTATAAATCTCAATAATCTGATATCGTTTTTGCTTTCTGTGTGAATTGCAATTCTGATAGAAATCTGACTTGCTAACACCTGGCTCCAAGGTTATAAAACTGAGAATGGAAAGCAGTCTCAAATTTCAAGCATCTGATTGGCTGGAATGGCAACCACCAGTCACCATTTCAGCCAATGATGCTTGAAATTTGAGACTGCTTTCCAGTCTAAAAAAACCTTGAGATCTGCACGTCAGTATCAGGTGCCCTACAATAAATTCATTCCAGCATGAGCTCGATCATTTCTTTTTTCCACTGCCATCACGACAATGCTTAATAGCATCCCATGTTTTATATATTTGTTTCTTTTTGTATGCAACACTGTCGATAGATGAGTGGGTTGGAGTCAATTTACCAAGGCAACTTGTACTCGTTTATTCATATGAGAACCTGTAGAGGCAAAACTGAAGTTGGTGCACCCTACAGTGGTTGCAATCATTATCTTTCAATGCGGTTTAATGAAAATAGAAGGGTAATTACAGACTCAAAACCACATAAACAGTTGCGTTTCGATTAATATGCCGGATAACATTATCATTATTGACGGTGGTAATCACCGCTCTCGTCTCCTCATTATGACCGCTGACCCTTCAGTCGGGTTTAAACCCAAAATGAACAAATGTTTAGCCGCTGACCGTTCCAATGAGGTAACCCTCGAGTTTACAATTTTCGTGAATTTGTTTGTGGTCTATTTTATTTAACTGATCATATTATAAACCCAGGCGCGTTTTTTTGTCTCTACGTGTTGGCTGTGTGGGGAGGCTGTGTTTTCTGAATTTGGTTTTATGCATGTTTCTCTTTTTTAGTAGCATGGTTAACGTGCAGCGAAATTAAAGTGTCTGCTTCTTCATGTGCTGAGTCATTAGAAGTACCGATTCACATACACCACTTTCAGCATTAGCACAATACCGTCCATCTATCGCCATAAAGTACATGGTTATTAATCGCTTCCTATGTTTACATCCTTTTGCATGCATCACTGTCAGGAAGGTCAGGTAGTTGGGTGTTTGGAGTTATTTCATCAAGGTAACCTGTACTTGTTTGTTCATAGAGAGAACCTGTAGGGACAAGTGTTATGTTAGATCACCCGACAGTGAATTTTTACACTGCGCTTAGCTAAGCGCGATATAAACATTAACTTAAAACTAAAATCCCACTGACGACTACGCCCTTGGATAATAAAACTGAGATTGGAAACCAGTCTCAAATTCCAAGCATCTGATTGGCTGAAATGGAGACCAGTCTCCATTTCAGCAAATCAGATGCTTGACATTTGAGACTGGTTTCCATTCTCAGTTTTATAACCCGGGACCAGTATGTAGTCAGCGCGGCAAATTGAACTGTAATATTCAGAACTGTTTCATGTTTAATTCCATACAGATGTATTTCCCTTACTGCATTTTTATACCTTTATTCAACATGATTAAAACAAAAAAAATCTTTTGATATGGCAAGCCTCCATTCTACATTTCTGCAGAATTAAAGAAACCCAGCATTTTCATCAGTTGTTAAACTATATGTATAACATCTAATCTTTATACCATTATACAAATTTATCGTATTACCAGTGAGATCATATTGGTGCTTTCTGTGTTTGATAAAGCTTAAAAAACAGGACCATTGTATTAAGGTTTTTGTTTGTTTGTTCAATTTGTATGTATTAAAATATAAAACTTCTCTTTCATTTATCATGTGTTCTCCAGAATTTAATTATCTCAGCACTTAGATCATTTTTGAATACATTATACGGGTTTTGCCTCTCTTTGAACAAATAGACCCAGCTTTGAACAAGGATTGTTAGTTCATTCTTATTTGTGCCACATGAAGGTTTCCATATAGTAGGTTATCTATGATAACCACATGATATCTTGATATCAAATGGTCCATCACCACCTGCATGACGATATTTTAAGTGAAATATGCATGTCAGGAATGGGCAAATCCATTAGACACAGCCTCCCCACAAAGCCAAAAAGGAGAGGAGAAAACAGCATGGTTACACAGTGATCAATTGATAAAAAGACGCGACAAATAACGAAAATCAGAACCCTAGGGATATCTTGGTACGGTTAGTGGTAAACAATTTTCCACTAGGGGGTTTAAACCATTTTTAAGATGAACCAACCTCATAATTGCCACAACTGGTTCTCATATGAACAAACAAGTACAAGTTGTATTGGTGAAGTAACTCCAACCCACCCATAAAGTCGAAAATGTTGTATGCAAAAGAATTGCACTGTTACGCAAAAGGGCGTGTACTAAACGACCTTACTGAGACCAAAACCCCTGGAGTCAAATTAGCAAGGGCACGATGACTGGCATAAAAGAAACAAAAAATGCGAAAATGATACTTCTGGACAATGGGAAGTCGTCCTTCAGCTTGAATCACTACGTGACATGGCTTTTTGAAAATCACGCAGAAAAAGGTGTCTGAAAGATTTGACTGTCTATGTTAAATTGCAGTCCTATCAACAATTCATACGGCGTTTGATGGTACATCTTGTGCATCTTCCAAAATTTATTATCTTCCTGGATAGCTTCAGCTTGTTTGCTAACGATGTTTTACCAATGTGCAAGCAATGTTAGTAAGAGGCGTAAAGGAATAGGACCTAAACAAGTACTGTAACTTACCGAACGGCTAACTTTCTAGCTTGTGCAACAAACTACCATCCTTTTAAATAAATTTCTATCCGCTTTTAGAGTCACACTTTTACTTCCAACTTTCACTGTCTTCCTTTTTCGCAATGACGACAATGTTTTCATGTTCATATTGTTGAGTAGATAATAAAAAAAATAATGTCTGATTGCTTTTTGTCGAGATTCCACAAAATCATTCGGAGCTTTTGGTGATCAATAATGGTCATCTCATTAGAGACGAATCCAGACGATACTGTTAAAGACTTGCGAATGTACTGCTGAAAGGAAATGCCACTCTGTACCGACGGAATGTTCAGAAACGTGTAAACTACAGGATGTTCGGTTGGAGAGGCATTGATTACCGGAATCTTTTGGCGAAATGTTCTGATTGAATGCTTGTCAACTTGAACCAGTTTGCTTAGTACTACCGCTAGAACCACTGCTAAGATTATCAAGTCTGCAACTGAATCTGCTCGCCGATGTTGAATTCAAAAGCACACAAACTATCAAACATTAGACAATAAAAGTTCCAAGAAATAAAGGGAAATGTGGGTTTTGTCGGTTTCTAGAGGCATACAGGCAATAAGTTTGCTTTGAGTGGCGATGCCATTTGAGCAATGATTAGAGCTAGTAACCGTTTCTGCAAGGATATCAGTATTGTCCCATTGTGGCAAATATGACCAGGGATTCCACTGGTCGCTGAATCTGAAATGTGATTTTCATCATTTTAGGGAATTCAGATAATATTTAGACAAAATACATCTTTTTCAAGGAAAAAAAGGACCATTCAGTTAAAAGTGTAAGGGTCAAAATGAGGCTTTTTGGAAATCTTAAGAGTCAAAGGTATTCTCTCGGATCAAATAGAACCCCTAATGACCGTGGTTTAAAATAACTTGGAAGAAGTCTCACATGACTGCAACGCTGAGTACGGAATACACTGTCCAGCTAATTGAGCAAAGCGAAGAAGAAACGATAAGACTTTTGACAGCCAGCTGAAGGGATACAGAATTTGCAGTTCTGAAACTGCCACCGCTTACAGTATATCAAATGGCATGACCCACTGAAAAAATCAGCAAATGCATAAATTTTGTCCATTTACATGACGCAGCCTGATGGGTAATGTATATAAGTGGCTTTTGTTAGTAGAAAGGCAAGGAAATTGTATATGTCATGTGCCAGTTTATATATTTTTTATTTTAGGTCTTCTTTTAATGGTGGCCAGTGACATTTATTAGTCCGTTTCAGTAAGCAGTGCACTCTCCCAAGTATTTTGCTGAGTGATAACATGATATCAGCGATTTTGTCACCATATAGAGCTTCACACCATTCACTGGAAATGGACGACACGTTATGTTCAGTCAGAGAGCCTGTTGGTACATTGTCAGAATACATACGTTCTCATTCACGTCCATTAAGAATGCCAGATCGCAACTTCAGTATGAAATCTCTTATTAATAAGCTTTTTCCTTCCACAACTCTCACCGACTTCATTTGTACATACAATGAGGGCTCAATGCCTCATTATCAATTTCACAATTTTCCGAGTACCCGGACTTTCGAAATGTATACCCTTTAGCAGGATCTATGGTATATTATTTCAGTGGAAATGTTATCTACCATTTCAAATAACATCTTTTCGTATCTCATTAGCATTTTGCAGAGTTGACGATTGGCGCGCCTCAGATGATGTCAAATATTTGGAAGCATTTAGCAGCATTGGTTCGCCTCAGTTTAAGTCATATACTTCACAGCATTTAGCAGGATTGGCCCGCATAAGATGATATCACACAACTGGCAGCATTTAGCAGGTTTGGCCCACCCCAGATGGTGTCTCACATTCAGCAGCATTTAGCAGGTTCGGCCCACCCCAGATGGTGTCTCACATTCAGCAGGTTTTAACAGGTTTGGCCCACTCCAGATAGTGTCACACATTCAGCAGCAATTTTCAGGGTTTTGCCCTCCCCAGATGGAGTCACACATTCAGCAGCATTTTTCAGGGTTTGGCCCACCCCAGATGGTGTCACACATTCAGCAGCATTTTGCAGGGTTCGGCCCACCCCAGATGGTGTCACACATTCAGCAGCATTTTTAGGGTTTGGACCACCCCAGATGGTGTCACACATTCAGCAGCATTTTTCAGGGTTGGCGCGCTTCAGATGATATCACACATTCAGCAGCATTTAGCTCTATTGGACCGCCTCTTATAATGTCACACATACAGTAAGAGACTATTCGGCCACGGTCATGTTGTTCAGGCTTTTCACAAATTACATACAATGCACACGTTTAGATTTGATGGGGTACGGGTAATACGTTTTCTAGTGGGGGGCTTTTCAATTACAGTCTTTTCAGTGGAATAGTCAGAATCTGGTAAACGATGTTTTCACTGGAACGTTTGAAACTGCTTTACATGTTTTAGTACTTATTGCAGACACGATGATCAAATACTATTTCTAATGGTTGCAGCATAACGAAGAATGTTCCAGCTTGCGTGTAGCAGAAAATGGAAACAGGTCACCGTTCACACCTTTTTTATGTCACAAAAATGCATTATAGTTGCTTTTCTTCTTGCTAAATATAAAGCAGGGTCCAAGATCATAAAACTAAATCAGGAGACCAGTCTCAAATCTCAAGCACCTGATTGGCTGAAATGGCGACTGGTCGGATCGGCATAACGTACGCCCGCGGACCGGCATTACGCACGCACGCCCGCGGAACGGTATTACGCACGCACGTGGACCCGCATTATGCACGTTTTGTATTTGGTTCCGTGGCCACGGACTAGGAGATTGCAGGTACACGTCCTGCCAAAATTGTAATTATTCCTCGCAATAGTTTTTCTAGATTGTCTGTTGGTATAATTATTAACCACGTAGCATTCGCATCTGTACGATGATTAACTCGTGTAAGTAAACTTTATCTTGTAAAGTGGGTATTTCCCCCTTTCTAGCTGAAAACGATATGAAATGGTTTAACCACGCTTTATCATTTGCTTTTCATGCGTGAAAGTAAAATAAGCTAATGTATTGTAATGAAACTTACCTTATATTTGGGAACAAGACAAACAGCAGCCGGATTTCCTCTGAATGGGTCATTGGTAAAGGCATCTACAGTGTAAACTGGAAGGTCAAATCGTGTGTCCGCCATTTTATATTGACTTATGTCCCTTTACAACAAAGGACAATACTCGGTCACATCATTGTGCACCTGCATTTTAAAATTAAATTACGGTTAATGTTAGTCATAACAGTGAATCTGGTCATACCAAAATTCCGCCGATTTAGGCAATATATTTGAAAAAAAATATCCCGCTGTTGTCCAGGTTTATTTACTCTTTTTTTAACAGACAAACATCCCATTGTAGTGTTCGAGGTCTTTATCAATTTGTTTTGACAATATATCTAAATTAACAAACCGTTGTCCGAATATTTCAATATTTAGAAAGATACTAATTGAAAACATATCCATGTTGTAGATTAAAACAGACCATTAACACTTTACCCCACATATACGGGTTTCATTGCCGCTCGATAAATGCAGATCCAGATAACCCGGCACATCACTGCCGCTCGACCAGGATTCACACACTTTGGTAAAAAATAACCTAACGAATATTTAAAGCGAACATCCTAGATCCTGTTCAGATCAGTTGTGCCGGCTAATCTGGATCTAGTGTGCGCCCATGGGATAACAGTATAACAAGTACGTTAGCGGCAAAAACAGCTCTGTGTTCTTTTGCCAACTGATTTGCTAATTAAATAAATGGAAAATGTGGTTATAACAATCGTTCAATAAGGCTGTGAACTTTAGTGTAATTTTAGAAAATGCTGATTTTGTTCTTCGTTTTGAATAAAAGTAGTGTTAAATAATTTTAAATGTGTGAATGTCTGTTGTAAGATGAAGTAGTAATTACCTCCCTTGCACTGTCATGCGATTAACAGAGACGACTGTCGTGGACTAATCTTTTTTTTTATTGAGCATCAATTTTTCAAAGAAAAGTTTATAAATCATGGCATTAATAGTGATTTATTCTAGTATGACGGATAATAGTTAAAAAAGTTCCCGGTTACCCATCGGGTACTGGCGATATCATCAATACTTCTTACGTATTATTATTTTTGTTTAAGCGTTATTTTTTTCTCAGTTATAATAATAAAAGTTATCATCGGGTAACTAGTAATAATTTTTTTTATTCTTCCAGCGGGTACTCGTTGCGGCCCTAGATTCTAGTACACATTAGCTACATGTTCTTTGCAAAATGAGTTTGAATAATTAGGAAAGTAATTTTATGTGTTGCATTTTGGTCTGTGATCATAAGGAAGGCAAATTTAATCATATCTAAAGAAATTTTAGATTTTGTCATCTTTCAATAACCAATTGGGAGATGCATTTCACTGTATCAGCCATTGTGCCTCACGGTCGTACGCGAAATAAAACAGTTTTCGTCTGAAAAGTCGGAAAGTAGTTATATGATAATTTCCCATTTTCAGACAAAATCCCCATGAAAATTTAATATTGCGATCCAAAAAAGGGGGTTCGCGCAACCGAGATAAAAAAATTCTTGAAATATCTACGGATATTTTTTATGATATTCGATGTGTTTTAGGTTTATCTACAGAGATTTGTTCATTTTTATTTATATTTGTGCCATTCAGAATCATTTATTGCTATATCCTGTTGTTTTTAATCACATGCCCAGATGGCCTTGTTAAAAAATCCCTTAGTCTTGAAAATCTTTTTAGTTTCTGGTACCCAAGCAACTCGTGTTGTCGCTTAAAATATAGTAGGCATATTTAGTAAAAATTAAAATATCAGATCAACTTTTTACAAGTGGTCTATAACAAATAGTTTAAAACTTTCTAATTTTGCCGCCTAAATCAAAACCCACAAAGCTTTATCTAACCATCTGCTTGTTTAATTTTCGGATTCCATTAGACCGCTATCAATATGGGGTCTTTACTCGAGAAAGGACCGTGTGTCTGTTTTCCGTTTGCCACTTGTTGGCGCATCTGTCTTAGTTTGACTTTTCAACCGTGACCCCATGGTCAGATTTCAGCAGGTGAGGGGTTATATGATCTGGTCAGTCTCTCTCGTCGCACCTGTTACCAGCGTAATCAGCTACAAATTGAACAGCATCACATGCTGGACGTTATCTGACTCCACAATGATGATTGACAATTATGGTTAATTGACCTTTCGATCAGTGATTGGTCTTACGGTGCGGAACGGACATTCGCAGGTCAAACTCTTGATTAACCCGCGTGTTTTGCTAATTTATTTTATAACTTTTTCTTCCATCACACATATAAGCATTTTTTCCATGAATTACAACGACCATTCATCTACATGAGCGGCACGAGAAAGTCTCATGTCCCCTATTACAATTAGCAAGCGGCAACACAAGCAAAAACAGTTACTTACTTACAATGTGAGAATATAATAAAATAAAGTCAGTGATTGTTATTATTATGCTCTGTGGAACCTATTGCGATTATTCTACGGCAAGTTTGCATACGAGACGTATCTTCATTGCAAAGATCTATGCCAAAGATCATAAACAGAGATTTGAGACCAGTCTCGAATCCCAAGCATCTGATTTATTTCAGCGAATCAGATGCTAGTCTCCATTTCAGTCAATCAGATGCATGATCTGTCATCTCTTATAGCAATTTTCACGAAACAAGTGCCGAAATTGTGAAAGAATATCTCATTTTGCTGCTTCGAGCTTGGCTGCACTTGCTTATATAGATGTATGTAACGGGAATTTAAGAGGCCTCGGGATAACTCTAGATTTACCAGCTTAACGACTTCGGAAACAGTGGTTCAGTTTCCTAATAAAGAAAGTAACTGTTAATTAAGTTGCAATGTAGACAATCCTGTCATCATCAGAACTCAACCCGGTACTCCGGTATCCATGGATATCGAACTTTCCATCTCCCGATTGATAATCATGGACATCTTAACAACGATGATCGAAGAGCGCCTTTTCTTTGCGCAGTGTTTACGAAACAAATAATGGAAATAACGTTTACTATTTTCAGTATTTCATTAATTTTCTGTTAACAACAGACGACGATGGGCAGGTGTTATAAGTGTGCTTGAAGTGCGCTCTAATTATATTTTAACTGCCGTATCTATAGTTCATGATAGAAATTCACCTGGTGTTAATCAATAAGGTAACAATAGGACAGAGGAAAATGTCTTGTTTCGCAGTTATGGGACCATATGTTACAGCCAGTCGATTATTTTGTCAATAAGCACACGATTATGTTATATTAGAACTGTTTGAGCGATTGTATTTTATGTTGTCGAAATGCAGAAAATGGAAATTAGTTTTCAGCCTATAAAAGCAAGATGGTCCATGTTCAAATGTTTCAAGGTGTTCTTGCGGAGGGTCTACGTTCACAGCTTGAAATGGTTTGAGCTCTTAAATCTTTAGATAATCCAACTTATTTTAGATATTAGGCTGAAGGTTATAACGCTGAGATCGGAAACCAGTCTCAAATCGCAAGCGTCGCCATTTCAGCCAATCAGATGCTTGAGATTTGAGACTGGTTTCCATGCTCAGTTTTAAAACCTTGGGCACTAGATTCAGATTCTTCAACAGCCAACCCCACTGACGATAAATGACAGAAAATTAAAAACTTAGTTTATCTCACGTTATAGATAGATATATAGTTAGTTTATTCATACAAAAGGCATTAGGCGCATGAGTACAGACAATATAATCATAAAATGGTTATATTCCGACCCGTTCTGTAAAAACACCGATTAAATGAAAATTATATGTAATTAGTTTAACATGATTCAAAACTTGACTACGTTTTGCCTAAAACACATCGCTTTAAAACACCAGTTGTCAAAAAAACTCAATCAAAACTACCGTGCCAATCCATTCTGGACGAAATCCCTCGTGCAGTCGTTGCATTTTTACATGGAAAACATCCCTTTCAAACTAGTTTTTGAGTTTTCGAAATTGCGACATGTTTTATGAAAGCACATAATATCATTTGATACTGTTACTTTATACTTAATAATTCATAGGACATTAAAAAGGATCTGTTTACATGTTAAAATCATGGAAGGGATTTGTCCACCTGTGCAAAATACAGAGACAGGGATTTTGTCCTGGAAGGGATTACCACGCAGTAACTTAATCACCAGACGTATATATTCAGTCATTTTATCTGTACGCTTCAATGAGGTGTGAAATTGCAAAGCTTTAACTCTTGAAAGGACCTCGTGAAGAGCCTTGGTCATAAAATGGTAATGATAAATAATACGAGGTTGATATTGCTTCGTAATTAGTTTATTTGTGAAGAGAATCAATTAATCAGTAAGTTTGACGTCAGGGTTTTCATATCGTTAAGTTCATTGCTTTTTGTTCTAACACGAATTGCGATAACGAACAATTTATGGGCAATGACAGAGCCTGTTGCATCGATTGAACTGTCCAACATCAACAGATTCAGAGGCAGAATAACAGGGGGAAAATCGCGGGGATTTCGAGCGAAATGCCATTATGGGTGGAATGGAGATGTCCTAGAAAACAAAAAGACCATAGGGGATAAGTACGGGGGCGGTTCCAGACGGGATTCGGTGGGTTGATCGAACCCCTTTTTGGACACCAATATTTAATGTTATGGAGTCTTTAAGCAGAAAGTTGGAAATCATCATTTTAATTACCACATTAAAAACGTACCTCCATTTTGGAAATCTTGCAACTGACTCTGAACTATGTCATGACACGATGAATACTAAAATTATTTGAAACGGGATTTATTAATTTTAACAAAAGTTAAAAGAAGAAGGAATATTGAAAATGTAATTCAAATTTAAAATTTATTAAAAAAAAAACAATAACAACAAAAGTTTCAAGAGTTTCTAGTAAAGCAGCGAATCTGTTGGCTGTATATTATTCGTTATATGGCAGCCTATTCAACCTCAGGGTGATGGCAGACTTGTCGTCAGGGTTAAACGAGTCAAAGATAGTGTGGTTGAGCTGTTTCAAACCATTACTGTTACGGCACATGTAAAGGTGTTTAGTTTTTCTAGCAATACTTCAAGACACTAAGTGATATTTTATGCGCATGCGTCTTACATTGCTTCCCTGACATAAATGTGGGCGGGATGAGCTAAACTAAACTGTAATTTCATGCTGCAAAAAAAACAACAACACAACAATCAAAAACAATAACAACAAAAAGAAAAAGCAACAGTTTTGTATAAAGCTCATTATTGGTGACTTTGGTGAACTAACGTTTTACAAGGATAGTTATTACGAACTGTTTTTCTCATTTTCCCGTCTAGTTTAATTGGTTTTAAAACCACTTTGGAGGTTGTAAATTGTATTGTTAAATAAGTCAAAATCTGTCTTTGCGCCTGTGCGCGTTTCATTGGTAAAGTCTTAGGTTAGATAATAAGATTATGACAAAAACTAACCAGAATTTGCGAAGTTCTTGAAGTAATATGTACCATTGTTTTGTAACTTAAAAAATGTTTTCTCTTAATTAACGGTAGATTTAAATTAACGCAGATTTTCTACATGTTATCCATTCCAGAACATTTCCCCCAGCAGAGGCAGCCCGAGATCGATTTTCTCGTGTTTTATTGCGCTTAGAGTGCGCGATCAACTCTGTGACAATTATGAAGATTGTAATTTATACCGCACATCTGGCAGCTGTGATCACGATCGAAATCCAGAATCTGTTTGCAAGTGAAACAATATTGTTCCAAATGGGTTTCGTGTGCTGTGGGGAGTATTGATCAGAAAGTTTGTCTTGTTCGTTGTTTATCTGGTTTTTGTGGCCTTTTTTTACTGTTACGTGATATGTCTAATGTGGGTTTCTGCTGTTGAGGAAAATTAGATTAAAATGTAGGAGGGGTTTGAAATTTAGACCTCAAGGTATTAAATTAATTGAAAATAACAGCATTTGACTTCAGCGTCCAGCCTAGGCTGGTTTCCTCACCGATGGAAACCTAGTCTATTTTGTTTATTGTTAACTGATCCTTATTTTTTCGAACATTATGTTTAAAAATTCGCGGTTTTTGTTGTTTTTATTTGATATTAATCTTCTTTTTTAAGCACCTTCAAGTAAACTTGCGATAATTGATGCGCTTGGATGTTTCTTGATCAAGGCGTCGATAGCATTTTATATATCTTGATTGAAGGCGCCAAAATCTTAGAAATACTCTAGCTACAAACTCAGATCTATACCCTATTCTCTAAAATACTTGACCTGAAAATCCTAATCCTCACAGTTGCCTGACCTGTGGTCCCGAAAAATATGAAAACATCATTTAAAAGCTCCAATATCACATTGCTAATGTCATAGGCTAACTAGGTAAGGTCATAGGCTATCTAGGTAGTTGATATATATATTAGGGTAACAGGGTACGAGTCTATTTCTTTTATTAAACATTACTAACCCTAGTTATCTAACTTGACCCCTTATACTGTAAAATAACCGCCATTGTGATTGTTGTGATAAGGCAAATCATAGAAATATATTATTTCATATATTTCAGGTATGTTTCATCATGTTTTTCCATTCTTAACCATTTCATTTTATCTATTTGTAAACCGTTTGAAATGTGCACTTTGCCTATTTGTTATTTGGTTGTTTTAGCCACCGTTATTTAAATTGACCCCAGACACTGTAAAATAACCGCCATTGTGATTGTTGTGATAAGGCAAATCATAGAAATATATTATTTCATATATTTCAGTTCAGTGTCCTATTCGCATTTGTTCAATTAGAACCCACGGCAATAGTAGGGATAGATAGAAACCCGATCCCGTGACATTTGGCGCCCAACGGGGGACCGTGACAGCATTGCATGGTTAAGTCTAAGACGCCTGTAATTGTGAATATAAATGTACCCTCTGGAATTCGAGGACGAATTTCCAAGTTGTGAGGGGAAAATGTCGCGGTACGAATCTAGTCACTATCTGGGGAGAAGATGTGTAAGCGGCCCGGATAGCTCAGTCGGGAGAGCACTCGCCCTGTAAGCGATGGGTCCCGGGTTCGAGTCCCGGTCTGGCTGCACATTCTTTCTCACCCTGTGACATTTGGCGCCCATTTCCAAACCTGAATTTACTTAACTTAATTTACATAACTTAATTTTCTCGACAGCTTCAAATGTCTGACTTACGCTTTCCAAAATTATTTGTACACCATATCTGCAAATCATAAATAAGCTTGACATGCAAACAGGAAAACTCAAATACTCTAATGACTATTGTATTAAAAGTGAACTACAGGCATGGCCCAAGATCATAAAACTAAGTTTTGAGATCAGTCTCAAATCTCAAGGATCTGATTGGCTGAAATGGCGACTGGTCGCCATTTCAGCCAATCAGATGCTTGAGATTTGAGACTGATCTCCAGATTTAGTTTTATGATCTTGGGCACAGGTTTATCTGGGATCTTGTGACACTCTCGGTCAGCTAAATACCCGGGTATTTTACGAATAACTTCGTAAACCCAAACCAAACCCATGGCGTAATTTGACCAGCACATCACATCTATTGCTAACGTGATACACTATAAAATTTGAATTGCAAGCACCAAATACTTCAAGAATGTACACTCTACAAGCACCACTGTGCTGCCAGCTTTTCCTGTCTGCAAACACCACTACTAACAGCATGCCCAATTACCAAGCACCACAACCTCCTGCAGTCCTACTGAGCAGCACCTATACCTTCAGCATACCTAATCTGCAAGCATCACCATATCTAAGCAGTATCTCCGGCATGCCGATCTGCAAGCACCACAACCTCCAACATTCCCAATCTGCAAGCACCACCACGTTCAAACACTATTTCCGGCATACCCGATCTGCATGCGCCACAACTTCCAGCATGTCCTATCCTTATCAGCAAGCAGCATCACCTCAAGTATGTCCAGTCTGCAACAACACTAAATCCAGCAATTCCAGCAAGTACCATATCGTTCAGTATGCCCAATTTACTATCTCTATCATGCCCCATATTAAAAAAACTGAAAAAAGCTTGCCTAATCATCAAGCACCGCTTTCAAGCATGCTCAACTTGCAAACACTACGCTGATGCCCAATATGCAAGGACCACAACGTCAAGCATGTCAAATCTGCAAGCGCAATACCTTCAGCATGCCCAGTCTGCAAGCACCATTTGTTTCAGCTTGCCCAATCTGCAAGCACCACTACCTCAAGCATGCCCAATCCGCAAGCACCACTACCTCTAGCATGCCCTTGCGTACTGAAAGCACCACAACGTCCAGTCAAATCTGCAAGCAAAATACCTTCAGCATGCCTTATCTGCAAGAGCACTATCTCCAGCTTGCCAAATCTGCATGCACAACTTTCTGCCTTTCGCAACATGTAACTCCTGAATCCCCAGCATGCCGAATCCGCAATCAACACGACATACAGCTTGCAAATTCTTGGAGTTCTTAACCTCTGGACGTAAATGATCTCAGAATGCTGCAACTCTATGACATACCTTGACAACCTAAAACCGTTATTGCACTTCTAAAATGCATTTCAGAAACTGCTACAATCAGAAAAAGAACAACCTCCCCACGCAGCCGAACAGTAGAAACGAAACGAGAGAATGAGTTTATAAGAGATGATAGTGCCTCTAGCTGGGAGCGAACCCGCACCGTCACGGCGACAGCGCCTAGCCCTGCAATTCCTGCGACGCAACCGATTGAGCTAATCGGGAAAAAAGGTTGATCGGATAGCCCTGATATACGTAACAATCACTGCATGACATCGGTAACGGGTTATTTTACTGATAACAGTACTGACTATATGTACGGGGATACTTTTTACGGCCGCCACACTGCACAAATAGCGCTACTGTGAATTTCAAATGATAGTGCCTCTAGCTGGGAGCGAACCCCCACCGTCACGGCGACTGCGCCTAGCCCTGCAATTCCTGCGACGCAACCGATTGAGCTAACCGGGAAAAAAAGGTTGATCGGATAGCCCTGATATACGTAACAATCACTGCATGACATCGGTAACGGGTTATTTTACTGATAACAGTACTGACTATATGTACGGGGATACTTTTTACGGCCGCCACACTGCACAAATAGCGCTACTGTGAATTTCAAATGATAGTGCCTCTAGCTGGGAGCGAACCCCCACCGTCACGGCGACAGCGCCTAGCCCTGCAATTCCTGCGACGCAACCGATTGAGCTAACCGGGAAAAAAAGGTTGATCGGATAGCCCTGATATACGTAACAATCACTGCATGACATCGGTAACGGGTTATTTTACTGATAACAGTACTGACTATATGTACGGGGAGACTTTTTACGGCCGCCACACTGCACAAATAGCGCTACTGTGAATTTCAAATGAAGAATCAATTTCCAATAAGACACCACAAACAATAAACGATAAAAAGAACGAACCATTCTGAATCCGCCTTGGAAGGTCAGTGGCAAAATAATTTGCCACTGGGGGTTAAACCAGGTTCTAGGGTGTACCAACCTCACACTTGCCGCCAACAGGTTCTCATATGAATGAACAAGTACAAGTTGTCTTGGTGAAATGACTCCAACCAACCCATCTACTCGACAATGTATGCAAAAGCACACACACATATAAACCATACAATCGTAAGGGCGGTACTCAATATCCTTACCAAGACCAGAGTCCCTGAGGTCAAATCAACAAGAACACGATGAAATGGATAAAAGAAACAAGTCTTAAACTCAGAATAGAGCAAACGTATATAAGATAATATTACATATAAAAGCAGTGGCATGCAACTATACCAAATAAATGAATGGAATTGTAATAACGTTTCTCTATTTATAAAGTGTGGCCGGTCATTCATTTTTAAATGTTTATAGATCATTTAATTCGACTACATAGAAGAGAGTGTAGACCACTGTAGACTATTGATCTGGGTCTACATTTTACCAAATAAATCTTATGAGTAGTGATTCACGATTGAATATAAACAGAAATTACGTTTTATTTAAAATGAATTTTTTTCTTTTACTATAATTGTAACCTCTTACCATTTGCCAGTTGTAACTCTTGCCCATTCTACATTTAGCCCATTGACAAGATTTATTGACGAAATGTTAAATATGGACGTCTATTGATTATCAATTACCATAATACGTTTTGCCATCGTGACATTTTGTTTTACTACAGTGACAGTTCTGTCTTGTCACAAAGTATAAACTTTCCAGCCCGATTAAGCAATCTCTAAAGAATTGACAGGTGGAATAACATGATTGGACTTTTCCTTTATTATTCTGTCACCGTCGGCTCTTCCACAATTTCGTGGGGTCTCAGACACTTTGACAAAATATCAAATATGTCAATACCTAAATATCTCCGAGGGCATATATGGATTAAAGGCCTGACAGGTTATCGTGGTATTTTTGTCATATTTGAAATATAACGATCAAGGTTGTTTATCAGCTAATGAACGTTGACACGTTTTTTTAAATCGCGACTATCTACCAGTTTCTCTAAGAAAGTGAAATATGCTTACCAGGAATAGCCACACAGACAACACAGCTCCTCCACACAGCCAAAAAGTAGAGGAAAGGAGAGCAAATAATTTATTTAAAATTATCAAATTTAAATAAGACACCACTTACAATTAACGAGAAAGAGAGACTGGGCGATTACCGCCATGGAACGATCAGTGGCAAAAAATCGGACTAAAACAAATGAATTTCCACTTAGAAAAACTAACGGAACCCAATATCCGGTAGAGATCTTCAAATATTCAAAATGCGTTAGAAATATTCAAAAAGGCAACTTGTTGTAATTGTTCGTTTTTATAAGAACCTCTGGAGGCAAGTGTTTAAACTGCCAGTTGCCATTTTTTTACCGATGACCGTTCCATGTCCTCTGTTTTGTTTTCACTTAATTGTTTTGGAACAATCTGGAAATGAAAAAAAGGACGAAAGAAACAAGAATCACCCAGAAACTGTTAAACGTCAGACGGCGGTTTGTTAGTTCAAAACTGTAATTGATTTAATTAAATTTATTAGATATGTTTGCATTACCCGATTGTGAAAAAGACATTTCTTTGAAAGAATGAAAGAAGGAATTGTCAGCGTGGCCCATTAGAAATGCATGTAACTATGAAAAAAATTCATTGGGACAGACTTGTTGAGCACTTTCAGAAAACTAATGACATAACTCCAGTAAGACATACCAACACAATTACTGATAACTTATATGACATAATACAAGGGCACCTTGAAAGAGATAATCTGTACTAATCACACAATTCGTTGTCAATGGATACAGATACTTGAAAACTGACAATCATAACAAGTTCCAGAGATCTTCAGCTTGATTACAGTCTACTAACTACTATAGGGTAGTCACAAGGCATATTTGAAGGGATCAACTTATATTCAGTCAAAAAATAGTACACTTCAGTTTAGTGGGACAAACTGGGCAAAAACTTCCAACGAAAAAGACTTTTAAAAAGGGATCACTTTATGATATTTCCAAACGAACTAGAGCATACAAAATAAGACTATTTGCAGTGTAGCGGTGTAAAAAGTCTCCCCGTACATATAGTCAGTACTGTTATCAGTAAAATAAACCCTTACCGATGTCATGCAGTGATGGTAACGTATATTAGGGCTATCCGATCAAACTTTTTTGGGATTGTCCCGGTTAGCTCAATTGGCTGCGTAGTCGGAATTGCAGGGCTAGGCGCTGCCGCTGTGACGGTGAGGGTTCGCTCCCATGGAGAGGCAATATCATTTCCAATGAATTATTTAAAAAGTCTCCTAAAATGTGTTCATAAGGACAGATTACTAGTGGAAGTATACTTCGTCAGTCGCATCAGTTGTTTTCATAAGAAATCAGTTGAAAATTTCAGTCATGTTGACCAAGACATCTAAATAGACTTTCCTAGTTGACATGTCGATTACTTTGACTACTTTAACGATAGAATATTAAAGAAGTCCCATTTTGACAGTCCTAGCCCCTTTGTTCAGAAAGTGTTTGTGGAGAACTCTCCCAATTCATAGTTTAAGTATAAATTGCTACTACTTACATAGCCCACTTTATATGGGACAAACAATAAGGAAATAACTTCGTGAGGTTCGTAATGGAAAGGACTTCTTTGACCATTCTATAAATAACGTTCATTGGGACCGCTTAATTTAGGAATTATATACATAACGATAATCTTTAATGGAGAAATCAGCTAAAACTTGCTCTGGTATGTTTGCTATTTTTCTCATATGACACACTTTACAACAGGACAAGTTTAGCGAAATACCTGACGGTAAATGAATAAAAGACAAATAACAGTTACTGTAGTCTATTAACTAACTATGTTACTAGTACTGAATACAGAACGAACATTGACCAGGAATATTTTGCTTCGTTCCTCATAAATGACATATGGAAGATAGATAATCAGATGACAACTGATTTACTATTAAAGTGGGAAGTTAACACATAATGCAAGTTACAAAAAAGTCCACATGTCCGGAACGAAGTCCAAAAACAAGTAGTTTGGAAGTACAATGTATGAGCATTGGCACCAGCGACAACATTGCTCCAGGAGTTGTCGTGCTCAAACTACCAAAGTGATGATATAAATGATATGCGTATGATTGATGCAGAGAAGTCAGATTTAATTAATTTTAATTGTCTGTTTAAACGACATACGAAGAGACTAAAAACTACTTAATAACTTCAAATAAGTCTTGAAGATTCAATATCGCAGTTTTATGAATAAAGCATGAAAATAATTGAGCAATACTATGGCTTTTAGTCCTCGGTAACAATAGCTACATATTCTACCCCCGAGGTAAGGCCACCATCTCCATCACCAACATAACCGCCACAAATTTCAGCGGTATTCTGAATAAACAAAATAAGAATTTGCTCTGTTCATAAAATAATATCAGGGTTTTCTTCAAACATGAACGACCATACAGAAGTTATTCTAATAAAGTTAATAGAAAACAAAAATGAGCCTAATCCGATATTGTTATGACCAAGTTGGTGAACCCGGGCACCCATTTGAGTTGACACTTAGTCCGAGCTTTTGACAACATGGATGTTGCACAGAGTTAAGTAACGACAACTTATTGGTGATATAAATCAAATTTTATGAATCAAAAGTGTCAAAATTTTTAAGTTTGACAGATGATATACGATATGAATACACGAGCAAATAGATACGTAATTTTGCTCAGACATTATGACGACAAGATAGTTCACCTGATAGCAGTAATTGGCAGAGAAGACGTTACTATCACGGTTATTTGATAGCGTTTTGAAACACAGGTTTTGGAAACTTGAACCCCAATATTGCAGAAAAATGTCAGTGCTCGAACGGAGTCAATCTGTGGCATATACGTCAAAGTTAAATAGATTGGTATAGCTTATTCGTGAACATTGTGACAGGCTGTGGAAATTTAATTGACTATCTCTTAGAGTTGAAGTGGTCTTAATATGCATTTTCACACATATTAAATTTCTTGAAATCCCCATTTAAACCGCGTTATAATTAATTCCTTGTGGGAAAGATAAAATTTGTAAGACCAAATAAACAATTGGTCAATACTTTCCTTTCACTTGACGAAAATTTCACGCTTCCCTTATCCGATTTGCAACAGGTGGTTTTAAAAGTAATTGTTGAAATATTTAAAGTGGCCGGCAATAAAGAGCATTAAAATGTTAATAGCATTTGTCAAACTACTTTCAACAAATATGAATAAACTGCTCAGACATCGTGGAACCAGGCAAGTGTCAACATAGTGCGGAATGGGAGGTATAAGAAAATAGCGCAAATAACCTGTCTGGAGCGTAATAAAAAATGATTTATGAAATCAGCAAAATTTAAACCTGGAAAGGTTAAAGTAAAAATTATCATCGTATTATTTCTGCTGGTTCATGTCATGATACGAGTCAACCTGTTCGTCCTTGGCTACTAGAAAATAAGTTACTTATCATATTTCCGTCAATCATACACAGGGGTGGGTCCAGCGGAGGGGGATTAAGTGGGATTGCTCGAACCCCTGTTTTGGGCAGCCATGTTTTATTTTCATTGAGATTTAGTCTGAAAGTTGGAAATTATTTAAGACTGTCCCAAACGAACCTTCTTCCTGGAAATCTTGATTCCGACCATGCATTCACTCGACACCAGTTGTCAAACCACCGATGCCCCCCACCCCACTCCTACAACCCAGCCCTAAAAGAGACCGGACGATTACTAATAAAAATCTCAAGAAGATCAGATACATGTATGTTCGTTTGGGGTAGATGTCAGGTCCAGATGCTGGAATGATACCCATTATATTTGATCAGATTTGAGATCAGTGCCCAAGGTTATAAAACTGAGCATGGAAACCAGTCTCAAATCTCAAGCATCAGATGCTTGAGATTTGAGACTGGTTTCCAATCTCAGCTTTATAACCTTCAGCCCTGCTTGTGATATGGATATGTGTCATTAGTATTTTCAATTCAAGTGATTTCGTTTACTTAGTTCCCATGAATATTCTTATGTCTCTATATAGACGATACAGAGTCCACATTGTCGGTCCCAAATTAAAGAAAATTAGCGAGCCAAGGCATATGTGAAAATTATAAGGAAATTTAAATAGCTCATTTAGTACAAAAAATAACAAATTACTTAATCAAATGTGCCCATCACGAGTAAGACTAACAGCTTTTGGACAACAGAATGCATACAAGTGCGTTGTCTGGAAATGTTTGTATCGACGACAGAACTCTTGGCGCCATTTATTTTGCTCTCGTGGAATATTTATTTCTGAAGTGAACAGATGTTATTCCATAGAACACGAACAGTATCAGTTTTTGTAAGTGAGAAATGCATTTGCAAAGATATCTCGCTGGGGTGTAAATACCAAGCGTATGTAAATACTGAAGGCGCCGTAACGGCGGAAGAATGCCTATCTATGCAACAGGTGTTTAGCGTTATAGATCACGTGGTTTGATATTTCGGTGATATTCTACCTTTATCGTTGATCCAAGATAACCTTTTCATGGCGACAGTAATTCGATTAGCGCCACTAGTCTTTGAGAAGGTTTCAAAACCCCTACCACCTATCTTACTAAACAAATTACTCACATGCAGCTCTATTTATTGTTTTCTAGGGTATCGTATACTGAATAATGTGCTTGTATTGTCTATCGAAGTGTTTTGTTTTGTTTAAAGTACGCTAATTGTAAGGTTAATTATATATTTTGACTAGTGGGACACTCATGGCGTCAGTGTCGAATAACTTTGAAATCTGATATACTTTAACTCGCAGGGCAGTTTCTTAATGATTTTTATTAAATAAAGCATATCACAATAAAAATATTTATATGTATTTGCACTAAAACTTTGTATTCATTGAATGCAAGGACATGTAGAGGAGATAAAACATGATTTGACGCGGTTGCGACGTTATAGAAAACCAGACCATCTACTGATTGTAAATAAATGTCCCCAGCGTGGAAATTCTTGGCTCCGTATAAAGTATAATAACTGAAATTTTTAAAATGCGCAAGAGTAATCATAAAACTCCTTCATTTGAAAAGTCTTTCCGGACATAATTATGAATGTCTTTCACTGAATACATGGACAGAATGTCGAGCTTTCTTCTACATGGGAATCTAGATTCCTGTTCTACATTAGTGCTACGCCATGAATGACTTCGCGATTAGTGTAGACTCTGGTCATACTGCGCACTTGAACGGTCTAAAACAACATCTACACTGTTTTCTAGATTCCTTACGAATCTTTCTCTGTCTGAAAAGTGAATAGTGTAGACCCTGAGCAGAGTGCGCGGATGTGTATGCTTGTCCGGGATTACACTGGTCGCCACATTTTGTCAATAACTTTGCAGCATACACAAACATAATTGAATGTTTTTAAAAGTCCCGTACAGCGTTTATTTCATACAATCATTAATGATGCGTGTGGTTGTAACATTTACATTTCTGCAAACAAAGGTCAATAGCTAATTTTATAGTATAGTTTACTACTGAGTAAAAAGATGAATTTAGTAATTCATCATTATGATGATGCGCTGTTAACATTTTTGGAGGGTCGCGAAGTAAACACCTGTCTGCCGTAGTGGCGCCGCATTGACGGCCTGTCACGCATAGTTAACTTCAAGTATACTTCACACTCCCACCTTTTCACCTGTTGACGACGAGATGGTTAGAACGAAAGGGGAACTTCGCTTGTTGCTGTCACCCTAAAATCATCTTCAGGTTGTTTTTTGTGTCTTTTACCGTGTGATTGTGCGATTTTTACCATTTTCAAAATACAACGTTTATTTTTTGTGTGGTACGCAATATACCTTAGTTTGAACAACCGTACCAGGTGCGTAGCTTGCCCTCTAAAAATGTGGATTCATGATTTTTCTAGTGAAGTCCACTGTTTGAAAACAGTGGGGCAATCTGGTGCATTCTGCATAGAATCATGCGAAGGAAGCCGCTTAATAGAGTGCCTATAGGCAACTACGCGCCTGCGTACTGTAATGACCAATGATATTCTTGAAAATCTTGTTCTCCTAATTCTTATCCACATGTGTTCACGCATAACCATCACATAATGAGCTTGTTGATATCTATTGAATGAAGTTTCCATTTTCTATTAACCAGACGGAAAATTAAATCAAAATGCAAAGAAGAGAGACGGCTTCGTGATTTTCAAAATAATAAATGCACACTGACATGTTTATGACAATATTTTTATTTCAAATAGTTACGTAAACAATCAATTGTTTGTTACGCATTTTAAAACGATTGTAGTTTTGTAATTAAGTATTTGTTACAAATTAAGCAAAATCTTTTTTGACCAATGAGGCCGAATTTGTGGCACATAACACAGAGGCGAAGAAGGTTCAGTCGGATTGCTCAAAGCCCCTTTTGGAGGCACAAGACTAGTATTTATTTTTTTCACGGGGATTTTTGCGAGAAAGTTGGAAATGTATGCCGCGAACGAACCCCTTTCTGGAAATCTTGCACCTGACCCTGAAACATCTGGTCCGAATCAACATGCTGTTAAACAAGGCGTTCATTTATTTTATCTCACCCTGCCACTTATTGTAGCCCTGACAGTCGATGGCACAAGTCCAGTCGCAGACTACATTAATTTCTTTGCAGTTTATTACCTCGGAATAATTATTGGCTTGTATTCAACGATCCTTCAGCGCTCTCATAAAATAGACGGCTGTAAGATGGCGTCGAAACATCTGTGTTGAGACTTTGGGAGTGATTATATGAAGCAAGTTTTCTCTGACAGCTATCAGCAATGAAACAACCTGCTGCCGAGGTAACGTCGATAATGGAAAACAAAACGAGCTCTCCTACATTCCAGAGGCGGGTCTAAGCGGACCAATCATACAATCATACCCAAAATTTCTAGGCCTCAAGATTATAATACTGAGAATGGAAAACAGTCTCAATTCTCAAGGATCTGATTTGCTGAAATGGCGACACGTCACCACTTTAGCCAATCAGATCCTTGAGATTTGAGACTGGTTTCCTTTCTCATTATTATAATCTTCAGCCCAGAGACTGATTTGTTTCGTATCCAACTTCTCATTGTAATGAATAAGAAAATTGTTGTATTTTTGTTTGACCGATTATAAATTATTATTAAAAGGTACTGTATTCGATAGTTTGAGTTTTATCTGACAACCCAAACTTTTAATATACTTTTCAACTTATCAAGTTTTTCATCCTTATGATTTTTATCAAAGACCTATATTATACATATAGGTCTCTGTTTTTATGTAGGTATGACTGTACATGAAACTAATATAATGATTTATTTTAAAGTATTCCTTCTAAACAGTACCTGTCGTTAAAGTTGGATCACTATTATACAATGAACATAAATCTCACGTTAACTCTGTAGGAATTACATGGCCGACTCGGACAGATACGGGTCTACATTGGTCACCACGGTGGTCGCGGACAAACGAAGTAATCATTTAACATATCTATACACGGAAACATAATAAATAAACAGAGAAAGCACGCACCTGCCACCAGTAATAATGTGACACATTAAGTGATAATGAGCGATCTAATGAAGTTTATGTGCACTTGACATGGCCCTGCCTTCAGACAGTGTGGCGCGGACTGTCATCTACAAGTAATCGGTATCATATTTATTGTATTACATCTGATATACCACCTTAGTAGTTGTAATCGCTGTGTAGACGAAAACTTGTCATTTTCTATTTCGTTTTTGCTTCCCGACAAGATCTTTATGTGTCAAAATTCAATACAAAATTTGATTACTTGCAAAAAACTTAATTAAGTTGCAGTTATATCTTGAAAACTTAAAGCAGCAATTTCACAATTTACAGACTAGAGGTCAGATCCCAATATACTGTAATAATAAGCTTTAATACGCAATGCATTACACATCGCAAATGTCTCCATGCTAAGCCCGATAAAAAGCAGTCCATGTTCAACTGTAAAAACCGGCTTTTCAGAAGGACGTTCTGTTCATGAAGACACTCCTAAACCACTTGTTGGCTTATATCAATTTAAGTAAAATTTGACGTTAAAATCTATGGTCACAAAATTGACGCGTTGACGTGACAGTAACGCTTAGGCCGGTAGTTCCGTAATGCGTGATCCGTGTCTGTGTCCGCGTTGGGTATATTCCATACCGCGTCCGTATCCGCGACGTGGAACGGACATGGAGATATGGAATATACCCAACGATATCTTTGGTGAGTGAAAAGTCGCGGACGCGGACACGGATCACGCATCACGGAACTATGGAATAGCGGCCTAAGCGTAGCTGTCACTTTGATCACTTTGTCATCTTTGTAACTTTTTTCCTCAATATTGTCACTTTAAATATGTTCAGTTTCATTTAAAACGTATACGTAAGAACCCGTTAACGTAAGGACTGCTGTGGGTAGAACGATCGCCTTTGATACCAGCCTTAATTATATTTTCATTACTAGTTTTTACACTTATAATTAAAGACGACAACTCTAACTGCATTTCAATTTTTCTATTCATAATCATTAAAATGATTAAACAAACAAGACATTGTAAACACTGACATAATAAAAGTTGAAATATGTTTGCCATTTAATGTTAGCAAACGAGAAAAAATATTGCACATTAGCCCAAAACCAGTTTATTGAATTAAAATTTTAATGCAGCGGACTCTCACATAGGGGTTAAAATCAATTTTAATCCGCAGACAGGCTGTCGCCGTTAAGATTTTACATGCGTGCCACTGAACAAAAACTCTTCCCAGATGTTTGAATAAAATTAGGCCAAA
Source organism: Corbicula japonica (assembly GCA_038501625.1). Lineage (NCBI taxonomy): Eukaryota > Metazoa > Mollusca > Bivalvia > Venerida > Cyrenidae > Corbicula > Corbicula japonica. The sequence continues at coordinate 102,600 of JAZAYU010000655.1, read as the reverse complement.
GAAAATAGATACAGTTGCACTTGGTTTCGCTGTAAATATCAAATATAATTAATATGAAAAACCTTTTGCTCTCTTTTATAAAATGATCTCAATTTTACGTTTTATAAAATCAAAATAAGTAAAGTCATTATAGACATAAAATTTAACTACGTCTTAAACACCATTAATTAACCCTCCTCCATATATACGCATTTTTACGCATGTGCGACCAGTGCAGATCAAGATCAGCCGGCATATCCGTGCCGTCTGATCAGGATCTGCACTGGTCGCATTTTTGTCAGATATAACCTTAAGAATCATAAAGCGAACAGTGCAGATCCTGATCAGACGGTACGGATGTGCCGGCTGATCTGGATCTACATTTTTCGCCCACGCAAATAAAGGTGTGTCTGCGGAGAAAAGGGTTAAAATGTTTCTTATATAATTCGGCTATGTGAGATGTTCTTGTAGATATTTTCTATGATAACAGTTTATTGAAATTTGTAATTTTCTATTCCAACATATTAACCAAATTCACACCTGTTATAAATGCTTATGATTGCCATAAGACAAAAACCTGTCTATAGTTTAACTATCTGGTCTCCGCCGGGGATCTGTCTTAGTAACAAAAGATCATTTTGAGTATAATTATTCCAGTTTATGATGTTAATGCAATGTTAAACCGTAAAAAAGAGCACATTTCACAGACTAGCACTTCGGAATAAGTCACCAAAATCACAAGTTTTATAACACTAATGTCTTCGCCGGGCCTTGCCCTCTGTTTGAATAGTCCGTGTACAATTGTCCACACACTCGGCGAACGTCGTACTCTGGAGATGTGCACTTCCCTCATCGACGTCGGCGAGCTTAGTTAAAGCGTTTATATAGCTACACGCAATCCTTAAAATCGCAAGTTTTGACAGTTTTTGGTTATATGAGTAAGATGGCACTGCTCTTCGCAGACCGTCGAATGCAGCACTTATCGTATGTACTCGTGATCTTTCACGTGCATTTGCCTCCACTCGTCGTTCACGTGTCATATTCTTATAATTTTTACGATTTCTTTTACTGTCTCGTGGACTATCTGGTGAACTTATTTCGTCGTCATCTTGCGATGGGGAGGGACTAGAAGCACGTGCTTTACTTTGAGATTGTTTCTTATTTTCCACATGATGCACGTGCTTTGGTGACGTAGATGGTTCTGGTCTACGCTTCGCTGAATTATCCTGACTAGAATGCGAACTGTGATGTGCTGGAACATGTGGAACATTTAAAGTTGGAATTGTAGGCATTCCATGCATGCCGGCTGGATACCCCGTCGGCAAATGTCCAGAAGCAGGAAATCCGGGATAACGATTGTAATAAAACTGTGGAATGAAGTATGGATGTGGTCTGACGTCGGGAAACACGTACGGTGGTCTGAAATGCGGCGGTACAATATCCCTGTCTGCCGGCAACCCTAGAGGGCTCACAGAATCTACCGAGTCCCTGGAGTCATCGTGTGCACGTTCTGGTGTGCTTTCCTCACTTCGACCACTTTCGGAACACGCACTACCCGGGCTGTCCGGGCACAAACGTTTGATACTAAAATCCGTTGTCCGCCTTTTTGGCTCACTTAATTTCCGTTTATTTTTCCTGGGAGTATCCGACGGTGACAGAGGCGTGTCTGAGTCCTGTCTCCTATAACGATGTTTAACATCCGGCACCACAAGTTCTATCTCAGGAGTCCGAACTGTCCCGTGTCGCACTGTTAATTCCAATGCCATAATTATTTATAATTTTTTAATGTCTGTAAAATGTTGAAATTGTACATAACACTGTTTTTTTCTCCTCTCTTACCGCTCTTTACTGTAATTTATCACTATCAGTTACATCGATCTATTTCCAATTTCTCTCTTAATATTGCCAATTATCAGTTTAACAGTTTTTATCTATTCTTCTTTCTATCTGTCAAAAACTACCACTTTTTAACACCAAAGTCGATATTTCTACCTTATGTTTCTACAACGACAGTCTACAGAAAACTGATCCGTCCCACCAGCCGGTGGTGATATTATAACCGTTGAGCGTAAACGTGTTTACATTAGCGCGCTCGCCACCAAGTCTGCCAGATGGTTAAAGCGAGAAGTTTCTCTATCTAGCTTATTTATTGACTAATCAGATTGTTGATCGCTATCGCATTCTTCCCCCTCAAGTGGTTATAGTTCGTCCAATATTCGTTATTGCTTGTCAGACGATTGTATTTTGCAAATTATTGGTGTTTTTGTAATATTTATTAAAATGTAGACATGCTTTAATTTGATGAAAATTATAGATACAGAAACCGTTTACCCTATTTAATTGGACGGTATTGTTTCAATTGGACAGGCTGTACTAAAAGTAAACTGTAGAATTTAAAACTGTGAAAATATTATCGATACATTTTACTGAAAAAAGTCTTTTGGACAAAATTGGATTTATGAAGCTAATAACTGAATTATGTAAGATATCTCGAGCCACCTTTAGTGGAGTTCAGTTAACAATCAATATGATAATGGTATTGCGCCCACTGGCCGCACACTCGCTATAGATTGTAATCAAGCACTCTAGCATTGATCCTATTATTCACCAGGCTCTGCACCAGGTGGTTATGCTCGTTTCGCGAATCGATTTTTTTCTAACAACTGTGCTAATCACAATGTGATCAATCAATAACGCGAAACGTTTCTCCGAAGTGACAGAACATATGCAACAGGCGAGGCTCTCACGCGCTCAAATTATTCTTTGTAATAATATATATATACATAAAAACCTAGCCGGTTTTTGTTTTACTACTTCTTTTCAGTGGCAACGTAGGAGACTAAGATACCCGTTTTGCGTATGATGGGATTGGTGAAGGCCTTTATCAAACGATCAACAAATCAAAACGATCAACAAATGGTTTTCGTTTCATTATGTGACTGACCAATGACCGATACTCCACGCCATGCGCCTGTATGTGATTCCATCATCGTCATAAATGGCAAAGTCCGTGCTAGATAATTATGTGAAATCTTACTTTATACAAAGGATTAACTTGCAGTAGTATAAATAATAAATGTGTCAGAAACAGTAACTTCACCACTGCACTGCCCACAGGGGAACGATCATTTATCACGTATTGAGTTGTTGTCGCCTCGTTGGCTTTGAAATCAAACGAAATGTTTCACATGTGGTGTGTGGTAATCAGTCCTGAGGGCTGAGATCAAAGTCCTAGCAAGACCTTTTTGCCGGAATATGTGTTTGAGCTATATTGAACATTTTTTCTTATGCAGAGCACGTGAAAATTTCAAACACAAACAGCAACAACAACAACAACAATATGTGTTTTCAAGTGAAGTGAATTGTGTCTGTCAAATATGTAGTCCAGTATGTTTAACCTAGCTCTAATACAAAGGTGTATACAAAGGCCATTCCAGATGGGCTCGAATCAACAATAATAAGTGGAGAGGGGAAGGAAGCCGTGAATTTGAATCACAGGGCACAGGAGATCGGAGACGGATTAATTAAGCTAACTTTATTAATTTCACACCAGCTGACTGAAGGTGAAAACCTGCAAAATGTGACTGGCAGCAGAAGATGGGAACCTGACAGGTGATATATTACCGTATCCCCGATATACCGATATGACCAGCAACAATATTGTAAGCATCTGCGAGGCGTTATATTAACACGTAATGAAACGAGCATGGACGAACGAAGGCCTCTGGCCGAGTAACAGCTGTGTACAACATAAGCGCGAGGCCCGTCATGTGACAACAATATGGTGTTATTTCCGCACGGGTGTTTCTGTCCTCGGCTGATGTTAATGTTGTTGGCATGGGTAGAAAAATACAAAAGTGCTTTGGTCGTACATTATATTGAATTCATGACAAGTAAGCCAACTGTTACGATACCGAAATAAAGCTTTTCATGAAACCTATTTCTGATTTAATGGTCGGATGCAAGATTTCCAGAAAGCGTGGGGGGGGGGGGGGGGTCGTGACTAGTTAAAGGCAGTATTTTGGTAGTTCATAATAATTTGATAATTTCCAACTTTCTGCCTGAACTCCGAACGAAAATTAAATAGTGCTGCCCCAAAAGGCGGTCCAAGCAACTGCATCGAACCCCGTATTAATCCGCCACGAAAATTTCTATTAAAAATTTAGCATTACATAACCTTGTTTGCCTTTTTATAGTCGTGAGATAAAATTATATATTCACGAGCATCAAATCTTACCGTAAAAAATAACGACCCGGACAAGATTCAAACTTAGATTCGACGCTTAAGACGATCCTTACTTTAACCCTTGCCTCCATATATGCGCATTTTTACGCATGTGAGACCAGTGTAGATCCAGATCGGCCGGCACATCCGTGCCGTCAGATCAGGATCTGCACTGGTCGCATTTTGGTCAGAAATAACAAAACGAATCAAAAAGCGAATAGTTTAGATCCTGATCAGACGGCACGGATGTGCCGGCTGATCTGGATCTAAACTGTTCGCCCATGCAATTTAGGTGTATCTATGGAGGAAAGAGTTAAAACACTGTGCCCAAGGTTATAAAACTGAGCATGGAAACCAGTCTCAAATCTCAAGCATCTGATTGGCTGAAATGGCGACCAGTTGCCATTTCAGCCAATCAGATTCTTGAGTTTTGAGACTGGTTTCCAATCTCACCTTTATAATCTTGAGCCCTGAAGCCACATCTGCTACTCAACATCAGACGGAATACTGTGAATCAAGTTGTATATCTGAGGAAAGAATCTCTCTCAACAAGTTTGTAAAATATTTGATGAGAATCTGATGAAATCTCTGGCAGAGATAGGTGATTAGACTATAAATAGTGGTAGCAATTTGTTTCGTATTTACATATAATAACTCTTGCTACGATCATAACAGCCATATGTTCAGCAGGTAGATCAGTGCATTCGCCAGATTTACACTGTGAACACAAGGTGTCAGCAATTTTTCATCATAAAATTGGCGAGAGCCCGGCTCTGTGGCGCCGAGAGAGGGATATATCCAAATAAACTTCATATCAAGGCATTAATTGCCTACCGCCACTTTTAAGTTATAGTATATGAAATTATACTGCTCCAGCTGAGATTTCCATCTTTAGTATTAAGTTTTCAACAGGAAATAATGTTTTATTGTCACAAATTGCAACGTAAGATCTTTATCGACAATTGAAATATCACATCAAATTTACTCGTGTCATTATCTACCATAGGTTTCACGCTAGTTTGGGGTTGTTTTCTTTTATTGTGGTACAAAGACAAAGTCTTATCATTTTGATTTAATTATTACTCTTTCGTTCCATTGTTGAAACCACATACCAATTTGAGACCCTTCATGCCCTGTTATCCCCTGTCATTTTTCCTTTTTTAAATCTTTTTAATACCAATAAAAAGGTTGAAAAAATTCGTGAAATGTTTGAGCATGGCTCAATTAAAAGCTGAAATGTTGACTCAGAAATGATTAGCATGCCAACACACGGTCTGATAAAAAGACTGGTTCTCTTTCTATCAGAGCTGCCGCCGATCTGTCTCAACCAGGCGCCTGGTTATCACCTGTTCCTTTGAAGCAATCTGCTAAGGGTGTCGGTAAATGACGTTAACCCGTCTTGCACCGTATTTAATAAATACACAAACCTAACAAATGCGATTTGTCGTTTCAATAGTTGATCCAATTCACACCTATTTCGTTAAGGGCAAAATAAAACAAGTCGGCTGTTTACGGCGCCAGGTCGTCTGCATACCTGTAGTTACTTATACCGCAGTGATCCGCCGGCTTCTTATGAGACTGAAACCACGAGCTTATACTTGACGATTATCACATAAAGAGACGATCGATTTGATTGGAAGAAAAAAGAGATTGACAGTAAGAAAGTAACCGTGAAATGCGAAATTAAATATTATCACAAGGGTTGATTTATTTAAAACACTGTTTTATGTGTCACATGGAGACAGATGGCTACGATAAAACCGAGATGACGGTTTACCTACTATCATTGAAGACAGGTGCATCATAATTTACATTATTACTTTGATAAATTGTTGTTTTTTTAAACAGCGGTGAACATATTAATTTGATCCCGCGAATGTTGCGTTGAAGTAAATAAACCGTTCATTTAATTTAAGAAATTAGTATGACTAAGGGGACTTTTCAGCAGCTTCTTTAGTAAATAATAAAGTGACAAATTGAAGAAGAAACACGAAATAACAAAAATTTTCTTTAATGCACCATTTTCTGTCTCACCGGCAGGACTGGGCTAATAACAGTAGTCAGGCGTTGTAAAAAGTGTTTTTAAGATATATGCTAAAATATATATTATTAAGCAGACAGTTAAATTTAAGTTTTGGAGGTCCAAAGAGTGTTATTTGACGCCAAAAGCGCATTGGCATATTTCTGTATGAATTATGGATTAAAAAAAGTCTTACAAAGCTTCTAAACCGAAGAAAATATAAATGTCGATAGTGCTTTGATTTTTCTCGAAAGTAACATGTTTTGGGGTCTAGCCAGGGGCATAGCCAGCTTTTTACAAGTTGTAGGCACATATAAGGGGTTCCTAATGGCGGTTGCCTCTTGATAAGTGGGATTGGGGCGCAAAGCCCCCCCCCCCCCCCCAACAAAGCAGTAAACAAGTGGAGATTAAATGTAGCAAACTGCAAATAAAGCGTGACAACACTGAGAATTAGAACGTAGATCTGCATTTACATCCGGCAAAGAAAATAATCAGTCGCCCCAGAAGCCAAAGACATATTTGATTCGACAAAAAATGGCTTGAACTACCATACCACCCCATTCTGTTTTTATTGTATTTTTGGGACTTTTGAAAACGTCATTTTCCTGTCCAATTTGTAGGCCCGGGCCTACATGGCCTAATAGTAGCTACGCCACTGCTAGCAATAAGTCAGTCTGCGTCATGGGAGATTTCGGCGTAATGCACCTTCTAAAGCCAGAGTTTGATTTTCTTTTCGTTTGAAGACAGTTTCATAACACCTCCGTTTTACAAGATATATAGCTATATACTCGTAAGCATCGGCAGATTTTCTGAAATATTCTACATCAAATGGTGTATAGTGGAAATAAAATTCCAATTACATTCTCCATTTTGCAGGTGATCATTATTTGCTTTACGCCTGTCCACAGATGGTGCCAATATAATAAGCTTTGCTTGACTTTTGTTTTTCCAATATTTTCATCATAATTGCTAATTTTCAGGCAAAAGAACAGATGTTTCAGAGAAATTGCTTTGTTTCTGTCTCGTTTTTGTTTGAGTCTTCTACGGAATAGTTTCGATCCATATTGTTCCAAGAAAGCGCGTGCACCTGGGTTTTCACAGACGACAAAGGGATTGTCGGCTGCGGATGTTGGCGCAAAATCTGTGCAGGCGGTAAAGTTTTGCAATGCGGTGCCTTTTTAATCATCACCAAATGATTAATTATTTCTCCAAACGGAGAGAAAGTTTCATACAAAAAAAACGCTCCGAAGTAAGATACCATACTAGAAATAAAACTGATTTTTGATTGGCCTGTTATACATTCGATAATTAATTTGGTAAATGAACAAAACAGTCGTCTGGTAAACATAGTCATTAAAACACGAATTTAGAATTATCGATGATGATAATGGTGACGACGACGACGACGACGATGATGATGATGATAATGATGACAATGACGATGATGTGCTCGGCGTTGCGTATACGCATCTCAATGCGCATATTAGGCTACTTTCCCTTATAGTATAGATTTATGTTGAAAAAAAAAACCCACAAGATTTTGGATATTGTGAAAATGTGGTCAAATGTTTTTACGTCCACATCTAGAAGGTCGGGTACATTCACTATCTCTTTGTCCAAACATCTGTATGCACTTTAGTCCGTCTGTTCGTCCGTCACAAATTTCAAAGGCCGTGAAAAAATTAGAGGTGAAAATCGAAATCGATTGTAGGGAGCACAATTTTGCACAACTGAAGTTCACGAAGAGATTTTAGCCAAAACTTCGTTGAAAAACTACGAGCCGTTCTCCAAAGTCAATAACAATTGGAGTAAATATCTCGAAATAAGGATTTTACTCAATAAGGGGAGATAATAAATGTAATTATTAACGTCAACTTAAAAAATATATACTAAAACTATCTGTAATTACAGCAAAAGCCACATTGCTAGCTTTTTGATCTTAGCGAAAAAAGTTTGAATGGCGCATTTACTTTCGGAATTTTTAGCTCATAAAATAACTGTCTTTTATATAGTAATTTAGAATACTGCATTTCAATATTTGTGTAAATAAGCGAAAATTCGTAGGAAGCCCGTTGATGATTATGGCTGTACAAGTTACTTCCCTTCCGTTAAACGGTTTAAAATGTAACTGATAGATTTTATGAAGTATTTTTGAAGCGCTGCCTCGTGGAAGGTCCCGTGGCCCAATGGATAAGGCGCCTGACTACGGATCAGGAGATTGCAGGTTCGAGTCCTGCCGGGATCGAAGTTTTTTTTTCATTATATATTATAATTACAATTAATGGGTTATTAAAGTATAATGGTATTTTATTGTATGTTAATAACTTGCTTTGTGTAATCAGTTTTTTTGTGTGCAAATTACTGCGCTTGTTCATAGCCGTAACAATATGTACATTTGTAAAGCTGTATTTTAAAGTAAATTTGCAAAACATGCAGTCAAAGATTTAAACATTAGCATGGTTTTATTTTAATATAATAGTTTACAGGGGCGCAATTTGGGAAACAACTTTGAACGAACACACATTCAATACAACACCAAAAAGTTATTCAACCCTTTTAGATTGTTAAACTTTAACTTAAAGGGAGATGTGCAGGGTCGAGCAGGTGTATTCGGTAAAATCGTGAACAGATCGATCTATGTAACAATTACGTGTACTTTTCACTAAACTCTACATTTCAAACCCTCCAGGAGGAAGTTTTTGGTTAATTTAACCATTTTACCGGTCCTGAAAACAATCCGCTGAAGAAATCCCTATACAAAAATACATTCAATATTTAGCGATCATGGGAATGTCACGTTTCCGCTGAGCTTACTATTCGTGGTTGCCCAGGCATTTTGAAACAAATGGCGACGTCGATAGTCGGCAAGGTACACCGAATGCGTATTTTGGTTGAAGTGATCACGTGACAATCCCAAAAACCACCGCGGCTTTACGCGGGAAATACAAACATAGCTAACCTATGCGTGTCGCATAGGATAGGAAACACCATTTATATATCTTTTTTTATAAAATATTGGTTTAAAATATTTCGGGTGTAAATCAATATTTGAGCTTCAAATAATGATATTCAACTGATTAATAACCCTTTTCGCAAATCTGTTCCATTCATCAATCTTGCACATCTCCTTTTAAATATCTTAGAGGACATTTGACATTGCCGCAAAGAAGCATTTAACTATTTTAATAATGAAATAGTTCATTTTAGTTTACTGTATTTCTATTCAAAGATTAAAAAAAAAATTAAAAAAGTAAGTAGGAAAATTTTTGAGCGCCGGGTGCGTGTCGAAATCCGCTGTTGTTTTAATAGGCTTTTTGGCGAGCATAAACAAAATTAATAATTATAAGTACACCAGGATATATTTTCTCCAAAATTTTCCGCCGAAATCAGAATATTGTTTTTCCATTAGACCATTGCAAAATTCAACACGTTTCCATTCAAGCAAAGTAATTGACAAGTCAAATAGTTATTTCTTATGGCCGTAATAGCATATAAGATTTCTGTTGTGGTTAAATTAGCTTTGTTTTTTCCATTTAATAAATATTTAATGTGTAAACAGATGAAACATTGTAACTGACAATGTCCTATTTTATATAAAATGACATCCGCGCTTTAACCTACATGTACACTCGGATGATAAGTTAGTGAATTCAAATACACGTCCTATAAGATAACGTAACTTTTAAACTTGCGGATGTATAAACATGGCTGATGTAAGTTATCCAAATTTTCTCTCTCGTTTTCCTTAGTCATCAAAATAATATGGGATACTTCTCTAAGACACTTGTTGGTTGTGTTTTTTTTTCTGAAAATACATTGGGTTTATTGTTTGATGTGTATAGATAGAATCAGGCGTGTAGCTAGCTTCGAACCTATGAAGACAAGCCTATGGTAGACTTCACTGCCCGTTTCCAAAAATAGCGTAAGTGCTACGCCCTATGAACAGGCTTGCAGTGAAGAACTATGCCTGAAACTTTAGTCATAAATCGTCGCCTAAGTGCAGTTACGGTATATTTACGTCATATTCTTGGTACTTCTGGCGTTTTTGCACAAAGGTGACGAAATACTATATAATTGTTTCAGAAGCTTTCTAAAACATTGTTCAGTACTATCTTTAAACCTTCTCCACAGCTGAGAACGTTCCGTTTGAAGGACCTGATAGCAGCACCATTCACACCGCTCAACGAAGATGGGTAAGCATACATGCAATCTGAATCAACATTCACACAGCTCAACGATGATGGGTAAGCATACATGCAGTCTGAATCAACATTCACACCGCTCAACGAAGATGGGTAAGCATACATGCAATATGAATCAACATTCACACTGCTCAACGAAGATGGGTAAGCATACATGCAGTCTGAATCAACATTTACAACGCTCAACGAAGATGGGTAAGCATACATGCAATATGAATCAACATTCACACCGCTCAACGAAGATGGGTAAGCATACATGCAATATGAATCAACATTCACACCGCTCAACGAAGATGGGTAAGCATACATGCAATATGAATCAACATTCACACTGCTCAACGAAGATGGGTAAGCATACATGCAATATGAATCAACATTCACACCGCTCAACGAAGATGGGTAAGCATACGTGCAATATGAATCAACATTCACACCGCTCAACGAAGATGGGTAAGCATACGTGCAGTCTGAATCAACATTCACACCGATCAACGAAGATGGGTAAGCATACGTGCTGTCTGAATCAACATTCACACCGCTCAACGAAGATGGGTAAGCATACATGCAATCTGAATCAACAGTCACACCGTTCAACGAAGATGGGTAAGCATACATGCAGTCTGAATCAACATTCACGCCGCTCAACGAAGATGGGTAAGCATACATGCAATATGAATCAACATTCACGCCGCTCAACGAAGATGGGTAAGCATACATGCAATATGAATCAACATTCACACCGCTCAACGAAGATGGGTAAGCATACATGCAGTTTGAATCAACATTCACACCGTTCAACGAAGATGGGTAAGCATACATGCAGTCTGAATCAACATTCACACCGCTCAACGAAGATGGGTAAGCATACATGCAATATGAATCAACATTCGCAAGGCTACAGTTGTTAAAACGAATGTATTATACTTAACGCTCCAAGACCAGTTGACATTTCCAGATTAGAATTCTTCTAAATTCCAAATACCACGGTGATTGCTCAACAATTTAATTTTGACAAGCACCAAGTTGTTATTTGCAAGTAGTACCGGCGGATTATTTACGTACTTGCTAATGCCGACGATTGTGTAAGATATCTTCATGGAATGATGGCGATGCTGAATGTGGGTACCAGTACCTTTTATATCATAAGCAATGCTTAAAATCTATTTTGTTTTCATTCATTTTGTTGAGGAAGTTCTTTAGTGCGGCCGTGTTAATCTACAGGAGCACGGAGTCACGGTCGCGTTTTTCCAGCAATGCTTCGGTTTAATTCATTAAGTAAGTAATAGTCTTTTTAACGAATTTGTAAATATAACTTTCTTTTACAGAAATATAGAATAGAAAAGATAAGTGATAATTTCAATGTATTTAACCAAAGGAAAGACGAAAAACGCGATCCTGACTCCGTGCCCCTGTGTGTTAATAGGGATGGCAACGAGTAGTAAAATTGGTACTCGAGTACTCGGATAATCTTCTGGTCGAGTTCTCGAGTACTCGAAAGATTATAACCGATATTGAATGAGATCGAATGGATGTTGAGTTTCTTTTAATGTTCTTTCATCTTCAAATTTACTTTGTATTTATGTATCACATACTACATATTTTAAGTAAAAGTTTAATGAAAAAGTAAATTAAGTTTTATTTTTTATTTGTGTTTTGCTTTTTATTTTATTTTTGAAAGAAAACGCTGTTAATTCAAACAAACCAGTGTGAATGTTTTTGCAGGGAAATCAACTATGCTGTCGTGGAGCCGTACGCTGACTACCTCGTGCAGACTCACTTTACCGGGGTTTTCAGTAAGTATCTAATTTGGTTTATTTTTGTTTTAGCTGCGCTAGGGTATGAAAAGTTGAATATCTGACAGAAGTTATTTCAGTGCTTGTTGCTGCATTTTCGATACCCCGACCCTGTGTGAGGTGACATGCATTGTGAAGTATTCTTTTTTTTTTGTTTATGAGCAAATCGGATAATAATTGCTTCTGGCTATTTACAATATTACAAGTTACTGTTCACAAAAAGAACAATGTACACATAGTAAGCAAAGAATATGCATAGTTGAACAGAAGACAACTAACATTTAAGGTTGTGTGGTATTTTAACCGCTAAATCGAATGCTTTATTTTAAAATGATTTATCTTAATTATTGCATTTTTATAGTTTGAAGGACATTTTAAGATGTGCGAATTTGGCAAAAAGGGCTATAAACAGTAACCTAGATATCCACTTTTTATCTGTCCACAATAAAGAAACAGAATGCATAGGGATACTTCAGATTTTTGAATAGCAGTTTTCTTTTAATCTATTATTTTATCTCCCAAATTTAATTTTCGAGTTTGTGAGAACCTATTCGGAATAAAAACACTTATGATAAAAATATGAGGGTTAATAGGCCTATATAGCATAACATGTCTTTGCTCTTTGTATGTAAATCTTCATCATCTGAATCTCTTCAGTCAATGGGTCTCTAGCAGAGGGTCTGTCGTTTACTGTGGATGAGAGGAAGCGTCTTACTGAAGCTTGGATGAAAGCGTCCAAAGGTCGGCTCGAGGTGGTGGTCCACGTTGGTGCCAACTGCATCAAGGAAGCCCAGGAACTGGTAGGAGCCCAGTTATAGCACATCTTATAATGTTGCTAAATCGCAAGAAATCTGTTCGTTATTGTCAGTTAAATAAAACGATATAGTAAATTTTTTACATCATCCGACGAGTTTTATGTCAGTTGCCTTCAACATTAACAATTCTTACCTGTACCTTAAGTTTAGCATGTGCAGTGATAGACGACTGTGTCAGTAGCTATCCCCACTCACATCCACATCACTAGCATTGCCAAAACTAGACCGCTTAACTGCTGTAGAGTACAAACCCTTCTGCAAAAAATCCGTAACATTAGACTATCATTCGGGTTAGGGTTAGGGGGTTAGGGTTATTCCTTTAATATATATTTTTGCTTATTTTCATGATTTTGTTTTGTCAGCGAGCGTTTTCATAATCAAGAAAACTACTATAAAACCACACAATTTCAACTCACTATGAATTTTCATGCAGCCACTAAGCTGTCGGAAGTGAGCTTTTCTTTTTTAACCTGCTTGTTTAATAACGATTTTACCGTGTTAAAATTGTACCTGAAAATGTTGGGTACCACTACATTGTAGAGCCGCCACGCAGAGCAAACAGGTGTCGCAGCAATCGCCGCATTCACGCCATCCTATTACAAACCAGAAAACGAAGGTAAATCTCGTTTCCTTCAAAATCATTATGTTCCGTAAACAATAAATGCCACAAATGCGCTTAAAGTCTATATTCAAACTGCTAGTTATTTGAAAGTCAACTCTTGTCTTTCTATGGATTAGAATTATCGTGGTGGATGTACTCGGTTGTATAAGATGAAACGTAGATTGCGCTGCGTCACGTCTTACGTACCGGTACGAGCATTATTCCACGCTAATTATTTTGTCACGTTGTTTTCAGAGGTGCTTGTCGAGGTGATGTCACAGATAGCGTCAGCAGCGCCGAAGACACCATTCTACTACTATGATATCAACTTCTGTACAGGACTCAACAGTGAGGCTCGCCTCCGTTTTGTTTTCTTTAAATGCATTGTTGCAGTCTTGTTAAAGTTTTGGCATTAATATTTACCTCATTGAGACGGTGTGTGCAAACTCCAGGTTCCAATCTCAAAGGTCATGGTCATAATTAGGGGTAAAATATCATGTCATAGCTTGTCCGGACCACAACTTTGACACATGTTGAGCAATACTGTTTTTATTTGCCAAAAACATTAAACAAAGAGACGTAGTGACGTGTAAACCACATGTTCCCTTTCAAAGGTCAAGGTCACAGTTAGGGGCCAAAGGTCATGTCAGAGCTTGTCCGGCCAATAACTTTGAAAAGCTTTGAGCTATCTTGCGAAAACCAAAGGCTCCTTTCTCGAAGGTGAGAATCACAGTTGCCGGTAAAAGATCCGGCCAGATTTTGTCTGGTCCATTACTTTGCCATGAATTAAGCAATCATGTTAATTTTGGCATGAATGTTAAACTTCAGTTAGACGAAGTGTAACGGCACAAACGCCATGTTCCAAAGGGCAAGGTCACAGTGGCAGGTCAAAGTTCATGTCAGAATTTTTCTGCCCAGTAACTTTTAAATATATCGAGCAATTATGTTTATATTAGGCATGAATGTGTAACTCAGTCTAGTGGAGTGTCATGCGCAAACCCCAGTTCCTGTATCAAAGGTCTTGAAGGTCAGTTACTGGTCAGAAGTGGCTCACATGCGTTGGGGCCATGCGTCACTCCTGTGACAACTCTTGTTTGCGACAATTAAATTAATAAGTATGCGTCATAATTGTATGTATTTTGACGACCAGTGTTAAGTGTCCATTAGACCTACTGCAAGACCACTGTATAACCTACGAGACCTAAAGAATAAACAGATTGTTCAAGTCCCATTATTTAAGGTATGTTCTTTATTTGGGATATGTTTAATTAAGGAACTTTTTGGAAAGCCAAAATACGTTTAAACATTTTAAAATACGTGGTTTTGATCAGTTAATGTCCGGAAGTTCATGGAGATGGCCAAGAAGAAAATTCCAACTCTGAGAGGTCTAAAGAATTCCTCACGGGAACTGCCGGACGCACATGCTGTCACAAAGGTGGAGGACTGTCATGTCCTTATTGGCACAGATCTGGTAAGAGATTCTGTGATCTAAAAGTTTCAGATATTTGGAGTTTATGCTATCGCCCTTGCGATACAGTTACATAATATTATAATGCAGTTGGTGCTGTCGAGAAGTGCATTCGTCACATTAATAACAGGTCTTATCACATCGAATTGTTAAACGCTTACATAAAAATTATTTGCAGCATGTGTGAAATACGCAAATGGTGATGGTCTGTAAAACAAACTAATAGTGCGCGTAAAAAAATCGAGTTGTAAAGAAAGTTCTTCCCATAAAGTTTAAGGTCTAAAATTCGTAAGTGTGCGGAGAATTCTACAGTTGAAGGATCTTGAGACACCAAAACTGGGGCGATTGAAGAAAAAATGCAGGCATCTCCTTATAATTAATTATATTATATATCATATTATCACATATAATATATAGTATTTTATTAATAATTTTCTACTTTTTTTGTTATAGAAGACGTATCTTTCATGTTTTACTTGTACATATTTGATTGATTATATACTGGATATATCCACGTTTTAGCAATACTTGAGCTGTCTGGCCCTGGGTATGCCGGGTGTAGTTGTGGCATCATACCTAGGCAATGTCTTCTATGACATGCGCAGTGCCTTCGACGCCGGTGATATTGCTAAAGCTCGCGAACTTCAGGTAATTGCCGACAAATTATTACAGGGGAACTGTATGTTAGTTCGAATCAGACAAATAATAGATACTTATCGATAATACCCGAAAACTGTGCGTTTTAGTCAGTGTACCTATACAAGTACAAGGGATGTGACCGGTTACAGATTTTATAACCGGTGAACCGGAACTTGTATCCGACAGGTTAGGTGGTTTACCGGAAGAACAGTGCAAACTTTCCATGATAAGTATGAACTTAATA
This sequence comes from Corbicula japonica, assembly GCA_038501625.1. Classification (NCBI taxonomy): domain Eukaryota; kingdom Metazoa; phylum Mollusca; class Bivalvia; order Venerida; family Cyrenidae; genus Corbicula; species Corbicula japonica. Next base: position 86,614 of record JAZAYU010000655.1, on the reverse strand, counting down.
ACTTCCTAACAGTAAAACTGTTTTAAATATTTTACTTAAATATTGGAAATTTGCATTCGCATTTCGTTATAACCTGTAATTGTTTACATATAAAAAGTATTTATTTAACACACATCTCTTTCAGGACATCGCGCAAACTATAAACAATATCCGGGCAAAATATGGAGGTAATTATTTTGTTATTTTGTGCAGAATCAATATTCAGTAGCTTACGAAATTTCTGTACAACTTGCACTTTAAATGGTGTTGTTGAACACTTCAGCCGGACGAACTGTGCGGTCGATTCGCTCTATGAAACGAAGAAAGATTTTTTGTGCACTACCATAACTGTTTTGTTATATTCTGCATATTAATGCATAATAGCCAGATTATTTGTCATTTCCCTTGACACAGAAAATGCATGAGGAAAATAACGATCATCGTTTTAAGATACTGTATTTTGGTAATCAACATCTTTCACTCTGGCTAACCTGGTACGCTTCGCGAACGGCACTACGCCGCGATCACGGCATATGCAACGCTTTTAACCGGCATAACCGTTGTCAATGTAGGAGATTTTGTGGGGTAAGGTAAGAAAATCGCAGAGTTTTTGGTTAGATATTTAAATAATACTCAAACCAATAGGCCTGTACGGCTGTCGAATCATGACTATTTATGACTCTAATCCTCTCTGTGTCCAGAATACAGTAGTTTGCTCAATCATTCGTGAAAATGGACCTCTCTGTGCTGCAAAACTTGTAAATTTCCTGTTTAAATGTATTTTTCTTGAGCTAAACTAAAGTTTAGTGAAGAATTATGACTGCATAAAAATTGTCTTTATTGGAGGACAATGCAGTGTAAAATTTGTGTGTGTTTTATCCATATTTTACTTACTTCTTGCCAAAAAATGGGAGGCCACGCACCGTACACCGGCACTTGATTTTTGCTACGCTGCGTATCACGGCATTTTATTCGATGCTGGTATAAAACTATACCTTGGTTGTCAAAATCTTTTACTGCGTCTTCACATTTAATTAAGCTGTTGTTTGTTGTGTTGGTGTACATTGCAAAACAGAGTTTGATAAACTTAAAAATTCTTTCATCTACAGGCAGGAGCGGATCCGGAGGTTAATATTTGGGGTTGCTCAAACCCCCTTTTGGCGCATCAATATTAAATTTTAATGGGGATTATGGTCATAAAGTTGGAATTATCACATAATAATAATAATAATAATAATAATAATAATAATAATAATAATAATAATAAATTCTTTATTTATAGATGGTAACTCTTAAGTTTTGTACAAAGTAAAACAACAATAATACAAATCTTATTTTCAAGAGGCCATCATGAAATATTATAACTACACACACAAAAATTAAAATAAGAATTTATTGTCAATAAATGTTGTTTGTATGATTTTTTGAATAAATTCATGGAGAATGAATTTTTTATGGAAAAAGGAATTTCATTCCAGATAATCATACCAGAGTAACTAAATGTCTTTTTCATAAATTCTGTGTTAAGCTTTGGATGGACAAGACATTGCATTGAGTTAGACCGAAGAGTGTAAGACGTATTTTGTCATTTGTGTATTTGTACATAACTACCCTGTGACTGACCCAAACGAACTTCTTTTGTGGAAATCTTCGATCCGACCATGAAAAAAGCTAGCAGAGTATTTCACGCAATACCTAAGTCCGTTACCGATGAAAACCCCGATCAATAATTTGTGAAAGATAGATTTATCTGACGTTGATTGTTTCAATAAAAATTGAATCATAAAAATCTACCCCTTGTTATAGTTGGGTGTGTGTGGGCGAATCGACATTAAGTGTTGTTTCAAACTTTGTCTATTACATGTAAAATGACCGAATATATTACTGTTTAACAAACTTAATGTTTATTGACAAAAATCATTTATAGAAGTCGGTTTAAAGACTAGATTTTGAAAGATCGTATTGAAAAGAATGCGGAGATTTACAAAAAGACTTTGAATTATGTTATATTTTTGCGTTCAACTTGTCTTATCTTTAAAATACTAATTAAGGAATTATCCGTGGTCCAATTTCGGACATGTTGTTGTTTATACTTAATGTGACGGGTATTGAACATTTCATTTCTGTTGCAATTTTGCCTAGGTTTGACGTATTGTTTCGAAATGTGGCTGTTCTAATTATGTTTATTGCAAGTAACTGACTTGACCTTTGACATGTGATGAAAAATGAAATCACTTTAATCTGTGTACCAAGTGTACGATATGTAGAATCATTTTTCATCAAAGGTCTAAGGTCACGTGTACATACAATAGAAAAAAATACTTTTATAACTTTAGAAGTAGTCAAGATCATTCATTTAAATGGCAATACGAAAATTATGCACGACCTTTTTTCACCAATCTACAGTAGGTGTCTGTAATTAAAATAGAGAAAACTTTATATTTCAATAACTCATAAAGTAAAGTAAACGAGATACAGTGATGACACGTGGAATACATATTTGATGTCAAGTGATTACAGCATTATGTACATTATTTTATTTTTCACCACAGGTCAAAGGTCAAGTCAGTTATTTGGAATAAACATTAACTATCTTTCACAAGTTATTGATTGGGGTTTCACCCCTGTTTTGCGTGCAATACTCTGATAGCCTTGTTCAGGGTTGGATGAAAGATTTTCCAAAAAAGAAAGGTTCGATTGGGTCAGTCTTATGGTAGTTATGTGATAATTCCAACTTTCTGGCCATAATCCCCATGCAAATTTAAATATTGTTAAAGTAAACATAATCACAAATCTTTTACAAATAATTGATTGGGGTTTTCATCGATAGCGGGCTCCTTTGTTCAGGGTCGGATCAAAGATTTCCACAAAAGAAGTTCGTTTGGGTCAGTCTTATGGTAGTTATGTGATAATTTCCAACTTTCTAGCCATAATCCCCGTGAAAACTAAATATTGACGCGCAAAAAGGGGGTTTGAGCAACTCAAAATAACACCCTTTGAATCCGCTTCTGCTTGTTGATGGAAGAATTTTTAAGTATATCAAACTCTGTTTTGCAATGTACACCAACACAACAAACTACAACTATAATAGATGTGAAGAAACAGTTTAATATTTCGACAACTAAAGTATATTTTAATACCAGCATCGTATAAAATGCCGTGATACGCAGCGTAGCAAAAATCAAGTGCCGGTGTACGGTGCGTGGCCTCTCATTTTTTGCAAAAAGCAAGTAAAATATAGATAAAACACACTCAAATTTTACACTGCAGTGTCCTCCAGTGCAAACAATTTTTATGCAGTCATAATTCTTCACTAGTCTTCAGTTAAGATCAAGAAAAATACATTTGAACAGGAAATTTACAAGTTTTGCAGCACAGAGAGGTCCATTTTCACGAATGATTGAGCATACTACTGTATTCTGGACACAGAGAGGATTAGAATCATAAATAGTCATGATTCGACAGCCGTACAGGCCTATTGGTTTGAGTATTATTGAAATATCTAACTAAAAACTCTGCGATTTTCTTACCTTTCCCCACAAAATCTCCTACATTGACACCCGGTGACCGGTTAAGCCGATTAAAAGCGTTGCATATGCCGTGATCGCGCGTAGTGCCGTTCGCGAAGCGTACCAGGTTAGCCAGGGTGATCTTTGGTTCCTTTTCAGGTGGTATTAACGTAGCGAAATCGATTTTCACAGTAATGACTGGTATTAACGTCGGACCCGTACGTCTCCCGTTACGTCAAATGACGTCAGACCAGTTAGAATATTTGAAGAAAGACGTTGTAGCGGCCAATCTTACTGGAATATCCTTGCCAAGAGAACAGTAAACGTGTGATGTTTGTTGAAAACCATTATAATGAAACACTTGATTTTAATAACAACACAAATAACGACAATTTCAATACACCAGCAAACTTAATATATCAAGTGAACTGTTTTAAAAGAAAAAGCATATTATGTGAATTTGATGGATAACGCATGTTTCAATGTTGTGAGATAAAATAGAAGGTCATGCTTAATTTTGGTTTATTCAGTATATAGCGCCTATTGAACAATACATGTATTTACACAATCATAGCCACAGTGACGCAAGTGGAAGTGAGTAGAATAACTGGCATTTTCCTCGACTGGTCAAGCTGAATACATATAATGGCCAAGGGAAATACAGATTTTACAGTACCAAGCCTCTGTTTCACCAGTGATTAAAACATTGATGACTGCAACACAAATTTTTCACCCTCATTGTTATACACTTCTTATGGTTTAGACTAATTCTAGGAAATCACAGGAACAAATTGACATACACAACAAACTGATGTACAAAATCAATCAACTTTATTTAGCATTAAACACAAGAATGACAGCAATGATGGCTGAAATAATTTTGTAATAATACACCTAGAACGGATGTAGATATATCCATAACAACAAACAAACTTTACAAACAATAATGTAACAAACAGGATTACAAACACATGTTTTCTATAACCGGTAAATATGTTTTCCAAATAATAAAAGAATAAAGTACAGTCAAACCTGTTAAACCTGTCTTCTATATATACACATTTTAATGTTTGTGCGAACAGTGAAGATCCAGGGCTGGAGGTTATAAAACTGAGTTTGGAAACCAGTCTCAAATCTCAAGCATCTGATTGGCTGAAATGGCGACCAGTCGCCATTTCAGCCAATCAGATGCTTGAGATTTGAGACTGGTTTCCATGCTCAGTTTTATAACCTTGAGCACTGATCAGCCGGGACATTTGTGCTGCCTGATCAGGCTCTGCACTGTTCGCTTTTTGATTCACTAGGTTATTTTTCACCAAAAAGTGATAGTGCAGATCATGATCAAATGGCAGGGATGTATAGACTGATCTGGATCTACACTTCTTGCACATACAATAAAAAGAGTATATATACTGAGTAATAGCTTAAGACTACATGTACCTTGTTGTAAAGAACACACTTTTTCTCAAAACTATGTTTTGAATAAAATTCTACATGTCAAAAAAGTGCACTATTTAATGAAGTTCCTATAGGTAGTATTTATTCACTGTACAGAAGACACTAAATCAGTAAATCTCCAAGTCATTGAAGCTTTAATCATTCACTCCATATATAAGCCTTTTACACATGGGCAACTATTCTAGATCCAGATCATTCACCACATACAATGCCGTCTGATCAGGATCTGCACTGTTTGCTTTTAGATACATCTGGGTTTTTTTTTATCTCGAAACAAACAAGGCGGATCCCTATCAGATGGCACAGATTGTTTGCCTAGGTGATAATGGTGTATCTATGAAGTAAAGGTCAAATAAAGAAACTATCCTGAATACAGTAAGTCTTACTTCTAGTTTATACAAAGCACACAGTGCTCAAATAACGTGTGGGGGTCAATGTACTGTTTGTTTTGCCAAGAAAAACAAGACTGGTAAAATGCTAGAATTAAAACATGTATGTTTTACTCTCTCTTTTGTTTTCCTGTACGGTTTCATAATCAAACCATATTAAAACTTTTAAAGACACATAATATTGTGACTTCCATATAATTCACCAACGAACAATTCTTAATACGTTTCAGTATTTGTGTTCTGTTATTCTATTAAGAAAATCCCACTTTCTTTATTAAATATCTGCAGTACAAAAATACAGACTAAATCATTTTGTAAGAAAGTATTAAATATTCTAATTATTATCATTATTTTCATGTTTAACTCTCTACCTCAACATTTAAAATGCTTAAATGTAACTTGTACACACCACACAACATGCACCTGAAGTACATACCTCTAACAGTGCTTACTCCCATCAAATCTTGAAAGTAAATCTAATCAGTTTGCTCAGGGTCTACAGCCTGTTCTCTATTAAGCCAATAAATTTAAAGCTTTCCTCCATATATACGCATTTTTACGCATGTGCGACCAGTGCAGATCAAGATCAGCCTGCACATCCGTGCCATCTGATCAGGATCTGCAATGGTCGCATTTTGGTCAGAAATAAGCTAACGAATCAAACAGCGAACAGTGCGGATCCTGATCAGACAGCACGGATGTGCCGGCTGATCTGGATCTACACTGTTTTCCCTCGCAATAAAGGTGTATTTAAGGAGGAAATGGTTAAGCAAACATCTTTGTAAATTACTGACATAACGAGCCAAATGAACCCTTTACTCCATGGGATATGGCTGTTATCCATAGGGAAAACAGCGTACCATCCTGATCAGATGACATTGATCTGCTGGGAGATCTGGATCTACACTGCTTTTGATTCATTAAACAATTTCTGACCAAGAAGCAACAAGTGCAGATTTCAGATCTTACAGCATGGATGTGCTGGCTACACTGGTCTCACATACAATAAAACCTGTATACACATGTAAATGGAGTAAAGTGTTCATAGAAATTCAAGATTATTACACCAATTTTGTTTTAATTTATCAAATACTGTAATTATTTTGCAAATAAAATCAATTGCTCAGCACCATAAACTAACTGACCCTGTTAAATGATATATATGTGTACTAATTAAATTTCAACAAACAGGAATCATGTTTAATGCACAAAAGAAATGGATATCAACACAATAATTTAATAAATCAGGTAATACAAAGGTATTTGAGCCAAGAAAAAAAATTATCCATTTTCTCATAAAAAAGCATTTTGTTATTAACAATATTGACCTTAAAACAAATAAAACTCCTCTCCATTCAACAAAATTGGTGATCAGTACAAAACTTTTGTTGCTCCCTTATCCTTTGTCCCAACAAAAATGAAATTATATCTAAGAGGCCTATTTTGTCAGATGTGACCAATACCACATCATGACCCTGTTGTCATGGTAAAGTATCAGACAAACAATAAATTTTCATGACAGATGAATGGACAGGATGATCCCTATGTATTTCCTGTTCTCTTCAGAATGGCAACAGCAAAACTGCCCTGCATCATGTGATAGCTTCTTTGGAACATTTGATTACAGTTGCTTTTTGAATTACTTGTTCTTGTCTTTCATACAGAATTTACAGTTTAACAAGTGAACAGTAAAGTTTTCAGATCACAATCAACCCTTTACTCCATAGATACACCTTTATTGCATGGGTGAAGTGTAGATCTTCATTGTTTGCTTTTATATTCATGAGGTTATTTCTGACCAGGATGCGGCCAATGAGCCAGCTGATCTGGATCTTATGCCACATATGTTGTAAAGGGTTAAGGTTCAAGCAGGATACTATCAAGCCTAATACATTGCAGAAACATGGTGTAAAGCAAATAATGGTGTTCACCTTAAATTGAGGTTTTACACACCTATTTAACCGTTTGCTCCATTTACATAGGTTTTATCACATGTGCAAACAGTCAGCAAAGATATGCTATCAGGATCTACACTATTCACTTCTTGGTCAGAAAAAAACCTATTGAAGCTTAACGCAAACAGTGTAGATCCCGATCAGACTGCACAGAAGCCCATGGAAAACAGCTGTATCTCACAGAGTAATGGGTTCATTCTTTTCTTGCTACATATTTTATTGCATGAGCAAACATTGTAGATATAGATCGACCAACACATTTCTTCCATCTTATCAGTATCTACACTTTTTGCTTTTAGATTCATTTGGTTTTTTCTGACCAAGATGCAATCAGTGCAGATCCAGATCAGAAGGCACAGATGTGCCAGCTCCAATGCCATGCAGGCTTAAATATGTATTAAAGGGTTAACAGTTAGAATGGACTCGTGAAATGATAAATAGTTAAATATAAACATCTTATCATTACAACAACTGAACAGTACAGCATTGCCATTATCAAACATACTGATGGCTGGTTCATCACAAAATATCAAAATTATACATACATTTCAACATAGAAGTGTGGCAGTTTACAAGCTTAGTGCAATGACAGCAATGTGATAGAAACTATGGATAAGTCAAATAACATTATTAAAGATGCTTACAATACAGTACTCTGGTTTCCTTCTGTCCAACTCTCAATTCCTTAAATTGACAGCTATATGTACCAGTGCATAATATTTGTTAAGACTTATGTTACAATTATTTCTCCTCTATTAAGAACATTCTGCAAGTGTTTTCCTGTCTCCACATATTATCACCGATCACCGATAAAGAAAGCAACAAAAGATAATTTTCAATACATTCAATAGAAGTGTATTAACTTCTCGTTTTTTTTAAATACTTTTTTCTACTGACTTATATTATACACCACATAGTTGTAACACAAACTTGTTGCCAAAGTTGATATTATTTACATAATAATGCCAAACCTTATTTCAAGAAATTATACCACTGCTTCATGTCAGTTAAGTCAAGATTTGCCAAAACTTTATGCTAACAACAGAACAATCATATTACCATAAAAACAGTACACAGGAATATCAGACTTAGTCAAAATATCATTATCATCATGAATAAATAAGCAGCATCTTGGAAATGATAACCCATTTACTCCATGTTTAATAGCAGAGATCTCAGGGGCAGCCAGTGTAGATCCAGATCAGCCAGCACATCTTGTCACAGTGCAAAAATGGTACAAGTACCACAGAAATATGAAGGAGATTTACCGTTATTGCATGAAGGCGACGATCTGTGCCTTTGATCTGGATATACAGAGGTTGCTTTTAGATTCATTAGGTTATTTCTAACCGAAGAGTAAACAGTGTAAATCCAGATGAGATGGCAAAATACTGGCTGCCCATGTGATAAAGGGCGTATATATTGAGTAAAGGTTAAAATGGTTACTAGATTTAAAACCATCAATGTACAACAAGTATGTGACAGTGATTGTTCTAATGAAACAATTGCACAGAAAGAATGGTGGTCATTAAGAAGTTCATACAACATACTGTTTTAAATTATTCAGCCCTCCAGTGAAAGCAATGCAAAATTCAAAACTTATACTACATTCAAGTTCACAGACACAAAATCATGTTCACATGGAAGCTGTAAATAACATTGTTACCCAATAGATTTCTACAGTTGTATTACACTTAGACGACTTTGTTATTAAATGGTTTATTTTTACTGGAATTTGAATCTGCACACTTGCCCTTCCGTGTGATGAGCTAAAATTAAACCCAAACAAAATTAAATGAAAAGTGAACCAAACTTAGGACCACGTATAATTAGTTAACCCTTCCCTTCATAAATAAGCCTTTATGGTGTGAGGGAAACAATGTAGATTCAGATCAGCCAGCACATCAGTGACATCTAAACAGGATCTGCTCTGTTTGCTTTTGATTTATTAGGTTACTTCTGACCAGAAAGCAAACAATGCAGATACTGTGCCCAAGGTTATAAAACTGAGCATGGAAACCAGTCTCAAATCTCAAGCATCTGATTGGCTGAAATGGCGACCAGTCGCCATTTCAGCCAATCAGATCCTTGAGATTTGAGACTGGTTTCCAAACTCAGCTTTATAACCTTCAGCCCAGATCAGAGAGTATGCATGTGAGGGTTGATCTTGATCTTCACTGTTTTCACACGCGGTAAAAGGCATATATATGGAGGAAAGGGTTTAGCACTGATGGTGCACTGTTTGGTACTTACAACAGTCAATAACAAAACAACCTGAACAAAGCATGTACCTACAATAAGTATCGAGATAACAATGTGTTTGTATGATTGACTGTATTGATTCATATGGAGGTAAATGAATGAAATAAGCGGAATTATGATACGCACAATCAAGCAAAGTCTTCTATTATTCTGATGGATTTATCTAATTGTAGTTACCAATGACAAGAAATTCAAATGTGAAGTTGTAATATCAGAAGGTACTAGGATTTATGAGGCTGCAAAGCACCCGAAACACAACAAAGTTTGTTTTATCTTTGTTCTTGGTTATGTGTTGAAAAAACATTTTCTACTTCAAAAAAAAATATCACAAACTGACAAGTAATTCCACACAATATCTTAGTACAACAATAAGCAAGATAACATCTTTAACTGTTTTTTCCTTTTTTTCTAATGTATCAATGTTTTTTGGAAATGTGCTCCATTACATAATTTTCAATGCAAATCAACAGAAAGCTAAAATAAACAAAATACCAAAGTCTTGTAAAATTGGTTATTATAATCACCCCGCTGAAATAGTTTGTGTTGTCATACCAGGAGATTATCATTTAGGATACATTATCAAGCAGCACTTTATTTACCCGTACTCATGATGATTAATTTACAATAATTGCTGCAACTAAATTAATGCATTACTTCTGCAGAAGACTTTAGCACCAAACACAAGACAACTTATACCAAGAACAATGGAAGAATTGAAAGCAAATCGCATTTCTCAACTCAAATAGGCATGAATAACAAAGCCAGTACGGGCATGAGAGCAGAAATGCTTATATGGCTAGTACTAGTTACTCCCTCGTACAAGTGCAAGCACATACAGCTGTTGTACATGAATTTCCCACCCTCTGGGGATTCAGGTTTTGTCTTGTTTCTCCATGCTTGGATAACTGCTGGGACGAACAAATTTATCACCAGATGATCGTCTCTACAAGACAAAATATTTCAGATATCGATACTATTCATTAAGCAAGGAAATAAAGTGACCAATGGTCAGTACGTACAGATTTATCATCATCTTTTAACTATCAAACAAAAATAAATTTTCCACAAAAAAATACTGGAATATAGGTATCATTTCAACAGTCTATTTTATTTACTATAAATGTTCAGTTATAACTCTGTTTCTTTTTTGATAATGTATTTTGATTCCTACAAATGAAACAGAAACATACTGTGATATTAAAATTTTTAAGCATTTAGCATTTCGTGCTAGACAAAATGCGCAAAATTAAACCTCAGCAAAATTAAGCAGTGTAAAAGAGACTCTTACGAGAAGCACAAAACTGTGCAAATTTATTTCCGCACGGAATGTCACACCTAGTGAATGAGCGAGGCAAGGCATTTGTAACTACAAATGTATTTTTTATGGTGGAAGCTGCAACTTTTTATGATTAGTTAGATAACTGTAAAGCTGAAACCTTCTGTCAAGTAGACAGATTCCTCAGGAGACTTTCTGACTAGATAAAAACTCTTAGACACGGTAAAGAATCGGTGACATTCTAATCCTTTCCTCTATGAATAAGTGTGACCAGTGAAGATCCTGATCAGCATGTACATCCTTACATTCATATTCTTCAGTTCACATTTAAGGTTATATCTAGCTAAAAGGAGAACAGTGTAGATTCTGATCAGAATGCATAGAAGATCGGGCTAATCTAAACTGTTCACTTATCGGATATAAGCTGTATCGTATGGAGTAACAAAATGATCACCAGACCAAAATGATCTATGCAGATTGCTGGTTTGACGTACCTGTGGTCCAGGATGGGTCACCTGCATGTGACTGTGTCCAGGGGGTGAGGTACCGTACCCTGGTGGGTGAAATGCTGACCTTGTCGAGGAGTCACCTGTGTTCCTTCTCATAGGACTTGGAGGGCTGAAAATTTGGTGTATTCCTCCCGCTGTAAAATAGTTGAAAAAACATTATGCTAAATGTAACTTCTATCATTGTGACAGCTAGAAGCAATTAGTCTTCAGTTTCTCCTATATCCTACATGTTTGCATTAAAATAAAACACTCAGGACAATAAATATATTAAATAATGTATATCAATAGCTTCATAGTAATACAGTCACCATGCAGTTTATGATACCTGTTGGGTCTTAGTTTTTTACCTGCTAAACTAGAATTTGGTGTTCTGCGGAACACATGTGTTGCCTGCCAGCTAAAAGTTGAAATGTGGTCCTATGTTCATGAACTTCATCGTGTTCATATATATGATAAAAAGATTTAATTCGAGTTGATTGCAATACATGTACTACACTAGAATTTGGTGTTCCACAGAACACACATGTCACCTCAATTGCATTCAAAAGGGGCTTAACTAAAAATGGTGAAATCTGGGTTATCATTCTTTTTTTCACCAATGGCTATTTGCATGCAGATGATATATAATTATATTCCAAGTATTGATACAAATTTATAGGCAACATTAAGTTAATGTTAAAGTTGCAATTGAAAGGGACATAACACAAAAAATATTTAAACAGGACTTTTCATTCTTGTTGCCACTGATGGCATTGTTCATGAAGATGATTATATTCCCAGTATAGAATGAGTAGAACAAGTACTTTTAAGTATATGCCACATTTTTATGTTAAAGGTTCCTTTGAAAGGGGCATAACTAAAAAAAATTGAAACAGGAGTATGATGATGATATATTCCAAGTATGATGTGAATTGGACAAGTACTTTCAATGTTAAAGGCAACATTAAGTTTCATGTTAAAGTTGCATTTGAAAGGGGCATAACTCAAACTAGATGGGTGTTCAGTTGAACACTTGTGTGGCCCTCTGGTGCTATGTCAGAATAAAAATGCAAGTACAAAAAGGGGCATAACTCCATCAAAGAATTTGGCATCATCATGAGAGTGTTGTCATAAGGAATATAATTTGAAAGTTTGATGTAAAAATGTTAAGAAATGACAAAGTTATAGCCAACGTTAAGTTTTTGTGTAAAAATCCAAGTACAAAAAGGGGCATAACTCCATCAAATGTGACCTTGACCTTGAGAATTTGGCATCATCTCGAGCGTGTTGTCATAAGCAATATAATTTGAAAGTTTGATAAAGAAATATTTAGAAATGGCAAAGTTTTAGCCAACCTTAAGTTTTCGTGACGGACCAACGGACCGACAGACGGACGGACTCCATTAAAGAATTAGGCATCATCATGATTGTGTTGTCATAAGCAATATAATTTGAAAGTTTGATGTAAAGATATTAAGAAATGACAAAGTTATAGCGAACGTTTAGTTTTCATGTAAAAATCCAAGTTCAAAAAGGGGCATATCTCCATCAAATGTGACCTTGACCTTGAGAATTTAGCATCATCTCGAGCGTGTTGTCATAAGCAATATAATTTGCAAGTTTGATAAAGAAATATTAAGAAATGGCAAAGTTATAGCAAACGTTAAGTTTTCGTGACGGACCAACGGACCAACAGACAGACAAAGCGGTCCCTATGTATCGCCATTTCTTCGAAAGGGTGACACAAAAATAGTCAAACAGGAGTTATCATTCTTGTTGTTACCGATTTTGTTGTTCATGATGATGATATATTCCAAGTATGAAGTGAATAGAACAAGTACTTTCAAAGTTAAAGGCAACATTAAGTTTCATGTTAAAGTTGCATTTGAAAGGGGCATAACTTAAATAATAGTCAAACAGGAGTTATCATTCTTGTTGTAACCAATGTTGTTGTTCATGATGATGATATATTCCAAGTATGAAGTGAATAGGACAAGTACTTTCAAAGTTATAGGCAACATTAAGTTTCATGTTAAAGCTTGGGGACTACCGGACGCCGCCGGACATTAGAATCCCTATGTGTCTACCTGCTATCGAAGGCGACACAGAAAGCTAGACAGGTGAACATGGGTCACACTCTGGTAGTTGAATACTGGCACATAGTAGCAGGCATCTGACAGAGTTTGGTATCAGAAAAGCTGTTTTCTAATGGTCTAAAACATCACTCAATTCAATAGTCAACCTCTAATTCAGAGACATTTTGGCATGCAAATTCTGCAAAATGGTTGCAGAAAAAAATATCTCAATCCCTTACACCAATAACTGAGCAGGTTTAAAATGTTTTCAATGGAAAACTAGACTGTGTCCTCAGGACACTGATGCCCCCACTGCTGCAACAACATTTGTTACAAAATTTTGTACCAGGTATTAAGAACATGTGGTGATCATGATTAGTAAATGAGGAGTAAGTGCCACAAAATTTAATAACTAACATAAACGAAGGGCCATAACTCTGGTGAAAATTGTTGCAAGACAATGTCCTTTACAACAATCTTCACATCATGTCTAATCATCTGTGCAAGTTTGAAAGAAATCAGCTAAATTGAAAATGTGGAGTTGATGCCACAAAATTTTGTAAGTGAAATAAACAAAGGGCCATAACTGTGGTAAAAATGGCAGCAGGAAAAAATCTTTTCTTTATGATCATCTACCCATCCAGCTTGATAATGTGTGCAAGTTATAAAGAAATCTGTCCAAAAGTAAATGTGGAGTTAATGCCACAAGATATTATTACTGAAAAAAACAATGGGCCATAACTCTGGTAAAAATGGTCGCACGAAAAAATACTTTCTTCACGTTCATCTACACATCCTGCTTCATTATCTGTGCAAGTTTGCAAGAAATCCCCCTAGTAGTTTAGGAGGAGTTGACGCCACAAGATTTAATTACTGAAATTAACAAAGGGCCATAACTCTGGTTAAAATGGTCGCAGGAAAAAATCCTTTCTTCACGATCATCTACACATCCTGCTTGATCATCTGTGCAAGTTTGAAAGAAATCCGCCTTATAGTTTAGGAGGAGTTGACGCAACAAGATTTAACTACTGAAATTAACAAAGGGCCATAACTCTGGTAAAATAGTCGGAGGAAAAAATCCTTTCTTCACGATCATCTACACATCCTGCTTGATCATCTGTGCAAGTTTGAAAGAAATCCGCCTTATAGTTTAGGAGGAGTTGATGCCACAAGATTTGGGGACGTACGGACGGACAGACGGACGAGTGCAACTCTATATGCCTCCCACTTTGTGGGGGCATAAAAACAAACAAGTAAGTGTTAAAGGAATTTAGGATGGCAGTATACCTGAGATGAAACCAACTGTTGGTGAAGTTAGAAGATCTACCTTACCTGGTGACAACGGTCTGGATGAATTTGGTGATACATATGGTATTGGACTGGATACAGTCCTGGGTCGGATGAGGCTCCCACCACCAGTTGAGCAGCTAGGTCCGTACCCAGAGGAGCTGCTCCCACCACTCATGTCATGCTGCTTTGTCATCTCATTGAAATGCCTGCAAATACATGTACATTGAAAATCATTGATCAATTTTTATTTTTTCATTTAATCTATTACTCCAATTAATCTGTTTGAAACAAAGTATTTCCCATCTGCAAAAAGCACTGACGCTAAGCCCCATAATAAACATTTATGTTATGCACAAGTCACAATCATTGCTGAATTATATTATGTAATACAGGGCACCCAGCCTTCTGCCTCTCCCTGTTTACCTTTCATCATCCATCTCCAGACTAGATTCACTCTCAGACAGATGGCGACACAGACTTTCTCGCCTCTCCATCTCCATCTGAAGTTTACGCTGAAGCCGCAAGTTCTCCTGACGAATATGGCGTTCCTCTTGCGCATAGTGTGCCATCTTTTCTTCATCTGAATAAGAGAAACTAAGGTGAAGGTCCAAACTAATACTTTCTTAAATAAACATTCATTCCATACACAGAAATTGATATTCAGGGGCCAGTATCTGTTTTAAAAGATTGACATTAAAGATGTAATCTAGTTATCATGACTACCTTCTGTTTGCATATAGACAAGAAATTATGGTGGACAAATATTCTTAAAGCATTTTGTGTTGTCTAACATTTACTACAAAAATTAAATAAACATCTGCGAAGTCTGATGTTTATTTGTCCTTGTCTTATTCATCAACAGAATAATACTCATGCAAAAATAGCTTTTGGGCAAAAGAATGTCCCTGTGAAATTAAATGCTATCATAGTAAAAGTTAAGTTTTGATCCCTACTTATTACAACTTTGATATGAAAACATGTCAGTTCCTTCTGTTAACCCATGATAATTAAACTGAGATTGGAGACTAGCCTCAAATATCAAGCATTTGATTGGCTGAAATCACTGGTCTCCTGATTTAGTTTACAATCTTGGGTCCTGGTAGCAACCAAACACATAATAACTTGTACACGTACGTTCAATTTGAGCGGAATGTAGCTGGCCTCTAAGCCTGTTCACCTCCCCTCTGAGGCCCTCTATGTGTGTAGAGAGGTTCTCCGCAGTATCACCATTGTTGATATCTCTTGGTGAAGGGGGCTCTGTTACAGGCTGTTCTAACTTCTCTTGTAATAACCTGAATAATTATGATATAAAGTACTGAGGTCCTGGAATTTTATGATTTCTGCTTTCACAGTTTCAATTTTCAACAGTGTTCAAATAGATATGAGAAATGAATATGTAAATGTTATGCATGTCATTGTGATACAATTATCCAAGATAGAACAGTACACTCAAAATAGATTTAATAAGTCATAAAGAACATAATTATATATGTTAAATACTAACATGTAGCACACTTTCTGAGTTAAGTATTAAACAGTACATTTTGTATCAAATTAAATAAGAATACTGGTAAATTATGATATTTTTCACATATTTGCAATAATATTTTAAAATTGTCTTGCACCCTCTCAAAAAACTTCATTTTTGAGATTGGTTTTATTTTTCCCGTTAAATCTATCAGCTCTGAGCATGGCTTCAATGAATGCCACTTCCAAACTGTGCACTGTGTAAAAAGTTTTAATCAATGTCAACATGTGTTTTGCTACAAGTTGTTGAAGAAAAGTGTGCAGCCATCTGCAGCTTCGTCCACTGAATGCTTCAAGACACCCTCTACAAATCCTTCCTTGTAAGAATTGAGAGAATTTTGAGTTCAACTGCAAGAACTGTTACTTCTTTAGAATAATAATTGTGTCTATCAGAACATGACAAAGTGTTTTAGTTATTTACACACCATAAAAAACCCCAAACATTTATCAAAACTGAACAAAATATACCAATTTAATCCTAAAACAAATGCTTTACAGTATGTTTGCTGGAAATTATCAAGTGATGAGCTGGTCAGTGTACCTTTTTTCTGCCTCGAGTTTGTCCATGCGTTTCCAGAGTCGGTTCACCAAGGACTCCTGCTCCTGCTCCAGGGCGTTCTCTAGCTCTATCTTCTCACGACGTAGCTACAAAATACACTCTGCATTATAAGTCTAATTCAAAATGGAAAACTCATATAATCTTTGACTATTAGCCTGCTATAAACAAGTCATGGTCTCACAATTCTGTCAAACTGAGGCAGTTGTTGCATTGTTAATAGGGATGATTTGCAGAAATGTATTGGCTTAATCAAATTGTGAAGCTAAGTGCAGGCTGATCTGAGTCATGGTTACAAATGTGACAATTGTTTTGCTTAGTGTTTAAAGATTTACCTACTTGTGGTGTGATTTACAGATTGTATTGTTATTTGAAAAACAATAATTCTCAACTTTTTTCATTATATTTTAACATAACATATTCTTTCAGGACTTCCTTGATCCGGGAGATGACCATTTGACTCTTTCCAAAGTTCCTCATACTGACCCTATAATTTTAGCTAAATGGTCATTTTTCTTTTAATTGGCTATTAATTGGCAGTGCATCCCAAAAATATCAAAATGACCAGTGGATTCAGCAGCTAGTGGAATCAACGTCTTTCAACATGATAATTTTGAAGTATGTCAAAGATTTGAACAGACTGTTTACCGTTCTTTACTATATGTCTTCTCAGTAGTATTACATTTGCTTTTCTCCTTTTTCTTTATGTGTATTTTATATCATTCAGCCAACAGCCAAAGGCATATTTTTGCCAATATTTAACTGTAAACTTTAATTAAATTGAAATTAAGTTTATTTTATTATCTATAACATCGGAAGCATGTATACCTGTTCCAATGTAGCTTGTTTGGAAACTGTATCTCTCTCCAGTTTTTCTATTTTTCTCATCAGTTTGTTCACTTGGTACTCTTGTTCTTTCTCCAATGTAACCTCTAACTCAACTTTCTCCTGCCGCAACTGAAGAAATTATGAAAAGATAAAAACTTATCACAATACTGTCTACAAGGTTGTTCCTTGACTTGGTGGCATTATTTTCAGACTTGAACATTATTAAAAACATCAATAAACATGCTTGTTTCTTCAATCAGGACTCAGCATGGGTTGTTACAAGAGGGAAAATTTTCACCAAATTAAGACCCATCTAATAGGGATTAACTAATAAAATGTTTGGCAGAAGCCACTTCTCCCTAATTTGATTTAGGAATTAGTTTTGGGGGCAGGGAAAAGTGATATGGACCCTTTCTTTAGGATAATATAAATTTGGATCAATTTCTAAAATAAAACTTGCTTGTATATACTAAATTTATAGAAAATTTAAATAAAAATACAGCAAAATTAAAAGGTAATCAAGAATAAATTAATTAAAAGAGACCCATGATTCAGCATTAGTTAATCAATTAACCGTGGTGAAATAAACTTTGCTTTTTATGAATTGAAGCCAGAAGGTGAGATTTGGCACATGAGGGTGAGTTTTTCACCTGAATCATAATGATTCAAGATCTCTGTGCAAGTTACCTAGGTTTTAATTCCTTACCAACCATAGAGGAAAGAAGTTGAAGTCATTTGATTAACTACATTTATATTTTTCCAAAGAGACTATGTCCCTTTTGCAGGTCATATATATTTCAATAAAATCTCCATATAAAACATTTGTGTAGTAACATAAATCAGTCTATTTTTTCATATCTTACCTGCATGAGTTTTCTGGAGAGGTCATTTGTAAGAAATTCTTCTTCTTGTTCATAGTTCATAGCAAGAGATTCTTTCTCTTTTTTTAGAAGCTGGATCTTCTTCAGTAATGTGTTACTGATAAACTCCTCCTCCTGCTCAGCTCTAGCTTGCTGTAATGTACAAGGTTTCTAGTTATAAACTGTAAACCTATATATTGGTATGTTACCACTTGAATTCCTCACACTGGTCTTATTCAACCAACTGAAGTCCGGCACGTAAAGGTTTAAATGATAATAGAGTAAAACTAACAGGTCAAAGTGTATGAAGTGCTGCACTGTCAGTGCAAGCGTAAAAAAGCTGTAAATAGGACTATAAAAAGTGTTTGGTCAGTTGATGTCTGAAGGAATCAACTGACCTGGCTAATTGAATAGCAAGAGAATGTCGTTTAACACTGTTATTTAGGTTATATCATGTGTGGAAAGAAATACAGCTAAAGGTAGAGGGTTCTGGAGTGTGGAATCTAGAAAGTAGTGTGCACATCAGGTTGATATGGATACGAGGCAGTGTTCTGTTTGTTAATAATTTTGTAAAGCAATTAAAGTCTGGCTTCTCTTTTACATTCTTGAAGTTGAGTAGTGAAGTTCAGGCTAAATATGTCACAAATGTTGTTGATTGAACCCAACCGATTCTTGAATTTGATAATATTGAATTTCACTTTCCAGGCAAACTTCCTGCAAAATACATGTGCATGGTGTAGTTGAACTTTCTGGCTTCTTTTTCTGTTTATAGAAATGACTTGGCATTTGTCAAAGTGAAAATTCATTTCCCATTTCTCCTCCCAAACTGCATGCTTATCAGGGTCCTTTCTTTTTTTCCAAAAAACTTACAAATCATTTTAATAAATTATATATCTAGCATGTATTGAATAACACAAAGAACATTTTAAGACTATATAAGGATATGACTATCTGGTATCATTGTGGTGACTCATTCACATCTCAGTAGTGAAGCACGTGTGCCTTTGTTTACGATAATTTTAAAGCGAATAAATCGTATACTGAAACCGATAAACACTATATTTATTTAGTTTCCTCATAAAGAAACTTTGAAAAGACCTAAAAGAATCTGCTAGAATTGCTGTCAACAAGTATCATGCAGAGAAATATTGAATAAACATCTCTTACGATATTCACGCTCGCCCGTTTCAGTTCTTGTTTCTCCTCGGCTAGTTGCTTGCATTTCAATTTGAATGTCTCCAATTCTACTTTCAATACTCTATTCTCTTGTTGCAAAGACTCTACTCTCTTTTTTAGTTGTTCAATTTGGTATGTAGCTGATGTTTTCGAAATGGGACCGCCATCAATTGAGCTAGTATCGCTCTCCAACTCGCTCGCACTGTCCGCCATTGTTTACACAGGCCGACTTTGTTATGCTAAAATCTTCGAACTTTATTATTTGATTTAAATTTCACTATATTTCTTTAAAAATTGTAAAAACATATATTTTCTAAAAATAAAAATAAAATATTGTGAATCTCATTTTAATAGCTGAACAACTTGTATTTGAGTAAATTCGTATAAGCGACTAAAGTTCAAAGTGCAAAGGTCAAGGTTGATGACCCTGGCTTGTCGCGACAGCATCTATATTCCTCAGTTCTCTGATCAAATAAAAGGGAAATTAACATCATGGCAGACACAGATGTACAAGAAAATGTAAATTCATACGTCTCATTAACCTTTTTCAAAGTTTGGACAGATGACATTAAGAAATGGATGATTGCTGCCCAGCGTAATTATGTGCCACGTTCAATGCAGTTTGCATAGTGTTGTATGATATTCGGATATGCACATTTCGAATCGTTTTTAAACGGAATGCTTAGTTTTTTAAAGTAAATATTTGTAGCAGCAATATGAAGTTGTGCAAATGTTAACTTATGTTATTTTATGCACATTGTTAGGTCACTTCTGGATTGACTGATTAGCCTCTAGAGGAGCCCTAGCATCTAGATCTTATTCCTTAATCCCCTTGCATGGCCATCATATTCAGTGAATGAAGAAGAAGAAAATTTGCTTAAGCCTGTTTTGTCCAGCATGACAGTTTTGTTGTCATCGTCAGCAGACAAATATTTGGAGAACTGCTTTATCTGTTAATGATACACAACCTTCTGTTGTTTTTTCAACACCTCTCAGTCCCAACTTTTTAATCATCTTAAAATACAACAAGTTTGAAAGTTTGTTTAAACTGTTTGAGTCTAAGTCTTAAACTGTTTATATAAGAAATATTTCAAAGAATGAACTTTGATTCATTAACAGTCATGAGTGACTTTAAAGCCTTATAGTTTGTTATTTCAATTCAGAATTCAATTGTCCTTCAGCTGTGGCAGTGTCTGGTAGTCCCCAAGTTTAACCTGAAACTTTCTTACATGAACAAAGTTTTCTCTGACAACAAGAACAAACAATACTATCACTAACAACAAGGATAATAACTCCTGATTGACTATGTTTTGTGTTATGCCACTTTCAAATTGCTTGAATTTAAAACTAAACCTTAATGTTGCCTATTGAAAATTTCTCATCCTCTGCATGATACTGGGAATATATCATCTGCATGAACAAAGCCATTTCTGACAACAAGAAGGATAACTCAAGATTGATTATTTTTAGTTATGTCCCTTTCAAATGACTTTACCTGAAATTTTTATATTGCTTGAACTTTGTTTAATACTATGAATAGTATATATAGACATTATAAAATAGGAATGCAACAATCAAATGAAAAT
>JAZAYU010000655.1:0-64900 GCA_038501625.1 Corbicula japonica | reverse complement strand
TATAGCCTTGAATGATAATCATGATTTAGCAATTAAATGTTTAAGCCCTAAATTGATGTAATAGACTTACCTTTCAATTAACCGTTTCCTCCATACATACACATTTTTACGCATGTGCGACAAGTGTAAATCAAGATCAGCCGGCACATCTGTGATCAGGATCTGCACTGGTTGCATTTTGGTCAGAAATAACCTAACAAATCAAAAAGCGAACAGTGCAGATCCTGATCAGATGGCACGGATGTGCTGGCTGATCTTGATCTACACTGTTTCAGTTTGCCCATGCAATAAGGGTGTATCTATGGAGGAATGGGTTAAATAAGGTCAGTCCATTCATTGTATTTAGGTGTTTGTTTTTTTACAAAAATTGTAAACCAAATTTATTGACTGAATAATTAACAGTGTAGAATGTGATCAGACTGAGCTGATGTGAAGGCTGATCCGGGTCTACACTGGTCACAAATGTATCAAATGCTGCGCAATACTTAAAGAATATAACTTTATTCATTTTGGATGCAGATATCTCCCTTTTTTGGTCTTGAATTACCAGATTTGTTACTTCTGTTGTATTTAACCCTTTTCCTCCATATATACTTCTTTTTACGCATGTGCAACCAGTGTAGATTCAGATCAGCCGGCACATCCATGCCGTCTTATCAGGATCTGCACTGGTTGCATTTTGGTAAGAAATAACCTAACGACTCATAAAGTGAACAGTGCAGATCCTGATCAGACGGCATGGATGTGCGGGCTGATCTGGAACTACACTGTTGGCCCACACAATAAAGGTGTGTCTATGGAGGAAAGGTTTAAAAGTGGAGGGAGATATAATAATGCCCTCCTTGTGTCAGTCTGATTGGCTGATACACTTTTTTGTCTAGAGCATCTCTCCAAAACTAATAAAGGTAATTAAGAGAAACTACACATTACATGTTCAGATATTCCTCTTCAAGAACTGACAACAATTCTATCCACTGTATGAGCCAGGGACCAATATAATTTAAATACAGGCAATTGCCGTTTTCCACGGTTTCCAGCATATACATATGTATAACTAACAAAATTAATTTAATTATCAATGTTTTACTTCCAGTGTTGGTACATGATAATATCTTTCCTTTTGCTTGCAGGTTTGTATGTGAGACAGTTTGTATGCTGCTGGCAGCCATGTTTGGTTTCCCCCTTGGTGTAATACAGTTTGTGTTCATCTATCATCCATTACATGATACATACGGCATACACACAGAGGTGTGTGTAATGCTGCTTGTTGTTGTGTATGGCCTCATCATATGGCTAGGGGACCGGTCTGTGGACAGAAGTTCTGTACATCATAGCAGAAGTGAGTACTGCTTGCCTACTGCTAGTTGTTGCTATTATTTCCGCAGTATTTATGGTTATGCTTTTATAGAACAGTGCTAGTGTTATAGAACAGTGCTAGTGTTATTGAACAGTGCTACTGGTATACACTTACATCTGAGGGTGGCTTGGCATTCAAGGGGTAAAGTTTGTCTTGTTTTGAGCATGAGCTTCCTAATCTTCTTATCACTCATATGATATTCACACATGTTGCAACAATATCAGAGTATATTCTTATGGGTGTATGTAATATGGTATAAAGGTTAATGATACAAGTTTATGCCCACTATTTCTAAGCTCTTGGATGGAACATTTGGCCTATTTACATATAATACACTCTAAATGCAGACTTTCTGGTAATAATTAACATCTGTTTGAATACGGTTTAATACATGTGAATGCAAACATGCTATGCACATAATTATACCCAGCTGTTGCTGATCTTTGTTACAGAGTGGTTTTTAGATGAGATAATGACTGAGGTTATCCTGCATTACACATACTTCATTTACCTGGTATTTACCTCCAAACCGGAGAACAATGTTGTTGTTGGACTCCATGAACCAGTTGGTCCTTGTAATGAAACTGAACCTGTTCAGACACCATTTGGACATGTAAGTATTGTGCACAAACCATTTTAGGCAGAATCTCTTGTTAACTCTTTACTCCATGGATACTGCTTGTAACCCATGTCTGACCTATATAGATCCAGGGCCCAAGATCATAAAACTAAAGCTGGACATCAGACTCAAATCTCAAGCATTTGATTGGCTGAAATGGCAACTGGTCACCATGTCAGCCAATCAGATGCTAGAAATTTGAGTCTAGCCTCCAATCTCAGTTTTAAGATCTTGGGCCCAGATCAACCTGCTCTGAAGGTTATAAAACTAAGCATGGAAACCAGTCTCAAATCTCAAGGATCTGATTGGCTGAAATGGTGACTGGTTGCCATTTCAGCCAATCAGATGCTTGAGATTTGAGACTGGTTTCCATGCTCAGTTTTATAACCTTGGGCACAGCACATCCGTGCAATCCACATCTGTGTAGGCTGATCAGGATCTACACTCCTGGCTTCAGAGTCAGAAGTATCCTAATAATTATAAAGCCAACAGTGTAGATCCTGATCAGTCTGTATGTGTGATTTTGGTGCACTATAGTATCTGGTTTAAAACCCTCCTTTTCCTGCATCATGTACATGATTTTGAAAGAAAATCACATGAAATTGATTCAAAAATGTAACATCAGTGTCATACACTCATACTTGAACTTCTTTTCAAAAGGTTTCAATTTGGAATAGAATTCACTCTAAGGTACCAAGGTGAAGAAAACTTTAAAAAAAAATCATTTAAGAGCAAAAAAAACGGATTTTTAATGAAATTTTCACTTTACTATGTAGACTTCACACATGTAGAAAAAACCTTGAAAAAAATATAATGTTTTCTCACTAAGCTCCCTTGAATAGTAGGTGAGAGTTTGGTTTTTAGAATTTAGGAAGATGTTAATCTTTATCTCTTTAGGTGTTATCAAAACGAAAATACCTGTGCCTGGTAGATTATGATGAAAAGGTGTATGATTTTCACTGTGTCAGTGACCTGCCAGAAGCCGGCTCACGTTGGTACACTATCTGCGGTACACCGTACGAGAACCACATGGAATACATCGTCATCATCTGCGGTGTGTGCTTTCTCGGACTTGCCTGGTGCCTTAATCTGCTCCTGTCTGGACCGTTGCCGGGGCGACCTCACCACCAGAAGATTCACATTAAGCATGACTAGGGCCCAGGATCATTAAACTGAAACAGGAGACCAGTCTCAAATCTCAAACATCTGATTGGCTGAAATGACCATGACAATCTAGACGATCTAAAGATTACTACAGAGAAAAAGAATCAAGTGCCAAATTTGTGGATTTCTGCCTGGCTGCTGTTTTTAAAAGCTTTAAAAAATAAAGAAAAACATTAAAGATATGTTTCTTTCACTATGTGAAGCTTTGCTATGATTTTGCCGCCACACTTGTGATATTTATTCTCATTGTTTTATGTTATCTGTTGTTGTGTATGCCCTTCTAGGAGTGTATTTATTGTTTATTAGCTGTGATTTGACTGTGTATCTCAGAGGACATGTCTTCACATGCAATCTTCCCATCAGCCAGATAATGTTAGTCTGGGATACCAGTAATTAAACTTTGGTCCATTAACACCTAACTTGCTGTGTTTCAGTAATTAATACCAGTATGTTATTCTCAGGGAATACAGCAGTAATTATGAAATAAATATACCTTTTGCATGATATGGTCATTGACTAGAAACCAGCATTAATTGATTCACAATCACATGTATAATTACATGTATGAGTAAGGAAATTCTCTCCTTTGCCAGTTGTTTATGGTGTCAGTGATTACTTTTCCTTGAGATAAAACAGCCTTATTATCTCGTATTATTTCCATTATAAAATCCACTTAGAATGTCCAAATTATCAAAAAAAAAAACATGTGAATTTGCTATAAAATTATTAACAAGAATTTTAGATGACTGAAATATTTCATTCCTTGTGGAAACTTCTGCCCATCCAACCTTTTCATTATGTAGTTGTTCTCAGTTAATTCTATATATTTCTGCTTTTATTAAATGACTACTACAGGCCTTTTGTGATAAATATATCATTTTAATAAATTCATGTCTGTATGTTGTTTAATACAGTGATTAGCTCCAGTAGGTGCTATTCTTTTACTTGTTGCTTTAACAGGTATTTGTTAATGACCATAAAAATAAACATTTTTAACTGAGTTTAAAATCACTTAACTTTTTTTTCCCCTTTATCACATGGGCATCGAATCTAGAGTGGATCAAGACCAGCCAGCACCTCCATGCTGTCTGATCTGGATCTACTGTGTTTGCTTTTTAGAAAAAAACTAATGAACATTAAAGATCCTGATCAGATTAAGAGAGCATGGATGTAGATCTACACTGATGACCCAATTAGCTGATCTGGATTTACACTGGTCACCCATCTAATAAAAGGCATATCCAGGGAGTAAATATCTCTATAGTTGATCATTAGTCTTTTTTCCTACAATATTGTTTCTCACAGGCCGACTACATAATGTACTGCAATGCTGAGATACTTAAACTCTTGATTTGAACGTCCAAATCCAAACAATAAACTCTTAAGAATGTGTGTGACGGATATGTGTTGAACATTTAACTTCCAACAACATGACATGTAGCCTGCATCTGTTTTTTTTGTGACTATTACTTATTACAAAGCATTATCTTAATTTCTATAGACATTTGATATGTATCTTGCAGCAACGATTTGCTAGGTGATCTGGATCTACACTGTTTGCCAATTGAAAACAGCCATATCCTAAGGGTGAGGGTTAAAAAGGCACGGCAATGACGTTGGTGTCCTCACAAGTGGTTACAATTTTAGGGCAGTGGCATGTGTCGGAAACTACTCTAGTTATTTAATAAAAGTTTTCTTCACATTTTCCTTACATTGAATTACTTGCCCAAGTTTCATCAGTCTGTCTTAATTTAGCCACAAATGAGGCCGTTTTACACTTTGCAATTTGAAATTGGAAGCCTTTAGCCTATACAATATATGAAATCCTTAAGAATATAAACTAAGTTTTAAATAATCTTATTTATTATCCACAGTAAATATAGTTCAGAAGATTTGTGAACATTTGTGTGTGTGTTTCGGGAAGAAATCATGATATGTTGTATTTAGGGACGCAAAAATAGTTATTTTTGAGAAAAATAAGGGTGTCCCAATACTTAGAGTGATAACGGTACTTATCCATTTCTGGGTATGCTGAATCTGAAACTAAGCAGACGGAAGCTCAAAAATCAGGCCTTCAGGTTGTATCTTAGGCCCTATATGCGTATGAAATAAACATGCCTCCTAAGTAACTGTATAAATCAGTGTTAAGTTATAACTAAGTATTAAAAACTGAGGCCGATATCGTAGATCTCTATCGTAAATGCACAATAATTGTTCTTTCCTACAAACAATTTAACAAACACCCAAAACATCTAACAATTTTACTTGTGTAGTGAGCTGCTTCGATAGATATTTGCTTAAACATAAATATACAGAAGAGGTCCTTATTCTTACTTACTGATCATAAAAAAGGGAGGTTAATCATTGGTTACCTACGCTTTTTTGGGCTACGTTATGAAACCTGCGTTCGAGTCTCCCTGGGAATTATTTTTCTCCTGGTTGGTGTGCCGCCTTCATCGAGGAACGGTGCCCAAGAATATCGAACTTGTACAGACACTGACGTATCGGGGTACGACTTCAGAGTTGGTCGAGTGGAGCCTCGGAGATTCATTTCTTGTGCCATAAGAAATTCAAGTTGGGCCAGAGGAAGTTGTCGAACCCGAAACCTTTCAATCTCTAGCAAATGCTCTACAACCGGACAAACGTGCCCCGAGAATTTCAAACAGTGCACATTCAGACTCCACGGATGCGAAGCCCCATTTTGTAATTATACATCACAATTAAAGTTCAGAGTATCCCTACCCTAGTGGTCATATTTGTTGACTGATCAAATTTGTTTAGTAGTGGTCAAACAAACATTATCTTGCAAAATTGTTTTGTATTTTTATGAACCTTTAAAAAACAATCTGTTCACTCCCTTGGCGGCAATGATTTGAAGGTTAAAGTATGTTTTAGCTATTTTTTAAGAGTCGCAGAACGTCATGTCTGCAAATGTTTTCGAAAATCGGACTAGACATTGCAAGAACAAGATTTTAAACGTTTTTATATGAATGGTCAAAAAAAATAAGCACATATAGTAATCTGATAAAATGTGGTGCACCTCTGAGTATTATTTTGTTGGTTTTTTTTTACAATCAGCAGTTCAAAGTATGCTGCCAATAAATATTATGATTTTATAGATAAACTTGGGTCTACACATTTTCAAATGATTGAAAGAAAGCATGATATTTGTTTATATTTTCGAAGTTAAAACTGCGTATCTTGGATCAAATATTCGTTAACTAGGTCAAATTATAAGCTAACATTGTTACTAAACAAGAATTCACTTTTTTTTTCTAGTTACCACGAAACTTGGTAAAAAATCTAGGCAGGTCACTATGCCTAAATGTAAGGAAATCTATGTTAAAATTATTTTGAAGGCATTGTCTGTCTGATTTCCAAATAAACTGATGAGGATGTCTAGATTTATGTTTCATTTGAATATCTCATACTTAATCCAAAGCTTTAAACAGTCGCACATTTCTTGGGTTTCTCGTTAAGCTCACGGTTTCTAAAAGAAAAAATTCAGCACATCACAGACAGTGAAACTTTTCTTAACTTACTGGTTAATTCTGTCATACATTCTTATCAGCATTCACATTGGCGTTCTGCACTTTATCTTTGCAATCAAAATATTTTACCAAACGTCATCAAATGTGGCAAGTAGATAGATACAGGACATTTTAAGGATATGCCAGTTGTTCAGTAGAATTTGCGTTGAAGGTTTCATTCAGTTGATAAATAACTTTATTATTATAAATGTGATCGATGTTGAACTGAAACAAATGTTCCCAATTATGAACTACTTTATTTCAATAAGATCTTATTACTCTTCAAAAACACTTTCACACTTTGCCCCTTTTAGGTCTTGGGGTTTTCTTAAAAGTGCTTGCTAGGTTGGCCGATACCTGAAGTATTACTCAGTACATGGAATGGAACTTAATAAGTGTCGGAATAAAAGCAACAATGACGCCATTCAATACAAATATTTTCCTGTCTACATTCATTGTAAAAATTTGAAAGATTAGAATACAAGAAATATTCGTTGAAATGTAAATTCCAGTTTTCTTTGCAAAACTTCCTAAAAAGTTAAATATGCGTATCAGGAATTGCCAAACCCATGCTTATGGTTTTGTATTTATATTTGCTCTATCTCAATAATAATAATAATAATAATAATAATAATAATAATAATAATAATTGTGTTGAAACTTTAAAATTAAAAACAAGTTATTTGGTGATAAATGTCCGCTTTAGGAATGGAAAAAGTGAGTCTGAAGATAAAACATATGCAGATAATAAGAACATTGTGGATAGCAACCGTTTAATATTACTCAAATTTAAACATAGTTCACATTAAAACTCGTATTCCATAAAGTTTTGTACCGATTTTCGACAGCAGTGTAATGAATAGAATTTCTTTGATTTTGTCTGGACGCTGTTAGTACTTTACTGTGGTTATCCCTGTAAATGTATTTGTTACAATTACAATTGTGTTCGAAATCACAAAAATCAGTTAACATAAACAGCAATCGCGATTAGAGTTGATAGATTGTTGTAGGTTCCTTCATCAGACTAGAGATGTTATCACGAATTTAATATATAAATACATGTTTATCAGTATAAGATGAGCTACCATCATGTTTGCAGTTGATCAGTTAGATGTCTGTTTTTTTTTTTCACAGATCTTTTTCTTTTTAGCTTCTCGATGGCTTCCCAAGATCTGTACCAGTTTTTTCGCAAACCCCAGGATTTGGCCCATAGAAATATTGTTCTGTGCACATCGTTGTCTACATGTTCATCTTGCATCAAATTATAGCCATGTTCTTCAGACATATCCATGTGATTAACATCCGCTTCCGCTGCAAGCAGTCCTGTGACATAGACGTCATCAAGCCACAGAAATGGCGCTGATTTTGTCGCTTCCAGAAGCTTTATCAACACATCATATGAAATAATGTACGCAAACCTCTCGCAATATGGCGGATATACTGAGTATGGATAATCGTTCATGGTAACAAACAGTTCATCTGCAGGATTTCTTGAAGGTCCGTGCTTGTAGAAAGTTGAACAATACAAAAAGTTTGTCTTGTTTTGCTCCAGCAGAAAGTCGATGAGATGAAATGGGTCAACCATCGTATCATCATTCGTGTTCAAAATAAACTCTGCTTTGTTACAAAACGTTTTCGCCCAAGATAGTCCCATTATACTTTTGTAAGTTTGGTTTTTAACATGTTCAATAAAGCCTCCTTGCAAGATATCGCCATGTTTGACACTTTCCTGCATCAGTTTCTTTTGTAAATCAGACGAATCATTCACATGTTTGTGTTTGCCCATGATAAACACAGGTACAATGTGTGCCCCATTGTGGTGTTTCACTGCTGCCCACGTTGTGCGAATGTCTTGTCTTTGGAGGATTCTATCTGGAGTTGTTTTAATAAGGATTAACAGGAAAGTGCTATCATTGCACAACTGCTTGTTGTTGATATTGTACGAAAAGGTCTGGTCGTTTACAACGACATTTTGTTGCTCCGAAGAATACTCGTTTTCGTTGTTGATATCCGTTTTTTCTGAAGAAATGTGGTTCAAGTGAGGAACGGCTCCTGAATTACTGTTTTGTAAAACGTTGAAGACAACGTACAGCATCAGTAAAACACGGATTCTCATCCTGAAATAGAAAATAATAAGTTAATTTTTTTTAAAGAAGTATAGACCTGAAATATAAAGTTTTTCAACATTTTTTTCAGTATTTTTTATCAATTTTGATTATAGAATACCGATTTCCAAATATTAGGTTGAATTATGTAAATAAAATAACTTACCTTGTTTTACACAGTTCTTGTTCTAGATATTTGTTAATACAAATTATTTTTGTTCAACAGGTAAGATATGAATTAAGTCTCAATCAAATATAAAGAATCTGAACGTTGCCCTCCTTTATAGCATAAATGAAAGATAACAACTTAATTATTTATATGTCTACAAATCTAAATCAAAAACATAGAGCGATACTGAAAACGAATCCTTTGTGTTTCGTAGCCTCACGCTATCGTTACAGCACGCCAAATCCCTATAGTGGAATCTTTGAGAACTCATAAATATCTCAGTTTGGCTCCCTATGGGAAACATAAAGCAATAATCCAAAAGGAATATGTTTTAACACGAAAGGCTTTATTCCTTAATCAGTGGTTATTATCTCGTTTTTGTCTATGATTTCACAAATGCAATAAATAATATATTATTTTGGAACGTATAACAAGGTAACTTTAGCCAAATTAGTTCCATCGAAATTGTCTTATCTTCGCATTGCAATTGACCTATACATTTGTATTTTATAGCATGTTAAGAAAATGAAATTAAAGTTACCAAGTTTTATTGAAGAAGGTGAATGTGCTTAAGTTGATGCAACAATTCAACTTGCGCATGTATGTCCTGAGAACTTTGGGGAGGGTGGTGGGGCGGGGGTGTAAGTTCTTTGCACACCATAATCTGCTTCGATATCCCAGTGACATATATGGGTACCTCTATTCCATTATTATATTAAAATTTAGTTGGAAGATACTACTTTGATTGGTTGATAATATATTAAACCAGCGTAAACTGGGATATACCATTTTAGCTAAACACCATAAACCAGAATCCTTTAAGAATAATGCATTTTTAGGTCACAATTTAGGTTGTGAATATTATGCAAAGACCCTGTTCTTTATTTGTAGCTATACCGCAAAAGAAGTTGTTATATTGAAGAGTAACTCGCCCGGTTCTCATATTCCATTTTGTTTTGCCATCATTTGTCTAGAAACAACAAGCCCCTAGTCACGGTTTTCACATCTTGTCTGACCAAATGTCTGACACTTTTTTTCAACTTTCGGGAAGTCTGCACTAGTGACCGTCTGTTTTCAAAGATATCCCGGAGTTTGGGATCCAACTAGTCTCAATAATTCGACTGCAAGCACAGACCCATTATCATACGGACTTTTTACGTTGTCTGTCCTTTGCGAAGGACGAAGATCGCATATATAGAAAAGTCCCTGTTGCGCACAAATAGTTGTGCTAGGGATCTAACATGTGTATAGCTGTTGATCTATTTGAGAGTAGGATATATCCGAATAGACAATGCTCCTCGAGCCTTTCCGCTTATTACAATCTTCGTATCTTTGTTTGTGATATGGTTTGTTTAAATAGATTCAATAGTACTTATGACAAACATTTTATGGTACGCATGCGCACATTTTCTTTTCTGTTCTTGTTTCGATGAAAACAGATAAAAGGTTTTTATTTATTTTCTTTTTGACTGTAAAAATGTATTTATTGTATGATTGCTCGAACAATTTTATTATTTTCGTTATCTGTTCAAAATTTATTTAACGCATTTTTATTTATTTTAGCAGCATAGGAAATGGGAAGAAAAAAGAAGAACAAACGAAAGAACAAAGGCAATGGTAAGTATATGTTTTAATCAAATAAATCAAATAATACGACTATCTTACATGTAGTTTACAGAGAGCGGGTTTCCAAGGGTTACCCAGGCTTTTCATTATATTGACGGTACTTCATATAAACTATTTGACCTAAATATTTGAGGAAGTTTAAACCTTTACATTCAAAGTATAAATCGATTTCATGCTCAGTTCGACATATTTTCTTTGACGTGTTAATAAAAAGTGAATAAGGCACACTAAATAAAAAATATATTTGAGTTGCTCTTACAGTTCCACGTTTAACACTGATAATAAAACAAGGCGGGATCCCAACGGAAATTTATACCACCCTAAATATGAGCACAAACGATATCTCAATTTGCACCAAACGAGACAAACTTTAAACACAAAGTCATGGTCAAAATCATTACAACAGTTCGGGTAGGCCTACATGTACCTCTTCCAGAATTTAAACACAACATAACTTTTATGGCATAAAATAGCATGAAGCTAATTTATAGCCACATAATACATTTAGATGTATGATAGCACATGCAAAAAGCAAAATCATTATCGAAATAGAAAGTACATTTAAACATATACCCGACATCTTTAAAATTATAATATGAATACGATATTTACACGATCTATCACGATATTATACACTTTCTTCGCTCTGTTCGGCGACTTGAAATAAAAGAGAATAACAGAATTTCTGAAAAGAAATGTACTGAAAGATTTTTACATTAATTACATTGTTACAAACAGTTTTCACTCTGTTAGTCTTTTACATGTTTCAATATTTGTTGATGTTTGTACCAACGATTCCATTTTAATTCGATATGATTTGTATGGTTTAAGTACATTCTAGAGAATTTTAATAATGTAAAAGTTTAGGTATAAAAATTATAGGGTAAACAGGATCGCTGGATCCTTAATTAATTTTTGGGTTTTACATGTCTG
This sequence comes from Corbicula japonica, assembly GCA_038501625.1. Classification (NCBI taxonomy): domain Eukaryota; kingdom Metazoa; phylum Mollusca; class Bivalvia; order Venerida; family Cyrenidae; genus Corbicula; species Corbicula japonica. The sequence goes on along the minus strand of JAZAYU010000655.1, from coordinate 53,397 downwards.
TACGAACTTAGTATATCTTCAATTCAATCAGTAACAATAAATATTGATAATTGCAGAGAATGATATCCTAAAGCATTCGCCTAGTGAGAAGTCCGAAACCACTCACTTTGAAGATTTTACAGACAGTAAAAATTCTTTTAGAAGAAACGAAGGAAATGAAGCACAAAAATTGGAATCAGCAAGTTGTTGTGGGCCTTGTGGTAATAATAATGATTCCGACAGCAATAGTGGTAGAGTTGCTAGCCTGGACATAGCCTGTGGCGGTACTTGTGTAGAAGAATTTGGATATGGAACGTCAAATACGCACATATTTACACTTGAATCGGGAAATGAAGAAGAGTCGCAATGTCAGACCGACGAGACAGACAATTGTTCTTCAGATGATTATTCACAGGAATATTCATCTGGCATTTCCTCTCGTAAGAATATTGCTTATAACATATAGGATCTATTACCGTAAATGTACTTCATTTTCAGTTATAGACGTATGATTTGACTTTCAGGGGACATATAGAACAGTTTTAACTGAAATAGATGAACAAGAAAATTGAGAAAAATACTAGTTTTGGGCAACTCGACGTATCATTTAACGCTGCCGAAATCAAATCAAATGAATAATTAAGACTGGATAAATACGTTAATTGTGCTGGTCCGGTATAAATTGTACATGTAGATGCATAGTTTAAGACTTGTTCAATTATACGTAACCAATTAAAGTGGATTTTTTTCAATTATCAGGAATGCACACCATACAAGGTGTGTGAATTTGGCTATGACATCGAAGATCGAAATTCAATATCGAGCTGAATATCGAGCCAGCTTTGAGATCGAAATTCAGATAAAAGTGAATTTCGAGCTGGGATGAATATCGAGCCAGCTCTGACATCGATATTAAAACAAAACCCTGCGAATATCGAGCTGGGGTGAATATTGAGCCAGCTCTGAGATCGAAATTCAGATAAAAAGGAATTTCGAGCTGGGATGAATATCGAGCCAGCTCTGATCGATATTCAGATATTCTGTTGAGTAAATTAAAGTACATAGTTCAGGTGTCACTTATGCATTTATAGGGCAAAACTTGTTGTCAACTTTTATTCAAACTGGTTATTTAAACTTATTTTCTGGACTAAGCAAGTTAAGAGGTAATAGTCATTAGTGATTCAAAATAGACCATGTTTGGTGATCCGGAATATAGGTCATAAGTTATTGTAAATAGTGTGATGAAAGTATACTTTACTATGATGCAGGAGCTGAGAAATCAAAACAAGTTGGTAAATCAAGTTGGTAAAATTAATTGTTTCTGCGGCAGAAATTGACATTTCATTTTGTTGGAGAAATTTAGTTGAAAAAGGTTGGGATGCCAACTACTTGTATATTTTCTTCTGCACACGATGAATCAAAATTCCTTTATTTGAGAAAGGTCCGGCCGTGCAGTGATTTATTGCTTTGGTCGAATTAGTAAAAATGTGGCCGAGTTGACCGTTTGTTTGATTTTTTTTTCAGGAGATGTTAATAGCTTGAAATTTGTGTTAAGCAACGCTAAAAGTAACAATCTTACCGCAAATGTAACAAAGTCACTAATGCTTAAAGTAACAAAATCTGTGCTTAATGTAATAGTTGCTTTTGCTTTAGACAAAAGTAATATAATACTATTATATTTCTTGTACTACTTATTATTTGAATACCGCTTATCACCAACGTGGAAAATGTATTTTATTTCAAACAAATTAATTTCGGATACGATTCCGATGTTTTGTTACAATTAAAAGGATACTTTAAAGTTGTACCTGTCCGCGTTTGAGCTTTAGTCAGGAGTGGATCCGGAGGGGGTTTATTGGTGTTGCATGAACCCCCTTTATGGGCAGCAGTATTTAATTTTCATGGACAATTTAAGAATACAGACATAAAGATATAAAACAATTAGATAACTTTCTATGTACATGTAAATAATACAATATCACTGTAGGCATTTATCAATGAAATACCATTTAATATTAAATATATTCTTATAACATACTAGAAAATACCGACGGAAAGTCAACTTCCTAAAATAACAAAATATATATCAACTGGTTTTTATTTCTGTCTTTAATCTCGAAACCCCTTCTCTCATGTGTATTTGTTCTCCAACTCTCTTAAACTTTCTAACAATGTTTTTGCTTTCACTTGGAAAGAGAGTAAATACATATTCTTGATAAACATTTTAAATACAAATAGAAATTGGGAAAACTGTGTTTAATCCTTAAAAGAGTTTTCGCACAGAGTTTGTTAAGGGCTTACTTGTAATGCAATGAGGGCCAAAGTTTTATTAAATCTTTGTTTGCTACATAATTATGACTGTCGAATTCTACTATTTAACATTTGAAACACGATTTTATTAATTTAGTGTGTTGTGTCGATTTTCATAATTATGATAAGTCTTTGGGTTCCGTTTTCCTTACGTAATTTTTTTCAGTGCATCGAGAAGCAAACATGATCGTGATGGAAGAATAGAGTAGGGGAGAGAAAGCAATTTTTTCCAGATATAGTTGTGGTTCTTGCACAGTTTATTTCATCGTTCTATTAACATCTAAAAGGAAACTTTCTTTGCACTTCTCTCATACGGCTCGAGGGGAATTATGTTTTGGGAGTATATAATTCCAAGATGACATATACAATTATTTGAGTGTTACATTTACGACAAAGCACTGTTACATTTGTCACAAGCAAACTCCAATTCTACATTTAGTACAGATAGCACAACTGACTTCGTTAAATTTGCGGATGCTTTTGGCGCTTACAGTTAGTACAAAAACTGCTAGTTTTAACGTTCGCCGAAACATTAATTGGCGATATTACATGTAGCGGTGTTACACCCGTGTTTTTGAAGTTTGCATTGATATCAAAATTCTTTGAAAATGTAGCGTTTTCTTAGCATTACAAACCTTTATAAAATAAAACTCTCAGTAAAACAGTGCGTCAAATTAGGACTAAAGTCTGATAACTGTAGTCCAGTCACACAGCCGACATGCAGCAATTTTGTTTAGGATAAATTAACCAATTCAAAACAAAACTGGTAATATATCTAAACATTACGCCATCTGTCGAATAACGTAAAAATACGGTGAGGTACGAAACCTGTAAGCGACATGTATCTAAATATTCCATATTGGAGCTATGTTTATGTCCGGTAAAAAACATGTATCGCACAAACTTACGCCAACGAACGTAACGCGATCTTCGACATACAGTACACAAGAGTGACAAGACAAACAAGCCTTATATATTCTATATGCCGGAGAACCTTTTCTAAGTCAAAGAGTAAAGCATGGTTTATTCAACCAAAATCTCGATCTGATGCTGGCTCGATATTCAACTCAGCTCGAAATTCACTTTTATATGACTTTCGATCGCAAAGCTGGTTCGATATCAAGTCCAGAACGAAAGTCGCGTGGATTGTTTGAATATTGATGTCAGAGCTGGCTCGATATTCATCTTAGCACGACATTCATTTGTTTCTGAATTTCGATCTCAGAGCTGGCTCGATATTCATCTTAGCACGACATTCATTTGTTTCTGAATTTCGATCTCAGAGCTGGCTCGATATTCACCCCAGCTCGATATTCGCAGGGTTTTGTTTGAATATCGATCTCAGAGCTGGCTCGATATTCATCCCAGCTCGAAATTCACTTTTATATGAATTTCGATCTCAGAGTTGGCTCGATATTCATCCCAGCTCGAAATTCACTTTTATCTGAATTTCGATCTCAGAGCTGGCTCGATATTCATCCCAGCTCGAAATTCACTTTTATCTGAATTTCGATCTCAGAGCTGGCTCGATATTCACCCCAGCTCGATATTCGCAGGGTTTTGTTTGAATATCGATCTCAGAGCTGGCTCGATATTAATCCCAGCTCGAAATTCACTTTTATATGAATTTCGATATCAGAGTTGGCTCGATATTCATCCCAGCTCGAAATTCACTTTTATCTGAATTTCGATCTCAGAGCTGGCTCGATATTCACCCCAGCTCGATATTCGCAGGGTTTTGTTTGAATATCGATCTCAGAGCTGGCTCGATATTCATCCTAGCTCGAAATTCACTTTTATCTGAATTTCGATCTCAGAGCTGGCTCAATATTCACCCCAGCTCGATATTCGCAGGGTTTTGTTTGAATATCGATCTCATAGCTGGCTCGATATTCATCCCAGCTCGAAATTCACTTTCATCGGAATTTCGATCCCAGAGCTGGCTCGATATTCATCCCAGCTCGAAATTCACTTTTATCTGAATTTCGATCTTAGAGCTGGCTCGATATTCACCCCAGCTCGAAATTCGCAGGGTTTTGTTTGAATATCGATCTCATAGCTGGCTCGAAATTCATCCTAGCTCGAATTTAACTTTTATCTGAATTTCGATCTCAGAGCTGGCTCGATATTTACCCAAGCTCGATATTCGCAGGGTTTTGTTTGAATATCGATCTCAGAGCTGGCTCGATTTTTATCCCAGCTCGAAATTCACTTTTATCTGAATTTAGATCTCAGAGCTGGCTCGATATTCACCCCAGCTCGATATTCGCAGGGTTTTGTTTGAATATCGATCTCAGAGCTGGCTCGATATTCATCCCAGCTCGAAATTCACTTTTATCTGAATTTCGATCTCAGAGCTGGCTCGATATTCACCCCAGCTCGATATTCGCAGGGGTTTGTTTGAATATCGATCTCAGAGCTGGCTCGATATTCATCCCAGCTCGAAATTCACTTTTATCTGAATTTCGATCACAGAGCTGGCTCGATATTCACCCCTACCCGACATTCGCAAGGTTTTGTTTGAATATCGATCTCAGAGCTGGCTCGATATTCATCCCAGCTCGAAATTCACTTTTTCTGAATTTCGATCTCAGAGCTGCCTCGATATTCACCCCAGCTCTAAATTCGCAGGGTTTTGTTTGAATATCGATCTCAGAGCTGGCTCGATATTCATCCCAGCTCGAAATTCACTTTTATCTGGATTTCGATCTCAGAGCTGGCTCGATATTCATCCCAGCTCGAAATTCACTTTTATCTGAATTTCGATCTCAGAGCTGGCTCGATATTCACCCCAGCTCGAAATTCGCAGTGTTTTGTTTGAATATCGATCTCAGAGCTGGCTCGATATTCATCCCAGCTCGAAATTCTATTTTCTTTGAATTTCGATCTCAGAGCTGGCTCGATATTCACGCCAGCTCGATATTCGCAGGGATTTTTTGAATATCGATCTCAGAGCTGGCTCGATATTCATCCCAGCTCGAAATTAACTTTTATCTGAATTTCGATCTCAGAGCTGGCTCGATATTTACCCAAGCTCGATATTCGCAGAGTTTTGTTTGAATATCGATCTGAGAGCTGGCTCGATATTCATCCCAGCTCGAAATTCACTTTTATTTGAATTTCGATATCAGAGCTGGCTCGATATTCACCCTAGCTCGATATTCGCAGGTTTTTGTTTTAATATCGATCTCAGAGCTGGCTCGATATTCTTCCCAGCTCGAAATTCACTTTTATCTGAATTTCGATGTCAGAGCTGGCTCGATATTCATCCCAGCTCGAAATTCACTTTTATCTGAATTTCGATCTCAGAGCTGGCTCGATATTCGCCCCAGCTCGAAATTCGCAGGGTTTTGTTTGAATATCGATCTCAGAGCTGGCGCGATATTCATCCCAGCTCGAAGTTCACTTTTATCTGAATTTTGATCTCAGAGCTGGCTTGATATTCATCCCAGCTCGAAATTCTCTTTTATCTGAATTTCGATCTCAGAGCTGGCTCGATATTCACCCCAGCTCGATATTCGCAAGGTTTTGTTTGAATATCGATCTCAGAGCTGGCTCGATATTCATCCCAGCTCGAAATTCACTTTTATCTGAATTTCGATCTCAGAGCTGGCTCGATATTCACCCCAGCTCTAAATTCGCAAGGTTTTGTTTGAATATCGATCTCAGAGCAGGCTCGATATTCATCCCATCTCGAAATTCACTTTTATCTGAATTTCGATCTTAGAGCTGGCTCGATATTCATCCCAGCTCGAAATTCACTTTTATCTGAATTTCGATCTCAGAGCTGGCTCGATATTCATTCCAGCTCGAAATTCACTTTTATCTGAATTTCGATCTTAGAGCTGGCTCGATATTCGCCCCAGCTCGATATTCGCAGGGTTTAGTTTGAATATCGATCTCAGAGCTGGCTCATTTTTTATCCCAGCTCGAAATTCACTTTTATCTGAATTTCGATCTCAGAGCTGGCTCGATATTCACCCCAGCTGGATATTCGCAGGGTTTTGTTTGAATATCGATCTCAGAGCTGGCTCGATATTCATCCCAGCTCGAAATTCACTTTTATCTGAATTTCGATCTCAGAGCTGGCTCGAAATATTTATCCCAGCTCGAAATTCACTTTTATCTGAATTTCGATCTCAGAGCTGGCTCGATATTCACCCCTACCCGACATTCGCAAGGTTTTGTTTGAATATCGATCTCAGAGCTGGCTCGATATTCATCCCAGCTCGAAATTCACTTTTTCTGAATTTCGATCTCAGGGCTGGCTCGATATTCACCCCAGCTCGATATTCGCAGGGTGTTGTTTGAATATCGATCTCAGAGCTGGCTCGATATTCATCCCATCTCGAAATTCACTTTTATCTGAATTTCGATCTCAGAGCTGGCTCGATATTCAGCTCGATATTGAATTTCGATCTTCGATCTTCGATGTCATAGCCAACTTCACACACCTCACCATAAACATCGACTATAAGTTTACATTAGTTATGTATAGTTCAATGTTACTGTTTCATATATTCATCTCAGGAATTTTGAAAAGTCGTTACTCTACATGTTTCCACTTTTATACAACAAAATCACACTAGATTAATTGTTTTTTAGGCTGGCTTCAAATAGATTATTTTACTATTGTATATAACAATTTCTTTCAGGGTCCAGTGCTACAAGTTTATTGGTACAAGAGATACATGGGAAGAATATAATGATCGGGCAAAACAACACATTGAACGATACAAGTGAAACAACGAAAAGTAGCAAAGGTAAATTTACGGCAACGTAGAAACATAATGTGCAAATACCATTTACACTTTAACTGATACCGTAATTCTATTTTTATTAATTATAATTCTACTCCAATGTTTTATACTGAATTCAATTTTCTTTATAGGAATCGACACTCTCGATTTCAAAAGATCTTTCTCGGAAAGTAGTGTCAAGGAAAGGAGAGTCAGGTCTTACTCACAAGCCTGTTCTAGCCAAATCATCACAGCTGAGTCAGTAACGATCAATGTTGGTTCTACAGAATCTGGTAATGAAACCCCTTTAGAATGTAACAAACGACTGTTTGTTGACTCGATTCAACAATTTAGTAGAGGTCATTATTTGCTAATAACACATAGATTACCTGAAACCGGAATACCAAACAGTGATGCTTTGTTCTTGGTACCTTGGATAGCCGTTTTAGACTTAGATCCAAAAAGTCGACATTCAGGTTTACTTTCGAGAGCAGAAAAAACAATCACAAAAGTTCGGTCCTTACATATCGTGAACTGGCAAGAAAAATGTAGCTTCAATGAAAACAGTACGTTCTGGATTGGCATGAATGGTTGTTCTGATCGCCCAGAAACAAGAACTGAAGGTGACTTTCAAAAGTGGAAAAAACAAATTAAAAGTAGTTTTGACACTCAAATTAAGCAACTAAACAAATTTGGAGAAAGTTTTACCGATTTTACAGTTTTGGCCTTCTGGCCGTCTACCTTAAACGAAGCACAGCAAATGCAGTACATATTAGACGTATTAGCAGAAATTCTAAATCCTAAGTTGATCTTGATAAGCGAAGGAATAGGAACGAACAGTGATGTTAACACGATATTGGCATGCACGCTTTTAAATCACAAAGAATACATAGTTCATGTCGTAATTCCTCTATCCGCTGCATGCAAAATAATAGCAAATTACGTCAAACCAGTAACAACCTCCGGTAGTGGTTGTTACCAACTCCCAATAAGCGACACCACATGCAACACTGACATCACAGACGAAGATGCGCAATGGCTTAAAGAAGACTTAGAAGTTTTGTATATCAATGATAAAACGGGGAAGATATATGATCAAGAAACTATCGAAAAAGAAGAGGACAATTTCTTCAAAGGGAGTAATCTTTCCTGGAACTGGTGGTATCAAATGGGACCGGGATGTGTTGACACTGAGAGGGACATCACAAAAGAATTGATTGCGAATATTCAAACACATTATATTGACCAGTGTCGATCTGGATGTGTAACACTATTACACAATCCAGGATCTGGGGGAACCACATTGTCTCAGAGAATCGTATGGTGTCTCAGAGAAAAAATTCCATGTGCACAAGTGAAGCATCGACATGGTTTATCTGTTGTTGAACTTGCTGAAAGGGTGAAATTCATCAGTGATAAAACAAGGTTACCCGTTCTCCTTCTCGTAGTAGGTGAGGATGAAAGTATGGTTGACGCAATTCAAAGATGTCTTAGAGATATATGCACGGTTGTAGTTTTCTATGTGAAGAGAATCCGTCAACGAATCAGAGAAGATGTTGTTGAACGAAAGCAGTGCAAGCTTAAGTCAAACATCTCAATTAGAGAAGCAAGACATTTAGGATTAACATATAAGCATCTCTGTGATACTCAAGTGAAGAAAGAGAAGATCGATTGTTTAGTTAAAGCTGTTGAAAATGGAGAGGAACACACTATTTTTGAGTTTGGCTTAGCAGTTCATAGCTTTGAATACCGAGGTATCGAGACCTATGTTCGAGAATTTTTGGCTCTGAAGGACAACTTATATCCCTGGCAAAAAGCTTTGGCTTACTTGTCATTGGTTTATTACTATGGCCAAGCCTCAGTGCCATGCAAATTCTTAGCTGGGTTTCTTGGATCTGAAAATGCAGAACACATTCAAGCTTTTGAAGACTTTCCAGAGGAGATGAAAGAGTTTATGGTTAAAGATGTTCAAGAACGCAAATCACATATGGTACGGATAACACATTTCTATGTCGCTAAGGAAATTCTAGATCAAGTTCTAACTCTACGAAAAGAGGTAAACCGTAAGCCTTCACCTCAAATATGTCCAGAGAGCAAGAAAAAGCTTGCAGACTTTGCCATTGGTTTTCTTAAAGAAGCTGGCCAAATGTTGCCCGACGGTCAATCACAAACCATCATACATATAATGACAAGAACGTTTATACTTCGGGATAACAAAACAACTGGGGAAAGTGAGACTCAGACTAGCCAGAGTAGACGACCGAGGTTTTCCCTGATTCTAGAAGACGTTTCAAACCGCCAACCATTCACCGAGAGATTTGAAATCTTACAACAGCTCACGCGTTCTTTCCCTCATGCTGCTCAATTTCGCGCACATCTTGGTCGGCTTTATACAATATGTCGACCAGAGGAAACCAGCAAAGCCGAAGCATGTTTCAAGGAGGCACTTAACATTATCGAAGAAGAATTCGGCAGCTGTGACGATTTGCCACATAGCATCAAGCTTGATCTAATGCATATTTACCATATGTATGGTAACATGGTTCTGTTACAGATTTCACAGTACACAGGAAAGTTCCTTGGAGACAAACCCAAGAAAAATACACCAGATGAATTGTTTGAGGACAGAGCAAAAAAAATACTTCCGTTAGTTACAAAAGCATGTTCACTTTTCGGACGATGTCGGGATGTCACACCAATAGGATGTGAAGAAAGTTTCGGTTTCATCGGAGAAATTCAAGTTAGACTGATGTTTTGCAGTTTCGTGGACTCTAAAAGTAAGATTGGAATTCATCAATATTCCCATGAAAGACAGACGGATGCAGCACGCTTCGTCAAGAGTTGTTATACAGACATAGACGAATTGTTTCTTCTATGTTTCAGCGGTACTGAGCCTGACAAAATGGACGATAGTATCTTTAATTGCCAAAAGTGGTATGAAGCACTTTTCAAGAAGATCCCTGGAAATATTGTTCATAAAAAAGCAGACACTGTTACTTCTCGTCGATTACATATTGCAAAAATCAAAATGAAATATTGTTCAGCCGACAAATATGGTATTCTTGAACAAATAGACGACGTAGGCGATGTCTGTACAGTAGTCAGAGAGCTGGAAAAGAACTTTAATGACTACCAAAACAAACCCATTGATAAAAATATCTCGATACGCTCTGTTGATCTTGATTACCGGGAATGGATAGTGGCGATCCGACATCCACTGTTTGAAGAAAATTACAGCCTCGAAGATGTATTGAAGTATGTGAATAAATGGCACGACCAAGTCAACAGTCCGCATTCCAGGTTTTACCTCTTTGTAATGAAAAGCCTTCTTGGATTAGGAAGCAATTCATGTCCAGGCTATAAACCGCTTTTGTCAGAGGCTCAGAGTCTGAAGGATGACGTGATAAAACATTCAAAATACGTTACCAAACCGAGATATCCCCGAGAGTGGCTTGGGATACAGGAGAATGGTATAAGCAGACTTGTACCCGGACGAAGATTCTTTGGGAACGTGGAATGCAGAGACAACCATGGAATAGATTTCAGTGCGCTCGAGGTGCAAAAAGGAACTATTTGCCCACCAAACAATAAACCGGCTGTCGGATTCATAGACCTGGATCTGGGACCAGACAACCGTGTAGCAGTACGTGTATTCTTTATTCCAGCCAGGACGGCGGAAAATCTTAAAGGAACTGCATATAATAACAGACGGGTAGAATTTGTAATTGGTTTCAGTCTTCAGCATGGTTATGAAGCTTTCAATGTGGCATTGCTTGGACATGTATCTTGTTTCAAGTGTAAACAGCCTGTTGAAAAACGAACCAGTGATTTCACCGTCGAGTGCCCTAGATGTCATGTTCACATAAAATGCAAGAGAAATGCAACCTCACGCCCAGGAGCTCCACGTGGAAACGGATCATCTCATTATGCGACTCACAGCAGTTGCTCATAACTTATACGATATTAGCCTGTATCACGCCGGGGAAACTCTGATATGGAAATCACCTTGCGCTTGTGACACAATCATATCAGTCGCTTCCATGGTTCCTTATTAGCCGGAATATTGTATAAAAATAGGTGATCCTCAAATTTCATATTAAACTCGAATGCTATTCGACCCTCCTTAGGATCACGAACAAGATTGTGTATTTCGTTTTTGGAATCAGTTCGAAATCGACCTAAAAATGGTGAAAATATCAAAGCGTGACCATGACTGTAGTCTAGTTCTATAAATATGACATGGTAAATGCTAATTCAACATTGTTCATCGATTTCCATTCACATTTTACATTTTCTTTTTACTTGCAATTACGTTTTTTGCATCTTAGTTAGTTTGCTACTTAAATTTATGAATGCATTTAAATGATAGATTCTTAATTTTGATAAGCAATTCAATTTTAATTTTCAATTATTATTTTATGAAATAAATTGCATTTGGTTTTCTTACTACTTCCTTTTACAATGATATTTTAATGTAAGTCGGTTTTAAAAGCTCATTAGAGATTTTTTCCACCGACTTTGTAAATAATTTACTTACCTTGGCTTGACTTTGCCGTGTACTGACATTGCTCGATTCTGACTGGCTGATGCAAATTATCCAACCGCCATATGTTATACAGTAACATTTGGTCGAATGAAAGATAAATATTTTTTAATAATACAAATCATACAGTGCCATACAGTTAAACGGAAATATTTATTTTCTTGATAATTCAAGTTAACTTTCAATAGTACGATTGTTTTTCTTAATATTTACAAGGACGTAACATAAACTACACTATAAGCACATGTTTTTATGTGTGAAAACAGGTTAATTTATACACCAAACTAAACCATATTCTTTTAAATTTTGCAGACTTTTATTATAAAACTTCATGTTTATTGTTCTTTTCATTAGTAATATCACGATGTAGGTATCAACTTTCGATTGCCTCGTTCTACTTATGATATAACTCTCTTTGCAAAATCGGAAATCAAAACAAAATACATTAAATTGAAGGTAGAATTCACTCTTTCTGTTGGTATAAAGGTTAGTCGTTCTAAATGTATAAATAAAAAAAATGCCCAAGAAAAGAAACGGGCTATCCTCTAAACCCCAAATCCGCTACTGCCTTAACAACTGAATTGAAAATATAATTTCCGCCTACGTAATTTTTACTCAACTGCCAAGCGGGAAACGTATTAAAGTGAAGGTCCTGCATACACACTTAATTTTTTACCTGATTTTATTGATGTTTACCCCATTTTGAAGTTTAGAGGTAAATATATTAACATTGTTTAACCATTTAAAGCTGGTTATTATGATATTATGTTAACTTTTTGTGACACTTTTTGATGCATCGCGTTTTAGACCTTGAGCTGCCAATAGACCCCCACCCCCTTGGAGAAATTTGAATGGTATGTTTTTTTTTCTGAAAGCCTATTCCATTCTACGTATTTTGCAATTTGTTTGCACTCTGGCGAGTGGGGCGTTTTACCGTTACGCCTGTTTGCATATGTTACCTTTGAGAAAATTCTATGTAAGTAAGAAATATTTGGCAATAATAAAAGTGTTTAAAGAAAACTTACTTTTTCTGCACCAGAAAGGTTTTTTTTTTAAACTTCTTGTGCAATAAAACATCTGCAACCTAGGTATGGGTCTAAAACAGTAATTTAAATATGTTACTTACCATCAAAACCTAGTATTATAAGATTTACGAAACATTTCTTACTTGTATAAGCAAATAATTTGTGTTTGATTTGTTAAATATATTAATATTAATAACAATATAGTATTTAAATGTAAAACAGCCACTTTAAGACACACTTATTGTTAAATGTATGTTAATAATTACACATATTTGAAAATACCAACAACCAAAATATCTAAAAAAAATGCAACACAACATCTTAAACATGACAAAGAAAGACATTATCTATAAATAAAATTATAAATAAATAATCACTTAAAGACATCTGTGTGATTTAATTGTAAACTTTGTTAAACATTTCGTAAATATCCGTAACATTATAGTAATATGTTATATTATATACTTACATTTATAGTTTATAAATTTTAAAGTTTTTTTTAAATTAAACCTCTTCCTGAATTAAAAAGGTTATTTAGCCACACAACTTAAATAAAACTAAATACTATGTAATAAATATGTTACCCAAATGATAATATAAACCAACACATACCTTCTTACACGATAAATTGTGACATTAATGTGTTTAAAGTAACCAACGAACATCGGTCTGCTCTTCGTTAGAAAAGGAGACATTTTAGATGAAATTTCCTTTTTAATTTACCATTATATTCATAAAAGGTAGTGTTTTTAGTGATAAATTCAATCAATTGTTTTTTTTAAGAAAGCCAACAAAGAAAATTAGAAATTCAAGTCAGTAATGAAAATGTTTTTAATAATAAACAAAAGTGTTTCCAAGAATATCCTGTTTGAAAATATTAGTTTTATTCATGGTATCCTTTTTTCATTAGTTTTTTTCCCAATGATTTTCAATTTAAATGTCTCCAATAAAAGTAACTTAAATTGATGCTTAGCCACTATAAAAATAAGTAAGATGAAGTAATATGACTTTTACAGTGAAAAAAAAAACAGTTCAAAATCACTGCCACTTTTGTTTAAATATACCAGTATCTTTATCCAATATATTGCTTACAACTGTCTGCAATTTATATATCCTGTATTAAACATGTTAAATATAGATATTATATAAGAATTATGTTACATGAAATTAAGGTATTGGTGCTGATGATATTAAACAGAAATGCATTTTTAATTTAAATATTGTTATGCTTTAGAGGTTAATGATATGTGGACTGTTCAATATGTCTTGAAATAAATCTGTATGATGTAGATGGTCGTTCTTTTTTCTCTTCAAACTAACAATAAAGCTTTCAACATGGCTCAGTGACGTAGAACAGCTTACGTTCACACAAATTATGAGCTGTAACATCAAGCCTTTAGCGAAGTCCAGATGCGCTCAATAAGATTTAATTTGTGCGAACAAAAAGTAGACAAGAAAGAATCTAAAAAATATTTTAAGCAATAAAGTTTTCTATTTACATCTTTCTTATCTTATAATATGTTACCGATTATTTTACTTGAATAATCAGCAAAAATAATAAGAAAATAAAGCAAGAAACTGAAACAATTGATTTAAATTTTGATAAACATCTTTATATCATATTATATTGTGATAGAGTTGTTCTATAACCAATTTGAAATTTACTTAATTTAAAGTTAACATGTTTAAGCTGAATCAAATATTTTAGAAATGTTATTAAAAGAAGATTTATTTATCTAAAATATTAAGGTTCACTGTGGAACATTGAAACACCATATGAGCAATAATTTAACAATATCTTTACTCAAGTAAGCGAATTAATTACCTAAATAAAAAGTTTTATGCATATATCAAAGTTAATATGTCTGTAAGCTTTCTATCATCTGCATTAAACAAATTGTAATTCACATTAGGTTATTTATCTAAAACAATTATATATTCTTAAGAAAAATATTAATCGAAACTCTTGTATCCGGTTGTCTGATTTAAAAAAAATAAATAAAATTATTTTGTGTTTGTGTAACGAATGTAATGTATGTAATTTATCACTATTTCGGTAATATGTTTGTATAATTACTCACATATAATTATTATCAATCCTTCTCACCTACCTGTACTATGACACTGGTTGTTTTTCAAAACCTTCAACCATCTATTTCTGATAATATTTCCTTGTCCTGCCTGTTGCAAAAATGCCTTCATACTCACCATTTTATAACCTTTATCTTGATAACGTATGCTAGTTAATTTCTGTACTTTCAATGTGAAGGGGCTTGCGTCAAGGGAAAAAAGATTAAAAGTTTTTGAGTTTTTAATACAGCAAAATTTTACAATATGCTTTCTACAGGAACTACATTGTACTGAACAAGATAAAGAATTTTGGCAAAAACAATGGACGGGTGCTATCTATTTAAGTGGTTCTCAAACAGCAAAGGTATAGGGATTTTTATAAATGAAAAATTAAACTTTAAAGTCAATGAATATAAAGAAATATTGGTAGCTAGAATTCAAATGCTGAACATTGACATTTCTGGTAATGAATATATTCTCATAAATGTATATTGACCAAATTCGGAAGATATAACTTTTTTTAATACAATTGATCAAACATTATCCGCATACGATAACAAAGCTATCATATTAGGGGGAGACTTTAATGTTGTAATAGATTATAATATAGACAAACTTAACGGCAAAAATAACACAAATATTACAAACTCTAAAAAAGTTAGCAATATTATGGCAACTAACGATTTACATGATATTTGGCGGATTCAGCATCGAGATGAAAGATGCTATACATGGCACTCAAACCACAAACCACCAATATTCTGCAGATTAGACTATTTTTTAGTATCACAAAATTTAGTTAATAGCATAAAAAATTCTAAAATATCAACAGGATATCGTTCTGACCACTCAATAGTTCATTTTAACCTTAGAACAGATACAATTCAAAGAGGACCAGGATATTTTAAATTGAATAATAGCATTTTACTACACGATGAATACCAAGAAAAAATTAGAAAATCCATCTCAGACATTGTCGATTTCAATCATGATACGAACCCAAAAATTTTATGGGAACTAATTAAAGGAAGCATAAGAGTCACGTCGATAAAATACTCAGTAAAGCATAAACGAATTAAAAATACAGAAGAAACGAAATTAAAACATAATATCGAACAACTAGAAACGAAATTACAAAAAGATCCACATAATGAAAAGGTTTTAACGATTAACAACGTGAACGTGAAAATTTAAACTCAATTTACGACGAAAAATTTAAAGGATTACTACTTAGAGCAAAAGCAGATTGGATTGAAGGTGCGGAAAGAAACTCAAAATATTTTGCTAGTTTAGAAAAGAAGAGAGCCGAAGAAAAAATAATAAAAACTATTTCCTGCAAAAACCAAGAATTATCAAACCAAGCTGAAATTTTGAAATATGTTGCTAATTTTTTTTACCAATCTTTATGATAAGCAACCACAAAATGATAATTTTGACGAGTTTTTTACGACCGATACCGCTGAAAAACTCACTTACGATCAACAAATCTTATGTGAAGGCCCCTTGAATGAAAATGAATGGCGCCTCTCTCTTAAGGACATGCAAAATATGAAAAGCCCCGGATCTGATGGACTAACAGTCGAATTCTACAAAAATTTTTGGAACGACATAAAAACATAATTATCTAGTTAATGCTCTTAATTATTCATACGAAACCGGCGAACTTTCTGAATTACAAAAACAAAATGTCATATCTCTTTTACCTAAAAAAGAAAAAAACTTAGAAGAAATAAACAACTGGAGACCTATATCTTTACTTAATGTCGATTACAAAATTGCAACAAAATCAATAGCAAACAGAGTTAAAAAGGTCATCCCAAATATAATTAATACAGATCAAACAGGTTTTATAAAAGGAAGATATATCGGCGAAAACGTAATAACAATAAACGAGATTATAGAAAAGGTAAATAAAGCAAATGAAAAAGGAATTATTTTCTTTTCCGACTTCCAAAAAGCATTTGACAGCTTAGATCATGATTTTATCTTTAAATGTCTCGACTTCTTCAACTTCGGGTCATCTTTTAAAAAATGAGTTAAACTGATCTATTCAGATGTCAAAAGTTGTATATGTAATAATGGCTATACCTCTGAGTTTTTTTCTTGTAAAAAGAGGAGTAAGACAAGGATGTCCCTTGTCTTCCTACCTTTTTATTATTTGTTAAGAAATACTCTCCATTGCAATAAACCAAAATAAAAATATAAAAGGAATAAACTTATCAAATTTTGAAGTAAAACAAACACTTTTTGCTGACGACGCAAGCTTCTTCACTGATGGTTCAAAGAAATCATTTGAAGCTTTAATAAATACACTTGATAAATTTGGCTCGCTATCCGGTCTTAAACTTAATACTACAAACTGTATAGCTATGAAACCCGGCTCGCTACGAAACAGTGACATAACTTTTTGCAATGAAAAACAATTCCAATGGACATCCGTTGAAGCAAAACCCTTCGGAATAATATTAAGTAATGACAAAGAACATACGATTAACGCTAATCTTGAACCTAAAATAATTTCATTTAAACATACTCTTTTGACATGGAGAAAGTGGCATCTTTCATTAATTGGAAAAATAGCCGTACTTAAAATGTTCGTACTCCCAAAACTCGCATATCCTCTAACTGTCTTAAACACACCAACCAAACAAATCATTAAAGAGCTCAATCAGTTAATTTATGAATTTTTATGGGACTCAAAACCTGACAAAATACAACGAAATATCATTATTCAAAACACAAAAAATGGTAGACTATGTATGACTGATATAGAATCATATACGACTTCATTGAAAGCAAGTTGGGTTAAAAGATTATTGTCACAATCCAATGCAAAATGGCACTCAACTTACCTACATGAACTTAATAAAAAAGGCGGACTTAACTTTTTAAAATTCAACTGTAACTCAAGTCACGCAAAAAATCTACGATTTGAATACGATTTTCTAACAGACATCATAACATCATGGTGTACCATACATTTTGAACCTAAACTCAATAAAATCAAAGAACAAATAATATGGAATAACTCTTTACTAACAGATTATAACAGAAACCCACTGTTTTATAAACGATGGTTGGATAATGGCATTTCATATGTAAAAGATATATACAACTTCGATCAACATCAGTTCTATTCATTCCAAGAAATCTACACAAAATTTAGACTATCAGCCACAGAATTTATCAATTACATGTCAATTACAAAAATAATCAAACAAAGATGGAAATCTGATCTATTGGCCAAAGATCCAAATAGAAACACAACTGTTACATATCTCGTAAACAAAATAACACCCAATACAAAAATCAATAAAATGCTTTATGAAATAGAAATTCTAAAGAAAAAGCCAAACGTAAATAAAACATTTAATAAATGGGAAAATGAATTAGGAAACTCCCCTTTTAATTGGGAAAACATTCTATATATTCCATATCTTTGCACTATTGACACAAAACTCAGAGCATTCCAATACAACAATACAAATTTTTAATGAAATAACGTGTACCTCTATAAATGTAAATTAAGTACCTCACAGTTGTGTGATTTCTGTGCAATGGCACCAGAAACAACTAAACGCATGTTTTGGGAGTGCCAACATACACAGACATTTTGGAGAGATCTACAATATTATCTCTACCGCAAAGCTATTACCATTAATTCCCTGTGTTATGAAACAGTCTTAGTCGGTGTCACAGATCGCGCAGATAATAAATTGTATGCAATTGTAAACTTTATAATCATCTTAGCGAAATATTTTATATTTAAAAACAAATATACAAACACTATACCATCACTAGAAACCTTCATTCCTTTCTTAAATCACAGAATCAATATTGAAGGCATTATAACAAGTCAAAAAAATAAACAATTACAATATAACGCAAAATGGAAACTCTTCTTAGCTTAACGATAAATGGCAGACACTCCTTTTTTATCCTCTCCTTTTCCTATTCCATTTTTTTCTTATTTCTATATCCCTTTTTTAAAACATCTTTGATCAAACAGTGAATCTAGCTTTACTTTATAGACATCGAAAAACAGAAAACGTTATGTATTGGATATTTATTTTTCAGTTTAAAATGTATGCTTGTACAATTGATTATGTCAAAGATGGAATAAATATTGGAATTAAAAAAATATTATTCTACAAACATCATAAGTAATTCTTAAGCTTTGCTATACAATGGAAAAAAATTCATTAAGTACAATTTATTTTTCTTATTTCACGTGTTTTATTTAATTGTAACATCAGTTATTATAGCTCTAAAAGGCCAGATCTGATAATTTCAACTCAAATTTTAGTAAGAGTAGTTTATGGAAATGTCATATTCATATTATGAATGACTCTGCGTTTAACTAAATACAAACTATAACAAGGTTCAGAAATATTTTTTCTTTATTCAAAGCAATCTTTTTTTCAAATTGTAATTAAATTAAGTAACATATAAATAATTTGTTTAAAACTTTCCTAAGCAATATTTTCATCTTTCATGTTGAAATATCTTTTTACTTTCGGAACCAATTGTAGGATTTTTCTGTAATCATTTAATTAATAAATAAATTGTACTTTGTTAATATTGTGTACTTTGTCAATATTATGACATAAGAATTACATGTTACGGAGATTTTGAAAGTTTACAATGGACAAATTTAAACATTTTTCTTTCACATTTTAATCCGCATACATAACACACTGTACACTATAAACTATTTACTATATTGTTGTATAATTTAATCTAAATTTAAAATGATTGTAGAGTTGTGATAAGAGTGGGTTCCAAGGGTTGTCATCGCCGGGGGTGGCAATGTTGGATAAGCTCCCATTGCTTAAAAGTGCTCCCAATGGCTTGCGTAAAATATAGCCTCTGACTACCAAGTCCAGCTCCTGGCCTGCACGCGTGGCTTGTAACTAGCGCGGCGGACCTGCTACTACTAACAGGAGAAGGGGCGAAGGCGGACCTGTGGCGCCATAACCACTGCTTCGGGTAGATGGAGCTCGTTAGCCAGGGAAGGCAGTCTGTCTAGGAGAAGGAAAACTCTTATTCCAAACCAAGGGAGACAACCCTTCCAAAAACACCACTGCCTTGTGGTCAGTCGTTGGGTCGACAAAGTCTT
The DNA here is from genome assembly GCA_038501625.1 of Corbicula japonica. Classification (NCBI taxonomy): domain Eukaryota; kingdom Metazoa; phylum Mollusca; class Bivalvia; order Venerida; family Cyrenidae; genus Corbicula; species Corbicula japonica. The sequence continues at coordinate 33,612 of JAZAYU010000655.1, read as the reverse complement.
TGGGAGAGGTAACCCTAATCAACCTAGAGAGTTAAAATCGGAGATGCTGGGCCATTGGCACTCTCTAACAAACCATGGCATCACGTAACTATGCTATGACTACACGATCAAATGGTATTCATCGATGTGGTGCTGGATCTTTGGAATCCCTCTAGGGAGATACAGTGCCGGGCTCTGAGTCTCAACAGAGTCCACCCAAAGCTACTGGGGGTCACTCCTTCTATCATACCAAGAGGAGAACAAAGCCAAGGAGGAGAAAAGTCCAACAACAACACTTCAAAGTGATGCATTGGAACGCAGAAGGAGTCTTCAACAAAAAGACTGAACTACAGCACTTCCTTCATGAGAATGACATCAATGTCTGTTGCATTCAGGAAACACACCTGCAACCAGCGAAATCCTTTAAGGTCAGAGGATACCAGTGCTTCCGAAGCGACAGGGCTGGTAGAAAGAAAGGAGGCATCATGACATTAGTCAGGAACAACATCAATGCTATCCAGACTAAAACGCATATGAATGACTCGGAATTCCAAGTACTGAGCCTCAGAAAGAATGACTTCGAACTGACTCTTGTGAACATGTACTCTCCAAACGACAAAGCTCTATCCCTAGACCATATTCCAACAGAGGCAACAAACTTCATGGTTGTTGGAGACTTCAATGGTCACTCACAAAGCTGGGGATATGACCACTTGGACAGCCGTGGAGAGGAAGTGGAAACCTGGCAGGATGACAACAGGCTGAACCTCATCAATCAGCCGGAGGATTCCCCAACTTTTTACTCCAGAAGATGGCACACAACATCAACGCCTGACCTTGCCTTCTGTACTGACGACATACATGGACATGTCCAGAGGGAAGTCTCTGAACAGCTCGGAGGCAGTGATCATCGCCCAGTCCACCTCATATTGGACCACACTGTCTCTACGTCATCTAGCCTACCCAGATGGAACTACAAGAAGGCCAATTGGTCCCTTTTCCAGTCTGTGAGTGATGAACTCTGCAAAGACATCAGAGTTGAAGGCAGAGACATAAACAACATAGTCAGAGACTTCAATCAATGTATCCTCAAGTCAGCACAGCAGTCCATCCCTAGAGGTGCGAGGAAAGACTACAAGCCATACTGGAGTGAGCAGTTAGAGGAGCTGCAAACCAAGTTGTCCGAAGCCAGACAAAGCGAAAGGCCCAGTCACCCTGGAAGAGGAAGGAGAGCTGTTAATGGGCAAACAAGCGGCAAATGTCTTTGCAGAAAACTACAGAGATGTCAGTGACATCCCCATCAACAGAGAACGACAGAGAGAAGCCAGAAGAGAACAAAGGGACAGGAAAACAGCTAAGGGTACGTCAGAGTGTATGGACTCGCGCCTGACACTACACGAGCTACAGACAGCTCTCAGACAGCTGAAGACCAAAAAATCTCCAGGACCAGACGGTATCACCAACGAGATGCTGTCACACTTGGGCAATACAGCAATGTGCAAACTCTTGGACATCTATAACTACATCTGGAAACAAGGGCAGCTACCTCAGATCTGGAGAGAGGTGACAATGATCCCTATACTCAAGAAAGGGAAGGACCCAAAGAAGGCAGCCAGCTACCGTCCGATCAGCCTCACCAGCTGTGTAGTAAAGACAATGGAGAGGATCGTAAATGCACGCCTGAAGTGGTACCTGGAGACCAACGACCTGCTGGCATCTGAACAGGCTGGTTTCTGACAATTTCGTTCCACAGAAGACCAGACTACATACCTAGCACAGGAAGTCGTAGATGCCTTTCAAGAAAACAAGGTGGTCCTTACAGCATGGGTCGACCTACAGAGAGCATTCGACAAAGTCTGGACAGAAGGGCTACAAGTGAAGCTCATGAGGAATGGAGTTGGTGGGGCCATGCTGCAATGGATCAACTCGTATCTATTCAACAGAAGAGCCAGAGTCATCCTGAGCCAAGCCAACAGTAGGAAGTTTCTGCTACGCCATGGTGTCCCACAAGGTGGAGTCCTGTCCCCGACACTCTTCCTGGTCTTCATCAATGACCTGGTGTCTGAACTGCCAAAGGGAGTTTATGCTGCTCTCTATGCTGATGACCTGGTGCTATGGTGCAAAGAAGAACACGCCTCTACAGCCACGTACAGAATGCAAGGAGCTATGGGTCACACACTTGCAGCATGGGCCGAAGACTGGTGCGTTACGATCAACAAGGAGAAGTCGTCTACCACACTGTTCACCTTGTCAACAAAACAGAAAGCTGGGAAGGTTATGCTGGCTGAAACACTACTGAAGGAGGAAGACGAAGCCACATACCTTGGGGTCACGTTTGATAAGCGGCAGACTTGGAAACCACACATCAACCGTGTAGAAGGGACGGCACGAAGAAAACTAGCCATGATGCGCAAACTTGCTGGAACAACCTGGGGTGCGAATGAGCAAATATTGAAAACCATCTATCAGGGCACAGTACGACCCACAATGGAATATAGCTCAGCCACATGGTCCGCAACAGCCAAGACGAACCAGCAAGCCTTAGACAAAGTACAAAATCAGGCATTGCGCATTATCACAGGGGCCACCAAGTCTACACCAATTGCCTTCATGGAGAAACTGACTGGAATCCAACCACTTCATGAAAGAAGACAAACCAAAGTCCTTCTCCAGGCAAACAAGTACAAGTCGCTCCCAGATCACCCCTTGAGGAACAGGCTTGAGGGATTCACCAAGAACCGCCTTAAGCGCTCCAGTTTTGTACATGAAGCAAAGAAGCTGAATAGAGAGTACGCCTCTGAACTAAACATACAGACAATTCCCTCGGGCCGAGCAGACATCACCAACCCTACAGCCAATGACCTGTCTGCAGTGAAAGTGGCACTTGCTATTCCTGGACTTGACATGGGCAAACAAGAAAATGAGACCTTCCGTAGAAGTCTGACACTTGCGACTATCTACGCAGACTATCCTTTAGACAGATGGACCCATGTATATACAGATGGGTCAGCCACTAGAGCTATTAAGGATGGAGGCGCTGGTATTCATATAACATTCCCGTCAGGCCAGAAATCGGCCCATTACATTGCCACTGGGAAGCACTGTAGCAACTACAGAGCAGAGACTGAAGCGCTCATGAAGGCAGTCTCTCTGATTGAAGACTCAGCAGAAGAGGTAACCTCTGTACTCTTCCTCACAGACGCAAGATCAGTTCTGGAGGCTCTGCAAAGCAACAATGTTCCTGAACTAGCACAAGCCGTGAACAAGCTTGGGTCTTCCCGCAATGTTGCCCTTCAGTGGATACCATCTCACTGTGGAGTGCCCGGAAATGAGGAGGCTGACAAGCTGGCTAGGTTAGGAGCCCAGTTAGAGCAACCAGATAACCAGGTGACATACAAGGAGAAAGCCACCATCATTAAGGCTCTCACAAAGACCAGACAGGAAGCAGATGCCTACCACATGTTAAACAGACCAGAGCAGGTGGTGATGGTGAGGTTACGCTCAGGGCATAACAGACTGAATGCACACATGTTTAGGAAGTATAAATTGGTGCCATCCCCAATATGTCCCTGCGGAGAAGAGGACCAGACTGCAGAGCACATCCTCCAACGATGTAAACGATACGATCAAGAGCGAGAAGCAACGTGGCCACAAGGTGCAACAATCCAGCAGAAACTGTATGGAGATGTTGACGACCTACGGAGGACCACAACTTTCATCGCGGATGCTGGAGTGGTCGTGTAGAGCGAACGCCAAGAAGAAGAAGAAGTGATAAGAGTGATTAATTTTTGAATAACATTATCAGTTTTAGGGAAGTCTTTCAATCATTAATGTTAGTTTAAAAATGACTTTCATTGCAATTAGCTATCTATACAGGGCTAATTAACATCCGAAAATTCCACAGAGCATACAAAATTAATTTCTTCAAAAAGATATTAACCGTAATCATTCAAAAATAAATAAAAACAACATAAAAACATTTAATGAGTAACATATGTTATGTATGTTGAAAATTTGCAGTCATGCAAGTTTCAAGAACACTTTCAATTGTCAAACACAATTATTCAATTAAACACTGTATTCTATGCTTGGTCATCCAAACATGAATATTATGTTTGAATTAACAAATAAGTAAAATATCAGATTATGGTGAAATTATTACTTTTGCCGGTATTATTTTCATAAAAATCAAACTATTCTATGTTGTTTGGTCATGCAGCTTTCAAAAACATATAACATTGCTTAAGCTTGCTTACAAATAAAAATCCTAGAAGTAAGTTTCTGACTTAAATGTAATCTTTTAGGGTTATGTAGGTTATACACTAAAAATGTTAGGTTAGAGCAAGTGTTTTGAAATGAAAATAAGACCAATACAAAGAGAATACTTCAACCTTATATAAAAATATAAGTTTTTCTTAAACAGCTAGAATAAACCAGAATTGCAGGTTCAAAATCCATTTATTTTTTCTACAAAATTAAGGGGTAACATATAAAAACCTCCGTAACACCCTTATGCCCCACTCGCCAGAATGCAAACAAACTGCAAAATATCCGGGACATAACAGGCTTTCAGCAAAATCATGTCTACAAAATTTCCCAAAAGGGGGTGGGCAAACCTAGCCAGCGGCCTATTTTAAGGTGAAAGTAGCATGCGTTCAGGACTCTAAATATTTGGATAAGACTGTTTTCATGCCTTCAATTATTTAAAAAAAGTTGTTTATTATAACTGTTGGGTAACAGTAATTTATGTATAAGTATGAACTAGGATGGTAAATTCAATCGGATTAAACTTCAATTACCAGAAACCGTCGGCTTCTGAATTATTCGATGAATTGTTGATGAGTTCTACATCAGACTGTCGAGTTCCATATGAGGCAAGGAAGTTCGACATCAAATCGCTCATTTGTTGCGTATGTAAATATATATTTTTTGCAATGGCACTATTTACATAACTTTATGTGTGTCCTCTCGGTTGACATTAAATTCGGTTGTAACATATTGTATTCTGCATGAAAACCAATAAAATCGAGAATGTGTTTTAGTGGGTGGGCAGGAGGGGAAAGAACCAATCTCACTAAAGTCAGATCTAACAAAATGTTAGATCTGATGACAGCCCGCAGATACCGTGTGTAAGTTATAGCAGTTTCCCCGAATACTATTTTTAGAAATTGTCAACACAGGAAGCATGATTTATAACGCTCGCAAAATGATCTGAAGATGTCATTACATAAGAAATGAATGTAATACTACACAAGCACATATATCTTCAGTGAAATGTGTCTTACATAGGCTGTCAACACTTCCCATGGTTTTAAATACTATGCCTACTTTAACTTTTGCGATTTTGTAGGCGACAATCTGATTGGTTCAAAGGGTTAGTGATAAAAACACGTTTTAGTTACTCGTCGTCAGATCCTGATAGCGTAGCGTTTTTCAGGAGATGATTTTAATCAGATTGGGAAAGAACTGACTTGCTATATTTGAAACCAAAGAAACAACGTGGTCTCTCTGCCTGTTACTAATGTTAAACTGTTTAGTTTTTCAGTGTTTAGTACCGAGATACAACAAATGAAGAAGTATCTCGTACTTGAGATAGGCATTTTAAAATACCCGTATGCTTATATTGTTCTACTAATCTTCTTGACACTTTAGCATTGGAAATATTTAATTTACCGTGCTTAAATTATAAACCGATGATTTGAAATTGTTGCACAGAAGGCCATAAAAGGCACAAAGATATTGACACGGTTTATTCATAAATTATTCTATGAACATTTTTTATGTCTCTCCCCCTCTATTGTTTTTGCCCTGTCCGTCTATCCGTCTGGCTGTCTGTCCGTCTGTCCGTCTGTCACACTTCGTTTCCGCTCAATAACTTGAGAACCCTTTGACCCAGAGCCTTCAAACTTTATAGGGTGATAGCCCTCATTGAGTAAAAAAACCCTATTAGTTTTGGGGTCATTAGGTCAAAGGTCAAGGTCACAGTGACCCAAAGAGTGAAAACCGTTTCCGCTCAATAACTCGAGTACCCTTTGACCCAGAGCCTTCAAACTTCATAGGGTGATAGCCTTTATTGAGTACAAAAACCCTATTGATTTTGGGGTCAGTAGGTCAAAGGTCAAGGTCACAGTGACCCGAAGAGTGAAAACAATTTCCGCTCAATAACTCGAGTACCTTTTGACCCAGAGCCTTCAATCTTCATAGGGTGATAGCCCTTATTGAGTAGAAGAACCCTATTGATTTTGGGGTCAGTAGGGCAAAGGTCAAGGTCACAGTTACCCAAAGAGTGAAAACCGTTTCCGCTCAATAACTCGAACACCCTTTGAACCAAAGCCTTCAAACTTCATAGGGTGATAGCATTTATTGAGTAAAAGAACCCTATTGATTTTGGGGTCAGTAGGGCAAAGGTCAAGGTCACAGTGACCCGAAGAGTGAAAACCGTTTCCGCTCAATAACTCGAGTATCCTTTGAACCAGAGCCTTCAAACTTTATACGGTGATAGCCCTTATTGAGTAGAAATACCCTATTGATTTTGGTGTTAGTAGGTCAAATTCCAAGGTCACAGGGGCCCGGAGAGTGAAAACCGTTTCTGCTCAATAACTTGAGTACCCTTTGACCCAGGGACTTCAAACATCATAGGTTGTTAGCCATTATAGCGTAGAAGAACCCTATTGATTATGGGGTCAGTAGGTCAAAGGTCAAAGTCACAGGGGCCTGAAGAGTAAAAACCATTTCCGCTCAATAACTGGAGTACTGTTTGACCCAGAGCCTTCAAACTTCATACGATGAGTAGAGGACCTATTGATTTTGGGGTCAGTAGGTCAAAGGTCAAGGTCGCAGGGGTCATGGCGCAGGGGTCATGGCGCAGCGGGGGGAGACATGCGTTTTTTTCAAAAACATCTAGTTATAAGTCTGCATTTGTTGTATCTCAGTTTTTTTTAAAAATTAAAACACTACTAACCAGTTAAACAATGAACCAGTAAAAACAATTTGTTGGTTGCAGTTTCAGAGCGTTAAAAGTTTTAACCCATCTCTCCCCTTGCCCAACAGTTATTGTTAGTTTCATTAATGTTTACAGTGTGTTGACGTCAATCGATCTTTATTTTTAAACATTTAATCATAAAAATCATGTCACTGTAAAAATCAGTGTTCCACCGGCGTCATGTATGACGACTGCTCAAAAACTTTTCTTACATTTTTAGCGCGACTGTTCAACTCACATTTTTCGTCGGCGTAGCCGTCGCTGTTCCGCTTTGGTAAAAGTTCGTGCAACCTACTTATATCTTACAAAGTTCTACAGCCATAGCTTTTAAACTTGACAGACTTGTTTACCTTATATTCCGAGCATGTTTGCCAAGAACTATAACTCCTACATCAATTTTGATCAAATAATGGCCTTTTTCATCTTAAAATTTTAAAGTTAAAGTCTGCGTGCAAGCAGGTACAAGTTCATTAATTTTATACTACTTAAGAACAGTTTCGAAACCTTGCACACCGGTTGACCATCATATCCCGAGTTTGTATGCCAATAACCATAACATTATCTTCCGTTTAACAATTTATGACCCTTTCTCGACTTAGTTTTTTAGGCTTAAGTTTGCATGGAAACCGATTGACACTCATAACTATACTCAACAAAAATAAAAAGTATCCACTTTTTATGCTTGTTTTCCCATTACCATATTTTCATTTAATCAGGAACGCTTTGAATGGTGTTTATTTAGTTAATCTCAGTTGTTTTTGTGTTAAATTTTTCATGAATAAAAACTTCCACGCCACGACCTGAGGAACTGCCGATCGAATAACAATTAATCAGGACTTACAAAACACTATATATTCAATTTAAAGGGAGGTAATTAGAAATTGTTGGAATTTCTAACGTTGTTTATCGAGGACCATTTGTGTTATTGATGAATATTTTGTGATTTTATTTATCCACAAGAGGTAGAGAAATCGATTTAATTCCAATAAATGTGAATATTTCAAAGAATCGCTGACATTTTACTGAAACCCATATTATCAAAAAGGGAAAGATAACTAAGTTGTGGCTGCAGATTTTCAAGAATACTTTATCCCTTTGCAATGATTACAGAAAAGCAAATGTGTACACATATAGAATTTTGATTTTTCGTTTTTGTATATTACAAAATTAACTCTAGGAAAGTGGATACTTTTTATTTTTGTTGAGTATATAATACTACATGTACTCATACTATTATACTAAAGCTTTGACACTTGTTACACTTCACCACCATCATATCCCAAATCTAACTAACAATTTTATCAGATTACGTTCCTTGATAATGATAACTATACTTTATGGACTTTTCATGACCTAATAGAGTCTCCTACATTCTTACTGGATAACATTATAATACGTCTGTTTATAAAAAAGTAAATGACATCCCAATGAGAACTTATTGTGTACCCTCTGTTTTTTTTTACTTTACTTATCTAAGGTATAAAACAAATGAATTAAAAAACATTGACATGAAGTGTTGAGATTTTGTGTGGTTATGGAAACATTATTCTAAGCCTTACCAGCAGTCATCATGGCAAAAGTATTATGAAAATCGAGGATTTCTTGTTTAAGATGCTAGAGTAACAGTTATAAATAGGTACATTAGATTGCTTTTGTGAGTGGAAATAATTTATAATTTTTGTAGATTGATATTTTGTAGTTCAACAAATCTAATGGAATGATAATTGCACCGAAGGTTTGTGATTTACTGTAAAGGCATAGTTTCAATCACTTCTTTTTGTTGTGGTTGTTTTTAATAATTAAATAGACATCTTTTATCAAATAGATGTTGAGAGCTGAATACAGCAGACAACTAGGCAAAGTGTATCGGTATTAATTGGTTTTGGATATGCTTCGTCACCAAAGAATCGTTGTTTCCTGTTTTAACGTCGGAGAAGCAGCAGGCAACAGAACGGATTTGAATGCGCATATGAAGTTTCTATTTTTCGAAGCGATGAGCCATTGATATAATTCATCAACCTGTTTAACGTGGCCTTAAACACTGGGGACTGAGGCGTGTTCCGCAACGACAGCTAGAGTATTTTCTTATCAGAAATGTCTTCATTTAAAACGTACGTTAACACCTACAACTAACGTGTTTCTGCGGGACTAGAATTAAGGCAGAAATAACGGAATATTGTCGACGAAGGCTGATCAAACAGATATTATTGTTAGTATTGCATGGCTTATTTTATGGTTTTCTTTTAGTATATAACGCTTGTCATTTATAGTCATTTCCTATGATATTGCGACTTTTTGCCGAATATGACATCAATCTATTACACATGAAATAAGATTTCAATTAGTGTCTTTTTATTTTGTTTTAAGTGGCCTTAACTATTAGTTTAAAAACCCAACCATTTGTTATCATTGGTTAATGGATTATAATTTAAGTGCATGCCCAGGTGAAAGTAAAATAATGTGTCTATGTGTTCGAACCCATGTAAATGTATCATGCTTTTTCTAAACAAACTTGTCCATTCATAATAACAATGTGTAGTTTCTTTGACTCTGAGTGTTTGTTTGAAACTGATAACATGCACACACCAATGATATTAGTTTTCTGTAATGCCTATTTATGAATTTAAAAATAAATTAATAAACAAATAAATATACACTATAATGCCCTGCTTACTGATGATAAAGTTTCATATTAAATGTCAGGAAGTTACGTGTTTCATTCATGTTGTCAAATCTAAAAAGAAAATAATTTGACTTCTGTGTTTGTGAAGATTTGTGCATTTAAACAGCTTCTTGGCATGTAATTCTCCTCCAGAAGTAAACCTCAAAAAGCAATAATCAAACGAGACGTATTCTAATAAAAGTTTATTTAGTAGAGGCTCATGTTGCATTCTTTATGATTTATTTTTAAAGCCGCGTGCTTTCTCTACAAGGATTGTCTTAACATTTTTCCATTTTAGAAGGATGAATGTTCAAATTGCATGTACGAAGCTATCATGTTCTTGTACCTTTCGAAAAGCGAACGTTAATAGCTCATTGAAAATATATGTATTTGTTATGTAAATCCATCACGAAATAAAAGTTAAATTTTCCAAACCGTCTGGGTAAACTTCTTGCTATTTTCTATCATTTACAGACCGTATTTAATTGATTTTATTTTATATCCTTTCCACGACCATAACGTATTTAAACGTGACAAAATTTTGACTTCCCAAAACCCGACCCTGTTTGACGGGAAGACGCCCGAAACGTATTTAAACGTTCAAAAAGATCGCTTTTCAAAACCCGACCCTGTTTTTTTTTTCGTTGGAAACCCGTCGATTTATTTTTCATTAAAAAAAGTCCTTAATTTGGAGGCTATTTAGAAGAACACGGAATCATCGATCATTATTTTAACACAGTCCTTTGAACGCATCGCATATTTTCTTTCAAATATTATTAAGTAAGAATCTGAATACATGTGACTTAGATAATCTGATAAGAAAATTAGTAATTTTAAAAAGTTCAATTTAGAATTTAGAAAAAAAAATCTTATTACATGTGTCGCTGTTTCTTCATCTTTCATTGTCAAAATAAAAAAGTGGCTCCAAAACAGTTATTCATTATTTTAAAAAATACCTATATCTACCTAGAAATAACTTAAAAATGACATTTTTTGCAATGGCATAATAATTAATGATTGTTAATTAGATTTAATTAATTTACGGAATTTTACGTTGAAGTCTTTCTGCGATAAACCGAATTTTTAAAAGAGCGTTGAAATTCGGGTTTTTAACGCACTATTCTTGATATGCATTTTCCACATTTTTTACAGAAGGAAGACCGTAACGTTAGATAACGTGTTTTACAGTTATTTATCGGGTTTCTTTCCATGTTGAAAATTCCGAATTTCATTAAAAGGTAGAATACCGGTAACGGACAAAAGCTTATATGCTTTATTCAAACATACACTTAACGGGAATTAAAAAAATATTTACGCAGATTTACGTTATGGGTTTTACAATCGTGAAAAAAGCATACGTTGCATGTTCATTAATGAGAAGAAAATTATCAAACTCTCTCTAATGGCAAAATGACCTTCAGTGAAACTTTACACCAATAAATGTTATTAATGTATCTTTATTTCGCATATGTTATGACTCGTAAGAACAGTAAACAAAAATAACTAGATCTACAAATTCCCTGAAATTCTATTAAGATTCACAATAATTAAACAACAATAAACCTCATTTCAAATGTCCACATGAGAAATACTGATCCTGACTAAAATACCTTGTGTCTAATTGACTTACACAATGCAAACAATATGAGATATTTGTAAAAGTGTGTTTGGCCTTTCATTTCCTGGTCGCTTCCTGGACGCGTAAATGGATTGCAAACGTTGATTTCTATCTTCGTAATTAAAGGGGCACAATATTAAGTTGTTAATATCATTATGTTTGTGTGCTTGTTTAGGCTTATTTAGTTTTTGTGAATTTATGTAAATTGAATTTTTGGGAATTTTAAGTCTAGCTATTTTTCATAACTATTCTAACTTTAAGGTATTTAAAATGAAGATGCATTAATATTTATTATTTGTGCAAAGTTTCATAAAACTGCATTTTGCCGTTATACAGTTTGAGATTTTTGTGGGTTTTTTTTACTGACGACTTTGCAATTATGACTGAAATTTAAATTGAAAAAGAGACATGCACTCAACAAACTTAATTGTCAACTAAAAATTGTGTATCCCTCATTTGTTTAAGTGTTCGTGCATAGTTCCAATCAGCTCTGGCCCAGCAAAAATTTTCAAACTAGTTACAAGTAGATGTTTTCAGCGGGTCCAACGTATTTGGTTTTTTGCGGAAAAGTGAGTATTTATATTTCGATTACGGTAATATAAACCTACTTACCAGGGTCAAAATATCTCCGGAAATAGTCAACAATAACGAAATATTCCGCCATTTTGTTCCGCACAGAACATGTCCCTCGCTTACTTTTCCGCAAAAACAAATAAATTGTAAATAGAATAGCTTTTATCATAGATAGGTAAGTCCTGCAACAGTCCAGTAACTATGTAACCTATAACAATTTTAGAATTTTACAAAACAAAATGTATGTGATGAGTTTCCTTGCGTAAACACGACCGTTATGTGCCCTTTTCATGCATTCTGGTGATCTGGCAAAATACTCGGTATTAATTATTAAGATAAACATAAAACTGGGTTCTACGGCGGCCAGTTTCAGTAAATTTGTCTGATCAAGCAAGTAGTTTCTAGCAAAGTTAACAAGGTGGACGGGAACGCAATATCGTATCCAGGATATAAATAAGCTAAAATATGATGGCATGAATAAATAAAAGTGGTTGAGCCTAAAAGTATTCAAGAATGGTTTGTGCAAATGTGTGTTTGTGCATGTATTATTGGAATGGGTCTTCCGACTGATATGTGTGTTATTCTTTATTTGATTCATGATCATTACTTGTTATTAAATACCACGAAAAGTTGGTCGTTAACGATATCTGACACTAAATGATAAATTTTTAATGTGGTTAGTCTCTATATATTGGGAGAAACGTGAGATAGGACTTCTACAACATTGATTAATCGTGATAGTCAGTTGGCCAGATACCATTTGTCCTGTGTATTCATAGATAAGGGACTCTGACATAATCTACAACGGAATTGTGTTTGTAGTATTTATAAAGATAATCGTTTTGAAAGAAATGTCGTGTACAAGTGTATGGAAAACTCGTAGTATGTAGGGGTTGTGTGATTAGACCCTGTGTATTTCTCAAATGGCAGGTAATACGATTGTTTTTCTCTATAATTAGGACATGAAGGTTTCTTTAAATTTTTTTTTGCAAATGCACAACTTTTCATGCATTTCATTTCATCAACATTAATACATGATATTTTACCTAATGGTGTTTTTCTTTTATCTCGACATACCCCGGAATTGTATGCTGAAAATACTTACACTAGAATAAATGGCGATTTCAAATAATTATAATATAACACATGTACCTTCTAAGTTTTTTTCTGCTTATATATAACATTGTATGGCATATTAGTAATTTCCATGAGTTTTTTTTTTATGTTTCGGTTATTCGACCGGAACTGAAATGCCAACATTTTATTATTACTTTCCATGCAGTTTGTTTAAATACATAAATGAAAATGAGCTAACAAGCACGACAAATAATCAAAATATTGCAGACTCTGTTTTATTGAGCCAGTTCATGGGCAGTGATAGAAATGCATATTACTTGTTGGTATTCTAGAATCATTCTTCTTGTGGGGTTGGCGTGCCTTGCAATCGCAATGTGCAGAGGGTATTCGAGTGTTCTATATTAAGTTACAGCTCTGTTAAAGTTATTTCTCGAAATTGGCGATACGTGAAAATAGAATAATGAAATTAACTTTATTAATATCAATAAAGATTGGGCTGAAGGTTATAAAGCTGAGATTGGAAACCAGTCTCAAATCTCAAGCATCTGATTGGCTGATTTCAGCCAATCAGATGCTTGAGATTTGAGACTGGTTTCCATGCTCAGTTTTATAACCTTGGGCATTGTTCTTTTTCAGCTTTCCGCCTACGCAAGGTGTCATACAGAACCAGGTTGATAATTCTGTTGGTTGCCATAACTCTGGTGCTGGTTACCAACAGAACAGTTTTTACGTACTCACAAAATAAATCACAAAACAGAATTAAAGTCGCGGAAGTAACTGACAAACTAGCGTCAGTTAACCGAATATCTGCCACATTTGCTCGATTCCAGCAAAGAATTACTCAGGAAATTAGTATTTTAGCGGAACAAAATCGGAAAAATAACACCGTTGTCAATAAAGACTGGAAAAGTTTAGTTGAATCAAATGACAAGCAACTTATGCTAAAGCTTTTAGCAGAACAGGGGATCAGGCATCAGGGAAGTAACGAGGATTTTATCACCTACCTCACAATGACAGACATCGATGATTTGCAAGATCCATATGTAAATCTTCACTATTTTGAATATATTTTGAACAATGAGAATGCATGCAATGGTGATGTTTTAGCAGTGATTACCATAAACAGTGATCCAACTAAACGTGATGAGCGTATGATCATTCGGGAGTCCTGGGGCTCAGTAAAATCTTACTCAGGGGCCAAGCTAGTGACACTTTTTCTTCTAGCTCAGGTAAAAGACGAGAATCTACAGGAACAAATAAACAAAGAGAATCAAATTTACTCAGATATTATTCAGGGAAACTTTATTGACTCGTACAGAAATCTGACATACAAAAGTGTTATGGGTTTGCACTGGGTGCAAAAATACTGCAACCATACGAAGTTTGTTCTGAAAGTGGATGACGATACTCTAATAGACCCATACCACCTTGTTGACTTTCTATTTCAAAAGTCACCTGATGGAAATTTAGAAAATTTTCTTTATTGTTCAACTTTTCGTAATCAAGGACCTGTACGCAGAACGGATGATAAATGGTTCGTTCCTAATCACGAATATCCTTATTCCAAGTATCCGCCATATTGTGAAGGTTTCGCTTACATTATGTCTTATGACGTCGCACAAAAACTCTATGAGACAACGAGTTTAGTGAAATTCTATTGGATTGACGACGTTTATATCACAGGATTAGTAGCACTAAAAGCTGGGGTTTCTCACCACGACATGGAAAATGGTCATTCATACAACCTACTTCAATCGGAACATCTATCGAAAAATGTGCAGTCATCGATGTTCCTGTTAGCAAAATATACATTCCATAGACAGAATTGGAGCAAGGCATGGAACGACATTCAATCTCTTCATGCAAATTAAGGACAATGATAAATACTGTTCTTAATTGGATTGATTGGTTTAAAGAAAAATGAAAAAAAACAGTACAAAACTTGAAATAGCAGAGGAAGGAAGATTCAGAATTGACAACATTCGATTTTTCTATTTCATGAAGAGGTTCAACCGTATTGAAAATGAACTGTGTCTTAAAAGTACAGAAGTTGTTTATGCTTAAAATCACTAGAATACAATTCGCACAAACTTCTTTTGTGTATCAGACAAAAATAAAATAAAATGCTAATTATAAGACTTGATCCACTATTTATAACGTAAGTTGATATAAAAGGTAAGTCACTAAAAAGGTTAATTTAAAAGCAAAAATAGAAATACTGAAATTAAAAAGGAAACATGCACATCAGGAATAGCCACATTCAGAAATTTTAGCCTTTCCTCACAGCCTAAAACCAGAGAAAAACGAGATCCTGGGTTTAATATATGAACCTTGTTTTAAAAAAAGTATCAAGAGAGCAAACATATATAAAAATAGATGAAAATGGAAATTTTGAAAGCCAGAGAACACGACAAATATGAAAATACTGCAGGCTCGGTTTGATTGAGCCTGTTCATGGGCAGTAATGGGAATGCTATTAACTGCCCACGCCGCCTAGCCACGGGTTGAGCGCAACTCAGTAACTACACCAATAAATAGTGCAATGTCGATCCATCCAAAACGATGGTATGCATACCTCTAAAATGAATAAATAAATAAATAAATAAATAAATCCATTGGCGTATGATGAAATTTTCTGTATTGGTGAATATTTACTTAACTTTATAGATCGAGCAGCCTTTGGTACGTTTGCCGCTAGCAGTAACCATAAAATCACCACACGGCAAAAACAACGCTACTGTGATATTGAAATAGATGAAAATGGAACTTTGAAAGCCACCGAACACGACAAATTCGAAAATACTGCAGGCTCGGTTTGATTGAGCCTGATCATTGGCAGTAATGGGAATGCATATTACTGCCCTAGCCGCCAAGCCCCTGGTTGAGCGCAACTCATTAATAACACCAATAAATAGTACAATTTCGATCCATCCCAAACGATGGTATGCATACCTCTAAAATGAATGAATGAATAAATAAATAAATAAATAAATAAATAAGTAAATAATTGCATTGGCGTCTGATGAAATTTTTGTATTGCATGTTAAGAATAACCACATTCAGAAAACATAACCCTAGAACACAGCCAAAGTAGTAAGAAAATGAGAACATTCTTTTATAGCATGATACATTTTAAAGACACCACGAACGATTACCAAAGAAGATTTACTGCCTTGGAATGGGCAAAATATTTTGCAACTTGGGTGGTGGGGATTCTTGGGTTCACTTGGGTGAACCAACCACAGTTGTAATATTAAAAATACAGCCAACCTTTATGGTGAATTGAATCCAACCCATGACGGCATTACATGGAAATATATAAAGGAACACATGTATCACTTTTTTTAAGTCACAAATGTGAATAAAACAGTTATGAAATATTTTTGTATTATTGTAAAAACGTATAATTGAAAAACTTAATTTGAGCCTGATAAGCCTACATGCTACGAGTGTTGAACACCATCTTCGAAAACTAGCGGGGTCAGTTCAAAGTTATCACGCGAAATCACTACGATGAATTAACTAATTGAACATACATAGAATCGCGTCCTAGCCATCTAAAATCTCGTCCTAGTCATCTAAATAATATTTTGTTAATAAACAAACATAAAAGTTTATCATAGAACAACATAATACAACAATAAAACTCCACATACTCAAGCAAACATAACAAGTACTTTGAAATATCCCCTCGTAAGCATAATATTTGGTACCCATATTCATTGAGACCAGAAACCAATTGCTGGTACTCATCTTTTGCTGAAAAACTCTATATGAAGCCGGATCCGCTGTAACTTATCTTTCGCTGAAAAACCTCTTTATGGAGCTGGACCCATTATCTTTAAGGTCGGTCGGAATAGATGTACGTGGTAAATTGGTAAGTTTTATCTAGTAATAGTTTACTAGCAGTAATAATTTATGACCCATAATTCGTCCAGAAAATGTTTCAATGCAACAATGCAATCGCAATGATCAATTGTGTGTGAAAAAGCAAGATAACATTCATGTTCCCATCCATTTGCCGTAATGTGTCTCTAGCGCCATAACTATCACTTGTGTGACAATGGCCATGTCAAGTTAAAATTGTATAGCCATTAAACAAATAAACAATGTTTCAGATGGCTGCATATAAAGTACACAAGAAGACACAAGAAAGGCATGATATAAAAGGCCGTTTTTATGTTGTTTATTTTGTGTGGTGTCTTAATAATATTTTAAATGAATCCCTTTATATACTCGTATTTAATGAAGTTAACGCTCTTTACGCAATTTACCGTTAAAACCCACCAGTGTCGTTAACCGAAATAGCAGGAGCCTGTGTGTTAACCAAATGAAGTTCATCGGCCTAGATTATTTTTCCAGGACAGGTGTACTAACGAAACCCATTTATTGTGAGCCATAAAAAGCCAGACAGTTAATCAATGTACACCGATATCAAACATGCAAAGCCAATTTATATGCTTCAAGTCCTACCAATCTACGCACATTCAATTAATCGAAACTTATTTGTGTGATGCATAACATAACATAAATAATTTCATAATCTCATCGTTTTAGCGGTCAGATGTCATGAAGACTCGTCCAGTGTACTACTGTACAAGTTTTAGCTTTCCAAAAAGCTAGTCGGTCATTAGCACAGCCTTTTTAACAAGACGACAGAAAAGTTTGAATTTTAAGCCACCTTTATTGGATGCCTTACAAAAATTTAAATTTACTTATAGGTATTTCCTCTTTCGAATGAGATGTATTTAAGCTGGTGATAAATCTAACCATGTTGCGAACAAGTTAATAATTTACTTGAAAGTAAACCAAAATGGAAAAGTTTGTCAAACAATATTTTTGCGTCAGAAAGTGTTAGAAAGCAACGATTATCAATCTGTAAATATATATCAAAAACTATATCTAGAATATGTTAAAAACTAAGTTTTTATCACAGTCATAGGGTGGGAGAGAAAATAACAACCTAACGCATTGAATTCAAATTCTCAAAAAGTATGCACTACAGCGCCGTCTTTTTTGTTAAAAGGTTATGCTAATGACCAACTAGCTTTTTGGAAAGCAAAATTTTGTATCGTCTATTATTGACAGTTTTATGACCCGATTTGATACTTCTGCAAAAGTATGTGTGTTCGCATGTTCCAAAGATTATTGTGTTGATTCAAAACCAAATTACAACTAAGTAAAGCTTAAACTTGTAGTGTCTATTATTTTCAGTTTCATTCCCGATTTAAGATTTCTGCAAAACTGTGTGTTCTGGTGTTTCAAAGATAATTTTTACATTCAAAACCTTATAAAACTTTAGCAACAAGTTGATAAGTGGCAAAATGCAAGATAACAGTTAAGAAAAATTATCAAGAAAGTACCTACAGATGTATCCATATTGACCTAGCTAAACCATGTAAAACATTCCCTGGGACACCTCTGATCCCCGAGTTCCACAAAATGCTGCACAAGTTCGTAGATTCGTGGTCAGCAAAATAGGTAGCTAATCTCTGTTCAGTGCTCTCTACACATTTCATTTGCTTTGGTTTAATAAATTTAAAAGCTGTACATCTTTTGTTAATCATACACAGTGTACATTTACTAGACAAAATCCAAGTACATGTATATGTTTATTGTTAGTTGTAGGAAATATCTTTATGAGTAATAAGCCTAGCTGATAAGAAGCTGGAGAGAGGTTTTAAGAATAGGTACAGACTCCAAATGTGAAGTCCTTCAACAGCCAATAAGAGGCCTCTAGGTTTTTATAGATAACGACTGATTCTATCCATAAATAACTTCTGAGTAAGAGTCTAATTATCTACATTATCCGTTCCGTCTGGAACGTGATCTTTGCTTTACATCACTGTTAACCGGTGTTCAGGTAGAAAGCTCAAGTTTGGTCCATTATAATATGTCGGTCATCAGGATGACCGACAATCATTGTTAAAGCCCCAATAAACTTTTCAAAACGTTTTTTTTTTCATTGTGAAAATTAATTAACCACGTTGACCCTTTTCAAAAGAAAGTATAAATGACCAAATATTTATGTCCTCAAATAATCCCCAATCATTGAGACCCGGTCCGAACAGTATTTTTGTAGCCCACAAAATTACTAACCAATGTTTACAATCACTCGGCGAAAAGTTATCGGTTTTTTCCGTTAGTGGTCCGTAAGAACGCGGTGACGTCATTCTGTATAATGAGCGACCTTCTCCTGCCGAAAATCAGCTCGGAAAGATTCGCTGTTTGTTTTGTAAACAAAATAAACGATCCGAAAAACGTCCAAAACATGCTGTAAATCAATACAATAATACCCTTTTCTAATTGTAAGGTTTATTTTTTGTGTTATTATGCCTACAGGTGAAATCTAAAATGTTTAGGTTAATAAAAAATATGCTGTTTGGCAAGCTTATTGTGGCTTTAAACTTATATAGAATTAGGTTTATTTTAAGCTTTTAGCTTTCGTAGATGTTCATCTCTGACTGCAATAAACACGCTAATAGTCAATTCACACGCAGTAATTAAAGTGCAGACCAAAGATTCTATTTTCGGAAAAGTCTCAACTTATTCAGAACGAACAGAACATTAGACGCAAAATGTCATAAAAAACCAGGTTGGTTACCCCACTTATTGTCGATAAATCAGGTCGAGTCTTCTGCAAAAGAAGAAGAACTAAGACAACTCGAACGTTCAGATCTTGTCTAATACACACTAGAAGTCAGAAGAATGCTCTCCTTGGTCGGTATCTAGACCTTAACGGACCAAAATTATTACAGCGAGAATACAATGGTAGGATGACGACAAATACAGAAATCTCAAAATTTCTACCTTTTTGTCTCAAATTTATAATCACTCTGAACTACAGTTAAACATTGTTGATATAAAAAAACATGCATACACCATCGTTTGGATGGTTCAAAATTGCGTACTGCTTACTTGTATACAAAACCTTTTCAATTTATAACGTAGTCATCTACAAATTAGTCTGAGGATTCAAGTTTAAAATAGGTCTGTTCCTGTACAAGAACTTGATTCTATAGTTCCCTTTTCGCTATGTCATTTTCAGTTGAAAGAGAAGAAACCCACCTCAACGGTTTTTTACTGACTCAGTTGTTCAGGTAAGACCATTGCATTAAATAACAGAAAGTTTTTGACATTGGAGAAATAATGTTTTGAAACTAATAAATACATTCAGCTTTATCCAAGTATTATGTAAAAAAAGTGAAATATGCATATCAGGAATGGCCACATCCAGCAGACACAGCCTCCCCACACAGCCAAAAGGTAGAGAGGAAAATAGAGCATGGTTTTATAAAAATCAATTTGTAAATTTGTAATTTCAAAATGGACGCCATAAACAATTAACGAAAGTGAAAACCCGAGGGGTTACCGCCTTGGAACGGTCAGTGGCACCAGGTTCTATGGTGCACCAACCTCACACTTTCCCCCAACAGGTTCTCGTATCACAAAAGGTATACAAGTTGTCTTGTTGAAATAACTCCAACCCAACCATCGGCTCAACAATGTTGCATGTAAAAGCACGCAAACATATAAAACACAAGAAGCTAATAGCAATGCAAAGCAAAAGCTTATAGTATAGAAGCCATTCCAGACAACCTTCTAGTACTTTTACAAAAATGTGAAATATGCATATCAGGAAATGCCACATTCAGAAAAAACAGCCTTCCCAATAAAAGCTTTACTTACTGTGTGCAGTTAAAAAATTAGGTAGTGTTTTTTCTCTTTGTGGAATTCTTAAAACTATCAGTATCTTCACAAAAATACTTAGAAGTTGAAAGTAATCTAACAACAATTAAAGATACTATTATGATATAACGATTCGCCCCACTCACGATTCGCCCAAATCACGACTCGCCCCATATTAATAACGATTCGCCCCATTTTAATAACGACTCGCCCCACTCAAAAACGATTTGCCCAATGATCGTGATTGTTAATCTGTAGATGAAAAAAGTCGAGTAAATAGCATTAAGAAAAGGTTTGAAAACATTAAATTAATAATGACTTTAGTGATCTGATTCCAGAATTTTTTAGACCGCCATCGCTCATGTAAAAGTGAAATATGCATATCGGTAATTGCCACATCACAAGTAAAAAAGTGAAATGAGCGTATCAGTAACTACCATGCAGATCTACAAAAAGGTCGCTCGTTTTTTATCGTATTTTATCGTTTCAGTGTTGGGGTGATTCTAATAAATAGTGGTAGAGCTTGTAATTTTTTTTCCTAAATGATTTGGCCGATTTTTCGGCAATAAAATAATTATTTACTTCGTGATATGGATAAATGTTTTTTTCTGAATTTTATGTTAACGTTTTATTTCAGCGATTTTGCGCCGTTGTATGCGGCGCCTGCAACGACCTTTTTAAATCATTTATTTTTTAATATTTAAAACTAAAAATTGCAATTAAATCGTATATATCTTTCCTAAATTCTATTTATTTTAATGTATCACACATAATGGTAACTGTTAATTGCCACTAATTGACACGTTATTCTCACTAGCCAGTTTGCCCAGAATTATATGGTGACATGTTATAAAAGGTGCGAAAAACATAATTGACATATGCAATTCGAGCGGTCTTGAGGGGACAATAGAATCTAAATTTTAATTAAAAAGAAAAATACATTCAAATAAGCAATCAGAGCATCTCTCATTATTGTCAATTTAACATAAACATTGTCCTGTTTCGGTGATTTTATAATTTAAGCAAAACCTTAGATAATAGGTGATAAAATATTATACATTTACACTTCTGTGTAAATGTTTTTTTTTATTGCTGCTTGTTTACAATATTTTCCTGCATGTAACAGTGTTTTAGTATTTAACAAACGAACACAAGATTTAAATGTTTCAATAAATTATTACCGATTGCTAAATTCTGAATAAAAGTTGTTGTTGTTTGTAAACAACATAGCTGTAATTTAATTTGTAAAAATGCCTTTTTCAGAAATGAGAAACTTAAGATATGACGAACAAAAAGTGCATACTGTGAACATTCAAGTGGTGCATTAGATACATTTCAATAATTCATTTATACTTAAATTAAAATAAATAATGTGCATTTGCTGATTATATCTGCGCACTTAGAATTTCTTTAATATTGTTTGTACATTTCTGATGTATCAAAATACACACATAACAATTTACCCTTTATACGGCAAAAGCCCGGGCGCTTCGCGCCCGGGCGTTGCCGCCTATAGGTAACACGTAATTTATTTAAAAACAATGTAATTTATTGAAAAAAACTAATTGTGATAAATTGGAGGGATATTTACCCGTGTCCTTTTCTAGCCGCCATTAACTTCCGGAAGTTTTTTTTTCTAAAGATAATTAAACGGTCTCTACCATACATGCAAATTTAAACCATTTTCGATTTTCGTCATAAATAAGCAAGCCGCTACTGAAATTAAATTATCCCACAAAAAATTTGTTTTTCTCGGTTCAATTTATTTCGTTCTCAAAAAGAACGCCGGCATGATTATTTTGCTTCACAGTCGAACAACGTTGTTTGCTAATAACCTGATTCACGTTAAGGTCCGTGTAACGGTGTACGGCTGCACACTAGACTCTAGCGATGCCGCACACTAGACTCTAGCTATACCGAAGTAGTGGCATACCATTTTGTTTGTGGGTAAAATATCTACTGCAGTGTACAATTAATTTAAAATATTTTATTTCATGAAAATAACACATTTTTCTGTACATTGACGATCATTTCAAATCTGTTGCATAGGAGTTTCAGCCATGATCATTCTAAGACTAAGGCATAAGAGCACTTGTAATTCTTAGGTCTATAGTCGTCCTATTAATGTAAATGTGAGGATAAATATGCAGGTCGATTCCATCACTTAAAATGTTTTTTATTTTATTTTTATTATAATTTTTAATTAATAAAAAAAATTCGATACATGCAAATATGTAAACTTAACATTCTTTATGATTAACAGAATTTTAAGAATGCATTGCACCATTTTGAATGAGCATAGTTACACGTTAAATCCAAGTGTTATTGAAAGAAGGGTTTCATGCATAAGACCAAAACACTTTTAATGCTATAAATGAACAAAGTGTACAACAAATTGACACACAATATCAACAGAACATAGTTACTCAGCAAGTAATAAAACAACCAGAAAAAACAACCAGGCCACAGCAACAATAAGTGTACTAATGGAGTTCAGTATTCAAATATTGATGTTCCAGGGAATGGCAACTGTTTATTTTTTCATTGTCTCAGCATGGCTCTACATGGAGTTGTTTCTAAAACTTTTCACTACAGGATTATGATCTGCAACCATATAATTGAGAACTGGGTTCTGTGGAAAGATATTGCTACTGTCACTCATGGTCTAACCAATGGTTCAATCACTCCGTATTACAATTCAATGATTCTATGAAATGGCTGGGCAACGACGTGTAGGTTTAAAGCTGCACATGATGTTTTGCAAATTAACATTGATACATTGTTAAAGAGAATATCAATTATCAATGTTACTATACAGAGCCAGACACGATATACATATCAATCATACACACCATTAACAAAATCAAAAATACTATATGTTTACTCGAGGACAGTGGAACAACCATTTTACAGTGCTGACTGAAAGAGTTCAAAGAAACCAGAATATATATGTAGATCATGATGGACCCATGATCAATAAAAGAAATAAAAATTAATGTAACATTTGGGAGACTCCTCAATATCAGAGTCCAGCTTTAAACATGTATTGTTTTGATCCGCTCGTCTGGACTTGGGTTTGTTCAGTTGTCATTGGTCTCTGAAAAAAATTCCTGGCTTGCATATTTTTCTACCACAATGATTCTGCTTATGATTCTGACTGTGTGGTTGTAATTCATTACCTTAAAATCGATTAAGGGGCTTTCCTGACAACTGCATGTTTGCAATTTATTTATTTCTTTCTCTTTTTACAATATAAAGACTGGTGGTATGACATTCTTATTACAGGTTGGTTCCAGTACTGCTGACTGCACCAAGTATTATGTTTTGTAATTGTGAACAATTGGTTCGTTCAGTGCTACTTGTACCAAATGTATCCCTAAGTCCAGTCAAGATCAAAGATAGGTTGAAAAGACGAATTCTTCAATCAGAACTCAAGGAAACTATATCAATGAAGTTGTATTATTTGGAAAATGCTTTTGCCGTTCCTAGGCATAGCCTATTTCATATTAAATGTTTAATATGACCATTTTCTGCAATCATATTTGTCATTAACGTATGTGGGGCGAATTGTTATTGAGTGGGGCGAGTCATTACTAAATATGGGGCGAGTCGTTATTTAGATGGGGCGAGTCGTTTTGGGGCGAATCGTGAGTGGGGCGAATCGTTATATATTCTATTATATAACCTGCATTTTCTATCTAAAATCACAAAATTTTCCTTTTTAAGAATTTGAACTCTTAAGTAGCACTTGATTTTTACTCAATCGTTGTCAGATAATAAACTTAAGTAGGGACATACAGTGAAACAGTCAAAAGACGACACGACAAAACAAAATAGCAGTCAGATACATATTGTGTTCGAAATATTTTGAGAACGAAAACTAACAAAAACATGGGGTTCGACAAAAAGAAAAAGCAAAGAAAAAGGAAAAACAGAGAGACAAAGACCGTACTGGTCTTTGATGAAAAAGCAAGAAAGTAATATGAATGAAAATATCTTTTGTAATTTTTTCCGATCAATTTCAGTGAGAGAAATGCTATGTTACGAAAGTTGAGCGGTGTTCGGATACGTATCGTTTATGTCTACAGACAATTACTGTAATCAGTTTCGGTATTCAATGGGCAAACTTGATTTGCAAAGACGGCTTACGCCGGAGAATGCCGATTCCTAAAAGGACACCGGAAAATCAGTTTATTTGTTTCAAGATTAAGCCGGGATCACTAACCGGCGCACGCCGAATACGCCGGTTACATTTGAGCTGCGAGCGTGTAAACACCACAGCCCTAGCTATTGACGCCATTTAAGTTTAGCCTGAACACTTGATTCATATTTCACACTGGTGCGAGCCGATTGGTGACCAGTTAACCCCGGTTCATAAGCCATCTTGGAAAATCAAGTTGGCCCACTCAGTTCAAGAACATGTTCACAATCTTGAATTAAATGCCGATAATTGGTCAAGAAATCATTGTGTGTTCTAGCATCATCACTCTAAATAAGAGAAATGCTGCAAGAACGCAAAGATTTCTGAACACATTTTCGATTTATAACTCAAATGAGCCAGAACTGATCGAATACGGAACTGAATAAATTATTGACTGTACCATTCAGTTTTCAGTACCTACTCTTATACAATGCTGCCCAGTCTTCTTGCGCACCTAAGCATTATTGCCTATACTTTTACCGATCAAGAATGTGTCATTACTGTTTGCCTGTTTTCCATGCATGTAATGACTGAAATGTTTTGGTCATACATCTTAAACTATGACTATGTGAAGTTCATCATTGTTTACCCTTGCGAACATTTTTTACCCTAGCATTTAAATGTTCATTACAGTTTTGATTTTATTGTAATATTGAAGCATCATTTCCATAAATTTAACATATATTATACTCAAACTCTGTATTATCAATGCATCTCTATCAGTCTATTACCAACGTAAATTAGTTATTTAGTTACCGGTATGTGTTTCCATATTTTATAGCATTGACATGGATATACTGAACTCTGTCATTTCTTGGTAAATAATAGGTTAATATGTTTGTCTTTTTCAACAAGATACAGAAATAATGAACTAATATTCAACGGCATAATAATCATTGACAATTATAACAAGAGTGCTGATAATACAGCAAATATTAAGCCATAGTTTTGAGAATATAAAAAAATATTCTCCCATTTACAGATGTTATTACCAACAATCAGTTTAATAGCATGCATAAATTTAATAAACTCGTGTTTTGTATTTTCAGAGAATACCTGACAGGATTCAAAAAGAGAAAAGATGAAAGAAGAAAGAAAGCACAAGATCAGGTGGAAAGAATGATAAAAGAAGAAAGGAAGAAGCTGAGACAAAAAGTGTGAAAGTTTTTATGTTTTTTTGTGTTTTTTTTTAATACTTCAATCTGTATGAACAACTTTTATTCTGTTCGCAACATTGAAGATCAGTATCAGTCAACAGTGTAGACCAAGATCAGGAAGAATATCCATTTAGTCTGTTCAGGATCTAAACTGTTCACATTTAGATTCATTAGGTTATTTCTGACCAAGAGATTTGTGTAGAAGCAAATTTGATGTAAGGCACTTTTATGGAGTAAAGGAAAGTGTTGTAAATTGAATAAGGCTGTCATTTCTTCAATTTCAGTTCTTGAAGTATTGATATTTAAACATTAAGGGGAGGTATTCTTTTCTAGCAAAACTGTTGGTTTTTATTCTCTGACGTTTGATCACCTTTCCCCATTTTTTAAAACTTAGATTTTTTCTCGTGATCCCCAGTTACATAGAAATAGGGGAAATAAGAATGGTCGTTGTTCATCTGTCTATGTGTGTATGCATCAGGATTTTCTGGAGAGAATTTTATGAAACTTGGATCAAAATGTTAACCTGATTGAGTTGATGTGTTTCAACTGTGCTGGTTCAAGGCCAAGATCATAAGTGGAGGTCAAAGGTTTGAGCAATGTTTTTTCCTGTCGTCTCCATAACTTCTAAACCCCTTGAAAGAATTTCATGACACTTTGGTCAAATATTCACCTCAATGGGACAATAATTAATAGAATCTATGTTTAAACCATGCTGGCTAAAGGTAAAGGTCAAAAGTTGAGGTCAGAGGTTTGAGCAATATTGAGCAGCAAACCAAACAAGTGATGGTATATATACAGATCATTTTGACATGGAATGTTATATCAAACTGATTAATGGTAATCCCACTGTGAGAAATTGTACATACAAAAATTGAACAAATTTTTACTTAATATTTCCATCTTTTCAACATTCCCTAATGTGGCAGGGGATATTTCAAACTGTCTTGTATTATCCTGGACCACATCCCCATAGTCTCAAAACTGCCCATATGCCTCAAGGTAGTGTTCAAATGCTTCAGAAAACACAACCAGTAGTCATTCTGTTGTTAACAAAATTGATTATTTTACAGGCCCGAGAGTTTCGAGAGCACACAGAGACAAAGCATCAGTCGGTACCAGCAGACATCGCAGACATTGCCAAACAGGAAGTGACGGATCTTCCTGAACATACAGTTACTATAACAGATATCTCAGAAATCGACCTTGCTGGACATGGTGGCACCAGGCTAGGACTTAACAGGGTAAGTATCTTGGTTGCGAATTTAAAATTGAATTTGGACATCATTTGAAAAATTTCAGCATTAGATTGGTTGAAGCATCTTAAATATTACAAATAAACAAAAAACAGCTTTGAAAATTTTACATTGAACAACGAATATCTAAACCTCAAGCAAAAACAACTTTGCAAATGTTCAAAGGTTCAAAATATACTAAATTGTTGTTGTTCTCTTATTAACTTTTACTATGTTTATCACTCTGTGTTTGTTCATCTACTGTGCTTACAAGTTACATCTAATTTTAGGGGAGATATTTGCATGCAGAAGCTGTTAATGTCATTATCATATTTGGAGATATTTGCACAGTTATTCATACATGACACACTTTCACATGATTAAATATTTTGCTGGAATTTGAATTTGTGGTCCAAAAATGATACCATATTATCAGTTTCATGTGAAAGTAACAATGAAGTCCTACTGAGCTGCCATTGATAACATGATTTATACAGGTGATACACGTACATGTATCAGGTAATGTAGCCTAGCAACTTTTAAAGAATTAGGCTTTTACTGAAATTATAAAACTGAGAATGGAAACCAGTCTCAAATCTCAAGGATCTAATTGGCTGAGATGGGGACTTGTCTCCATTTCGACCAATCAGATACTTGAGATTTGAGACTGGTTTCAATCTAAATTTTATAATCTTCAGTCCAGATCATGTTCACTTGTAAGTCATTATTGATCAATTAAAATGTCATTTTTACAGCTTCAAGACAGTGATGAGGATGATGATGATGATGATCAGGGGGTTGATGGTGAAATCAATGTTGATGAGGCAAACACTGCACCAGAAATAAGTATCCACAAACATGAAAGGGATATCAAGTGAGTTAATAATGCTTATTTTCCTTTCAATTAGGGTGATCCCTTTCATAATTGTTTACAGGTGAGCTGGGGTTTTGAAGCTTTCATTTGCCTCTGTAAAATATTTTAACCTATTTTACAGGTAAGGAATTGTTTTTCTTTCTTTTCCAGAAAATTTTTCAACAGACACTTTACTTCCAAAATTTTTTAAACAGTTATGCCCATTATTTTAGATTTTCATGCAGTTTGCTTATATTTTTAACATTACTAAGGAGTATCCTAACGGCCTACTTATTTTACTAGATTCAAAACCCTTCCATATTTTTTTTTTCAGTTATTCCCCATTCGAACTTAAAATATATGGTAAATTAACAAAGTAACTAGGGATTTACTACATAGATTTTTAACAGTTGATCTTCATAATTTTCTAGCACTTCCAAAAATATTTTTGTAGTTAAGAATTAAGAATTTATGGTACATTAAGGTATTACCTATTTACTTGAAATCAATTTTCTTTTTTTTTTTGTTGACAGCAACATAATTATCATTCCTGTTTTCATGTGCATTTTTAGCAGTAGTTGATTTCCTTTAATCTCCAAACAGGATTGTTTTCATTAAAAACTGGCAAATGAGGTGTGATTTTCACATGCCTGTGAACACAATGTGTGGCATCATTTCAGATGATACCAGTGTGAGCCAAAAACCCAGATTCAACCAGTATGATTTCAATTAACCTTTACTACATAGATACACCTTAAAAGGGTGGACAAACAGTGTAGATCCAGATCAGCTGGCACATACATCCAATCTGATCAGGATCTTCACTGAACGTTTTAGATTCATTTGTTATTTCTGACCAAGATGCGATCAGTGCAGATCGGGATCCAGATGATCTGAACCTACACTGGTTGCACATATGTTTAAATGCATATATATTTAGTTATATAGAGTAAAGGGTTAAAAAAGATCTCTTTTTGATATATGTATCAGGATTGAAGATTTGGTTATCAGCAATGAAATTATTATTTGGAATTTTCTCTTTTTTTTCAGGAAAATAAAGAACAAGATTCACAAAACAGCTCAACATTTAAAACAGAAAAAATCTAAGAAGTTCAAACGGACATTGTCAAAAAAATCTAAGCACAACTTGAAATACAAGAACCAAAACATGATTTAAATGAATATACATGTATGTATCAATGACACGAGATTGATGTGAATCTGAAAGCAATTCAGGGCCAAAGATCATAAAGATTGGAGACCTGTCTCAAATCTCAAGCATCTGATTGGCTGAAATGACAAGTAATCAAGGCTGAAGGTTATAAAAATGAGCATGGAAACCAGTCTCAAATCTCAAGTATCTGATTAGCTGAAATGGCGACTGGCCGCCATTTCAACCAATCAGATGCTTAAGATTTGAGACTGGTTTCTGTGCTCTATTTTATAACCTAGGGCACTGATGCTTGAGATTTGAGACTGGTCTCGTGTTTTATGATATTGGGCACTGGAGTATACTAAAGTGAGAGCTGGAAGTCACGGTGGAAAGTCTGCTGATGAATATTGTGATTCATTTTACTTGAATGATATAAATATTAAAATATAACAGTGCCTCAACCAATGAGGGGTTTTATTGTACTTTCTTGTTTGCTTTTTGACATGAACTTTGTAAGTAATGAATGTTGGTGAAATACTGAAACACAGTTAAATGAACGAAAATTTAAGTACTGTGTTAATATCACCATTACAAGGACCCTGTTGTTGCTGCAGCAGATTGGCCTTCCTGGCTTTCAAAATTGGAAGTGCAGCCATTGAAATCAAAGCAAAAGAAAAGCCCGAGAAATATTTTAGGTAAATAAATTGGAGGCAGCTCGTTAGTTAAATCAATTTAAAAACTACTTTATCATTAAAAATGCATATAGTTTCAAAATGTATCGGTTACAAACTTAAATTATCAAAAACTTAAATTGTTATCAGACAACTGAATGATAAAATACTTGTTAAAGTTTAATTTTCATAGGAATTTCATATTCCTCAACTAGAGTGTTAAAGTGCCACAAATGATGTGGTCCTGTTTATTAACTTTACCAATCAATTTATGGAACAAGTTTTAAGTTAGCCAAAGTATTACTTAATTTTTCAAGATTTCGAAATATTTTTGTCAGTAATCAAACAGGCTTTTTGTTTCCATGACAATACCAGGTGATAAAAACATTGCTGTTGGGTAAATATTATTGATAAAATGTCATCTCCTGTCTCTTTAACAATTTTTTTATGCAGGGTAATAATCCTAACTTTGCATGTGCAAAATTGAAGCGATAAAATATTCCTGTGTATATGCGAATATCAATAAATTTTTAAATCGGACGATATTGTTACAAACTGATATGCAATAATAAAGCATTATAAAATACTTTATGTTTTAAACATCATTATTATTAACATTTGATTATTAACATTTGATTTACTTGGTAACACAAACCAGAAAAAAACATATGACTCACGATCGCCACATATGAAGCATCGCAGACAGAGATATCACATGGCTGCAAAGTGTATCTTGACAAGGTTCTATCAAAAAGAAATTCAAATATGCCTATGTTGAGGTCACCTGAACCTGTTGTGACTGGTCCTTTTCTGGATTAAAACAATAGCTACTCTGCAATCACTAGATAAAATTTCATCAATTTTGGCCTGAAGCAGTCTGGCATAGAACGCTTCAAAAATTGTTCAAAATAATGTCCCTTAGGCCAATCCTTTCCCAACCAGAGGGCTTATAATTAAACACTTCGAAATCTTCTATAAAACCAATGAATCATTTTAAAGGAAACTTTACCTCTTCTAAAGTAATTGAAATAATGACCTAGAGGATTTACCATTAGCCAGCAATGGCGCATATAAGCAAATATCTTTTAAAAAATCTTATCGGAAACTACCAGTTTAAGAATATTTCACAGGCACATTCGTTAAAATAATCTTTACCAATCTTGTTTAAGCCCTGATGTTTGATAGAAAAATGCCAAGTGGTTGGGGATTATTTTCCTTATATGTCTGTAGAAATAATTTAACAAAATCTCAAAAGATGTTTTCAAGCCATGCTTCATCCATAAGCATGGAAACCAGGTGGGTTAGGCTTGTGTTCCTTATCACCAGCGAAAGGCCCAACTGGTTCTCCTTAGCATGCAAAAACACTGCAAGATTTTAAAACTATTTTACACATTTAGAAGAATATAAAAGTTGTTTAAAGGCAGTCGCTACAGTTTCATCAAAATTTTCCCAATAATAGATTTCATTCAAACTTTGTCTATGTCAAGAACATGATGTTATGCAATGAAAAACCAAATAAAAATGGGACCTTACCAGGGTTACTTGTTTTTTATAAGATACCGAAAACGTCACATTTTGAACAATTTTTACGATTTTCATAGACTTCTGTGTCGGCATAAAATCATAGAATGTATCACAAGAATATCATAAATAATTCTATTTTTCAGTTAAAAACATTCTAAATTACAAATAAATTGTTAATTATTGCAATACAAATAATGAAACACATATAAAATATTAAGTATTACCTATTTTACTACAAAGAATTTACGGTCAAATCTTTTAATTCTAAGGGATGTTTTTAAGATTAGTTAAATTTAACATAATAGAATTTCACCATATACTACCAATATATTCACCAATATTTAACAAACATAAAATAAAAAAGAAAAATGTAGGTTACCATGTTAATTTGTTCGAAATGGCACTTTAAAAAAGGGGGGGGTAATTATATATAAACAAAAAGACTTAAAGGTATATTGTTTACATCATTAATTATTACTGTTGTATCATTTTATTTAGCGATGGCTTAATTTTCGCGTATTTCGCGCCCGGACCAGTGCGCGAATTAAAACCTAAGCCAAAATTTAACCAATAATCCACATACGTATCCGAAACGAGCTATGTCCGAATAAGTCATGTCTTGGACTGTGAACTGTGTTTTATACATTGATAAAACCCAGATTGGACCGTGAACTGTGTTTTATACATTGCGTTTAGACGGTGGTAAAGTAGTTTAATACTCGTTGAAAAAAACTGTAGCGACTGCCTTTAAGCTGTGGTTATATTTTCCTTAATGTTAATAGGGAAAACATTAAAAATGTCTGAAATATTTCATAGAAACATGATTTTGAAGAACTTCTTTTAAAGTTGTTCAAGCTGTATGCTTCTATAACTATATAACTGCGCCATATTGAAGGAAGGCCAAGGAAGAGATATCACCTTTTTGAAACGGAAGCCTGTGTCATTTATTATGGTATAAAGAACATGCACACATATATATATATATTCACTCTACAGGCCTGTGACCTTGACCTTTGACCTACTGATCCCAAAGTCAATAGGAGTCCTCTACTAAATAAGGACATCCATCGTATGAAGTTTGAAGGCTCTGGATGAAATAGAACTCCTGTTATTGAGAGGAAACGGTTTTCACTCTTCAAGCCCCTGTGACCTTTGACCTACTGACCCCAATAGGGTTCTTCTACTCAATAAGGGCTATCACCCTATAAAGTTTGAATGCTCTGGGTCAAACGGTACTTGAGTTATTGAGAGGAAACGGTTTTCACCCTTTGGGCCCTATGACCTTGACCTTTGACCTACTGATTCCAAAATCAGTAGGGTTCTACTCAATAAGGGCCATCACCCTGTGAAGTTTGAATGTTCTGGGTAAAACGATACTCCAGTTCTCCAGTTATTGAGCTGAAACAAAGTGTGACTGACAGACTGACGGACAGGGCAAAAAACAATGTCTCCCCCAGAGGGGGGGGGGGGGGGGGAACATAATAAGTAGTGAACATCAGTTCTGGAAGCTGCTTTGGTCAACTACTGCACATCAGAAGCTTAAAATAACTGAAACGATCAAAATACTTATAAGTAGTGAACGGATGTGAAACTATCATAACACTAACAAGTAGTGAACGGTTTTCACTCTTCGGGCCCCTGTGACCTTGACCTTTGACCTACTGACCCCCAAATCAATAGGGTTCTTCTACTCAATAAGGGCCATCACCCTGTGAAGTTTGAATGCTCTGGGTCAAACGGTACTTGAGTTATTGATCGGAAACAGTTTTCACTCTTTTGGCCTTTGACCTACTGACCCCAAAATCGATAGGAGTCCTCTACTCAATAAGGACATGCATTGTATGAAGTTTGAAGGCTCTGGCTGAAATAGAACTCTTGTTATTGAGCGAAAATGGTTTTCACTCTTCAGGCCCCTGTGACCTTGACCTACTGACCCCCAAATCAATACCGTTCTACTCGATAATGGCTATTACCCAATGAAGTTTGAATGCTCTGTGTCAAAGGGTACTTGAGTTATTGAGCGGAAACGGTTTTCACACTTCGGGCCCCTGTGACCTTTGACCTACTGACCCCAAAATCAATAGGGGGGGGGGGGGAGGACATAAAAATCAGCTGCCAAGGGGTGCAGGACTTGTACACACACAAAAGAAAGTGTTTTGTTTTTTAGCTCACCTGTCACGTAGTGACAGGGTGAGCTTTTGTGAGGTGGGTTCGTCTGTCGTCCGTCCTTCTGTCCTTCGT